>CM034532.1:13342185-13668226 GCA_020002185.1 Paraescarpia echinospica | reverse complement strand
TTATCTCTTCCAAGTCTTCACTGTCTCACCAGTATTGTTATCTCTTCCAAGTCTTCACTGTCTCACCAGTATTGTTATCTCTTCCAAGTCTTCACTGTCTCACCAGTAGTGTTATCTCTTCCAAGTCTTCACTGTCTCACCAGTGTTGTTATCTCTTCCAAGTCTTCACTGTCTCACCAGTATTGTTATCTCTTCCAAGTCTTCACTGTCTCACCAGTAGTGTTACTCTGCCAAGTCTTCACTGTCTCACCAGTATTGTTATCTCTTCCAAGTCTTCACTGTCTCACCAGTAGTGTTACTCTGCCAAGTCTTCACTGTCTCACCAGTAGTGTTATCTCTTCCAAGTCTTCACTGTCTCACCAGTATTGTTATCTCTTCCAAGTCTTCACTGTCTCACCAGTATTGTTATCTCTTCCAAGTCTTCACTGTCTCACCAGTATTGTTATCTCTTCCAAGTCTTCACTGTCTCACCAGTATTGTTATCTCTTCCAAGTTTTCACTGTCTCACCAGTATTGTTATCTCTTCCAAGTCTTCACTGTCTCACCAGTATTGTTATCTCTTCCAAGTCTTCACTGTCTCACCAGTATTGTTACCTCTTCCAAGTCTTCACTGTCTCACCAGTATTGTTACCTCTTCCAAGTCTTCACTGTCTCACCAGCATTGTTACCTCTTCCAAGTCTTCACTGTCTCACCAGTATTGTTACCTCTTCCAAGTCTTCACTGTCTCACCAGTATTGTTATCTCTTCCAAGTCTTCACTGTCTCACCAGTAGTGTTATCTCTTCCAAGTCTTCACTGTCTCACCAGTATTGTTATCTCTTCCAAGTATTCACTGTCTCACCAGTATTGTTATCTCTTCCAACTCTTCACTGTCTCACCAGTATTGTTATCTCTTCCAAGTCTTCACTGTCTCACCAGTATTGTTACCTCTTCCAAGTCTTCACTGTCTCACCAGTATTGTTACCTCTTCCAAGTCTTCACTGTCTCACCAGCATCGTTACCTCTTCCAAGTCTTCACTGTCTCACCAGTATTGTTACCTCTTCCAAGTCTTCACTGTCTCACCAGTATTGTTATCTCTTCCAAGTCTTCACTGTCTCACCAGTATTGTTACCTCTTCCAAGTCTTCACTGTCTCACCAGTATTGTTACCTTTTCGAACTCTTCACTGTCTCACCAGTATTGTTACCTCTTCCAAGTCTTCACTGTCTCACCAGTACTGTTACCTCTTCCAAGTCTTCACTGTCTCACCAGCATTGTTACCTCTTCCAACTCTTCACTGTCTCACCAGTAGTGTTACTCTTCCAAGTCTTCACTGTCTCACCAGTATTGTTATCTCCTCCAAGTCTTCACTGTCTCACCAGTATTGTTATCCATCCATATGTTATGTAATTATACACATTTTATATGAAAAATAATTATTATATTATAGCGATTATGTTTTAACCATTTTGTATTTTAAGCGCCTTTGAACAGATTTTTGTATCTGGGCACATGGTGCTATACAAATAAGATGTATTATTATTATCCTCCCTTGCCTCGCGTGTTAATGTCGCGAGTATTTCGTTCACAGAATCAGCTGCAGGTGGCGCAGTGGGTGCAGTGAAGCAGGAAACAAAACACAAGGCCCCGAGGCAAGACGCGGAAAGTAGCGGAACAGGGAAGAAAAGAAGGAAAAGGAGGAACTTTGGGAAGCAAAAGAAGGAGGGGAAGACATAAAGTGGGAAGAGGGACGACTCACTGGAATGTGACATTAGTGTCTGCTATAAGGGAGACATTTTGGGATTGCAAAATGATCAGTGCTACCACCTGGTGGACAATCTATGCACGTGGTGGTGAACTTTGTGATCGTGTCAAAATTGTTTTTATTTCAGAAATGGTTTACAATAGAAGGCAAATGTTCATAAATAAATTCAAATTTGAATTGAATTTCTAAAAAAAGGATGTTGATTTGAAAACATTGTATTATTATGTAGGTTAATATCATTTTTAGTCCTTTGGCCGAAGGTCCAAGGGACTATTGCCATCACTCTGCGTCCGCTGTCTGCCGTGCGCCGTTAGCTGCCGTATCTCGGAAACCGTTCAGCAACTTTTTCTCTAATTTTGCATAGACATATCTTGGGGCACTGCCACTATGCACGAGAAATCTGTATTTGATTGAATCATTTTAAGGACTCCCTAGGGCCTCCAAGTACCCCAAAACTGGTAAAAATGTAACATTTGGCCTATTTTTGTCAAAAACTGTTCAGCAAATTTTTTTCTAATTTTGCATAGATGTATCTTAGGGTGCTGCCACTTTGTACAAGAAATCTGTATTTTATTGAATCATTCTAAGGGCACCTAAGGGGCCCCCAAAGTGCAAAAGGTTTACATTATCTAGTGATGTGGTTTTGAGAAGGGCCCTTGAGACCACCCCCAACAGTAGATGTTGTGTAATGTGCCACAAAGTCAAAAGCTGTGACTAATCTCAACAGCCTAGGCCATTGAGACCTTGACTAATCTTTAATTGGTCACAGCACTCAGGCAGAGTAGACACACTTGACCCCTGTTAGACTGAACAGTTGCCTAACACTTTTAAACTATATCTTCAAAACTATTGATTTTCTATAATTGCAAGTTGTGTTTATTTTGATGTTCATTTAATTATTATAAAATGGTGTGACTGTGGTGTCTATTGGTTAAAGATGTATTGTCTGTAGAAACCTGTAGGTGACAAACATAGAAAATTAATATTCTGTCACCTGTAGGTGACAAACATAGAAATTAATATTCTGGACAACTATACAGTGAAATATCCTACACTTTATTTATATCAAATGCATTCTACTGTTCTGTTTACGCTTGCCCTGCCTTGTGTAGACATGGTACTGTGTAAATCAATTGTATCAATATAGACTAATAATTACAGATTCACAATATAGTTGACACCTGAAACAACCAAATGTCAACCATTAGAAGAGTTGACATAGTTCCGCTATACACTATATATGTAAATTTAACCAGCTGCCATGTCAAGTCCATTATAATTGTGACTAACAGTGTTCAAAATTATTCAGGTAAATAGCAAAGGACACAAGTTTTCTCCTTGCCATACCTCTACACATGAGAAGAAGGCTGACACAGCCTGGCCCTCATTTATACATGATTTATCATTTTTGTACATGTTGTATACAACTTTCAACACAATACCATTAATACCGCATGAAATTAACTTAGACCACAGTCTTAGACCGGTCTACTAAATCAAATGCTTTCTTATAATCGATGAAGACAATAAAGCCTTTTGAGTCGAGACAAATACAATTCAACCAATACCCCTATCTGAACACTGCCTGTTCTTCACCTATTACATTCGCTTTGTTTAGGTATGTGGTCAGTCTGGTGTTCTGAACAATCACTAAGGATTAATGAACACTTGTGCAGAATGTCACCCACTTGGCAGGTTTAATTGATCTATTCAGCAATGAGGACACTGCTTAGGCCTCACTCTGGACACTGTCACTCACAGTGTTGTGTATTGTCTTAGTTGGTGCATTGAGCTAATCTACTTGACCATGAATCAGTGGTGGCTCTGGTTGTGTATTACACCCAGCTGTGGAGCTAAGATTCTCTGCCTGCTATTGTTTGATGGAAACTGTGACTAATCTGTAATTGGTCACTGGCAGTAGCTTGTGTCAACAGACAGCATTAAGCCACTAGACCCCTGTTAAACTGGACAGTTGCCTGTAGGTTTTAAACTGTGTCAAACAGTGAGTCTACCTTTTGCTCTCAAATAATCTGTCCTCTTAGTTTTACACATGAAGACATAATCTGGCATAACTTGATAAGTCTTTGTAGCAGCACATTTGTACTTCCAGTGTATCATTGCAACATAACATACATATTACATACTGTGTGCCACATTTGAATGTTGTGCATGTAATATTTCCATGCAATCCATTTGCATATATAATGTAAAACTTCAACAGCCGTTTTCTTCATTTTCACTTTTTGATCCCTACCATGTTCAATGCTCCATAACTTTGCCAATTTTTGTAGCAGTCATATTTTTTGAAACCGTGTAAAGCACCCTACCAAACCTTTACAAGGATGTAAGAAAACAATGTTACAATTTTTCCGACTTATCACTCATTTGGTCAGCCGGGGTCACATATAGACGTATTAGTCCAAAGGACTTCAGGGCCACTTGGCCCATTTTTTGTATATCATTAGGTGTAACACATATTTGTGTGTAACAAATACCTAAAAGTATAGATTTGTTTGAACTTGTTTAATTTAACACAATGGGATTTATCTAAATGGATAATATAGAACTGTAGTGCACCATCATATGACCTATTCTTATATTTCAAATATCAACCTTCATGATAAACATATCGGACTGCACGCACGCACACATCTCCAAAGATCAAGATACACACCAATTTGTAATACTTGTGTTATATTTATTTATACCTTATACGGTAATGCAATATACGTGTATGTACAATACAAAATACAATGGCAATGGGTAGTGTGACTGCCTGCATGCCCTGCCTGTATTTCACAAAAGAAAGAAACCTGATTGATCATACACAAATGAACACAAGTCTGGTTATTTACCTGCATTGTCACGAACAAACAAAAATATAGATCAAAAAAGCAAAACATGGTCCCTTTGAAACAGAATCAACAGTAAAAAGTAAAAGTAAAGGTAAGTTCTAGCACAGTATCCATTCCTCAGGACTGCTCAAAGCGTTTTACACTTTACTCCCTGGTTCAATCGAACACCATCTCAACTTCTCTGGGAAGCATTCAGCCATGCTGCAATTAATGAGTGAAGACTACATAAATATCCACCACTGTCTATAGCCAGGTATTCATTCATACAGCTGAGTGAACCGTAGCAATGTAGAGTAAACGAACCTGCCCACGGTACGACACCGCCGTACAGGATTTGAACCTGGTTCTCTCGGTCAAGAGTCCGGAGCTCTTACCGCTGTGCTACTCCACTCCATTAAACATACTCATGAGCTTACCCTCAGTAAATGCTGCCCAATTCACTTTGACAAACCACGTTCCATTTATGTAATAATTCTACGTATTGCACGTTTGTGTTTCTAACATACCAAACAGTAGCCACCTCTTCACCACCACGCATTTGGAATGGCAGTCACATTATTGTTAACAATGGCTTTCTACCATAGGTAATTATTAAATTACAGCATTATGGCGCATGTCTGTTGCTAGCAATGTGCAACGGAGAAATCATAAATGTAGTGCAACTACATTTGAAGTGTGTACCCTAGTTTGAACTTTTCTTTGTTACCCTCATAACTGGACTGTCACATAGCTGATCGGGACTCGATCGTTAACTCAGACAGTCGTGGCAGTACTTGTATCCAACAGATTATTAAAGCATGGCAGTAACTGACTTCATTACAAACATATCTCCTACACAACCACTGCGTCTAACGACAATCGCTTGTATCACAGAATGAAATGGCGTCAACACTGATATTTTCAAATTATACCAACCCCATTTTCGTAACAAAAACCGTCCCCTTTGCCATATTGTTAAAGAACAATATCAACGTAACCCTGTACATGCTGTATTTCTGTATACAGTGAAAACATACAGAAATCTTCTGCCTCATGTCGTACATAGTTTCAACAAGAATTGATACTACATATGCCACAACATAGAGCTATCCAGTACACAATGTATATTTTGCGGGAAGGAATGCAGCCATATTTTGTTTTAATATGGATTTGCTTTAAATGGAAAAACTTATGAAAAACAATTTGTTTGCCTTTACACAAGTATACCAAATACGAATGACACATTCATTACAGTCAAACATCAAATCAAATATCATGGTCCGACAGAAAGTACTTTTTATTCTAGGCAGATTCCCGACCAAATCTGGAGAAGTTTTTGTTTTGATGTAGAACCTGTATATGTATATATAGTCTAAATTTTGTGTTCTCACAGATGGTGAAACTTTGCATTCCATTACAGAGTGCATTCCACTGTTGAGGGATGTGGTCTTGACAAATAGATTTAAATTCCAGGGTATTTGTTTAACAACATTCATCATGTCAACGCAGTTACAGAATGCATCTAACCTGCATTACTGGGAAACCTCCCAATAGTCTTGTTATTGCAGCATCTTGAGATGTTTACGGCATTAGTAATGCTGTAACCATTCCGAATCTCACTGACTTCACGTTGGCAAGCCTCTCTCTGACAATATCTCCAAATATGGCATCACTGCACGTCTAAGGTGACCTGTACATTGGTGGACTGGTGCTGTGCTCTGGCTGATCCGACATCAGTTTTGAATTGGCTCTGTCGAAGCCTAACCTGAATACTTGCTTATTTGGCAGTTAGGAATGCAACATTTGTTTGCCTGTGTTAGAGGTATATGGTTGTTATGAACATGGCATAAACTGTCACGGTTTTCATACAGTACCAAATAGATGCAATACTCACGAAATGTGTAAATCAAACATACACTGATTATACCATTTCCTTCTGTTATTACACGAGTGCACGCTGGAGTCATCATAACAATATGGGTTAAATCAGTCGCATTACCATCCGCCCACAATACTGAAACTAGTTTAATAGTTAAATAAACCAGCTTTTTCGGATGTCATCCATTTCAATTGTTGATCATGCAGTAGTGGATCGACCGCATCAAATGTCGTCTCGGCCAATCAAATCCACTGATACAGTGATGACATCATCAGCCCAGCCAGTCCTACGAATGTCTAGCGTGACCTGGTGTCAGAGGTCACCGGTTGACCCATCGTCTGCGGTTCTCCTCCCATTCTGTGTTACCTCCGTCCTCGTCATCTGTGCGGATGTACGACTCCTGGTCTGTCTCCAGACACGACTCTTCGTCCGTCATGTAACGGGGATGCAGCAGATCCTGCAACGTGCACACAAACTTGTAACTAATCATCTACACTTTGATGTACAGCGGAACTTCACTATTAAGGTCACCCTCGGCACTGAGCGGAACCTCACTATTAAGGTCTCCCTCGGCACTGAGTGGAACCTCACTATTAAGGTCACCCTCGGCACTGAGCGGAACCTCACTATTAAGGTCTCCCTCGGCACTGAGTGGAACCTCACTATTAAGGTTACCCTCGGCACTGAGTGGAACCTCACTATTAAGGTCACCCTTGGCACTGAGTGGAACCTCACTATTAAGGTCACCCTCGGCACTGAGTGGAACCTCACTATTAAGGTCACCCTCGGCACTGAGTGGAACCTCACTATTAAGGTCACCCTCGGCACTGAGTGGAACCTCACTATTAAGGTCACCCTCGGCACTGAGTGGAACCTCACTATTAAGGTCACCCTCGGCACTGAGTGGAACCTCACTATTAAGGTCACCCTTGGCACTGGGTGGAACCTCACTATTAAGGTCACCCTCGGCACTGAGTGGAACCTCACTATTAAGGTCACCCTCGGCACTGAGATGAACTTCACTATTAAGGTCACCCTCGGCACTGAGTGGAACCTCACTATTAAGGTCACCCTCGGCACTGAGTGGAACCTCACTATTAAGGTCACCCTCGGCACTGAGTGGAACCTCACTATTAAGGTCACCCTCGGCACTGAGTGGAACCTCACTATTAAGGTCACCCTCGGCACTGGGTGGAACCTCACTATTAAGGTCACCCTCGGCACTGGGCGGAACCTCACTATTAAGGTCACCCTCGACACTGAGTGGAACCTCACTATTAAGGTCACCCTCGGCACTGAGTGGAACCTCACTATTAAGGTCACCCTCGGCACTGAGTGGAACCTCACTATTAAGGTCACCCTCGGCACTGAGTGGTACCTCACTATTAAGGTCACCCTCGGCACTGGGTGGAACCTCACTATTAAGGTCACCCTCGGCACTGGGCGGAACCTCACTATTAAGGTCACCCTCGACACTGAGTGGAACCTCACTATTAAGGTCACCCTCTCCACTGGGCGAGACTGACCTGAATAGCGGGACTAATTTCCTATATTTTATTGTTATGGAAATAATTTGGGACTGTCGTAGGGTGAACTTAATTATGAGGTGGCTGTATTACCGATGTCCCGAAAGGAACAGGAGGAACTAAGTAAGTATTACCGAGGCAATGTTCGACTGTATTTACTGCTCAAGAAACTTGGTTTTTTATCTGTATATTTCAGCCGCACCTCGTGGCCTTCTTCAAGTTTTTTGAGATATAAATGTGCCAAGTAATAATAACCAAGAAACCGGATCATTCAAGAATAATCTACATATAACTATGCTAACTTTGGGTCATTGTAAACTGATCTCCTCCCAGGTGCCACAGTCCTCTTTCTATCTGCACTTGCTCCCGTAGACCAGTCGCTGCTGATCAACATGCATTTCAAACAATGGAAATGGAGTTATTTAGTTTTTCAGGGGACAAATTGAATGGTGAGGCATTCACCAGTGCTACACTTTCACAATGTCCTACAATGTGTTTTTAAAGTGCAAAGTTCACAATCCATACATTTCGAATGTACATATATATGTTTGAATAAGAATGGCAACATTTTAAATTTGGCACAGACAAATCAGCCTTTAATTGTCCAACGAAACACTAGTTGTAAAATAACAACAAACACCAGTCATAACAAAATAACAAACACTAGTTGTAAAATAACAACAAACACCAGTCATAACAAAATAACAAACACTAGTTGTAAAATAACAACAAACACCAGTCATAACAAAATAACAAACACTAGTAATAAAATAACAACAAACACCAGTCATAACAAAATAACAAACACTAGTAATAAAATAACAACAAACACCAGTTATAACAAAATAACAAACACTAGTAATAAAATAACAACAAACACCAGTCATAACAAACACTAGTAATAAAATAACAACAAACACTAGTAATAAAATAACAACAAACACCAGTCATAACAAAATAACAAAACTAGTAATAAAATAACAACAAACACTAGTAATAAAATAACAACAAATACCAGTCATAACTAAATAACAAAACTAGTAATAAAATAACAACAAACACCAGTCATAACAAACACTAGTAATAAAATAACAACAAACACCAGTCATAACAAACACTAGTAATAAAATAACAACAAACACCAGTCATAAAAAAATAACAAACACTAGTAATAAAATAACAACAAACACTGAAAAGTTAAACTGAAAATAATTGACAGCGGAGCAACAGTGAACAGCAACTGACCTTGGAGTGTTGCGGCTGAAGTAGTTCGGCGAACTCTGCCTGTGCGCGTGTGTATTCCTCCTCTTCTGACTTGAGGTAGGATTCGCTTTCTTCGGCTGTATACGCTCCCTCGTCGTCTGTGTGAACGTATGACTCGCAGTCATCTGTCAGCGGGTATCTGCACACAGAACACTGCTTGTTTCACCTGACTCCACATGCCAGCTGTTATGGTTCACCTTGTAACTCTTAAAGATTTATAGAAATTTGACCGTCTTATGTATGCATGAAACACTCTTTACGGTTTTGCGCAATTGAACAAGTATTGCATGATATGACCATGTTTGTCAAATGGCACACGTATGACAGGTTCTCAGTTCAAAACACATCAGAAACGCAGTTCTTGCAAATACATTAGCCATCTTTTTCTACTGTACATCTTATCAGACCCCTTTCCCCACGCCAAACAAACAATCCCATCTTTTTTATCCCAACCACAAGGCCACCCTCAAGACAACCCCAACCCAACCATTTCAAACAAGAACGCCCAATCTCGACAAAACTTCACCCATTCCCTCCACCCTCCTAAAGAAGCGTCACTCACTGTTCCCTTTGTGTGCGTCCGTTGCTGTAGCCCGCCTTGCCTCCCCCTGGCAGGTCCCTGCGAGCACGCAGCTCCTGCATGAAATGTGTCTCCTGCTGTAGACTCTTCCTCATCTCCTCCTGCCACTGCAGCAGGTCGTCCATCGAGTCTCCATTGCCTGCGAGGACACAAGACGGTCAGGCATGGCTGAACTGGTCACACATGGCTGCCCATACACACAGTCAAATCTACTACATGGTTTTTTGGTGACAAAATGTTACAAATTTCATTATATTTTTATGTAATAGATCATTTATAAAATTATTTAAAATTTATGTTAAAAATAACCTTGCAAATTATTTATCCAATGTCCCAGATTATACTCAATAATACATTTTAATTTCCACAATAGCATAATATATACATCATTTAATGTTTTAATTGTATTCACAATTACTGTAAAAGAGGAGAAAGCAGAGGTTCAACACCTATGAAGTGCTTTCCCCTTTCAAATGCCCTGCGCATTTATCATGCCATTTCTTATAAGGCAGCTATTTTATTTTTTTGTCTTGAAATGTGTTTTAAAGTGCAACTGTAGGCATAATTTACGTGATGAAACATTTGCAACTTTAAATTGGCTTTCACATTTGTAGCCACTTTCCCTTTATTGATCCACTTTTCCTTACACCTTCTCTAAATCAACATCCATCCGTGCAAAATTCTCTACAATGTCAATAATTTGCCACACAGAATATGGATATGACCGAAGAAGAATGTCTGGTATGTCAAAGAATGTCTGGTGAATATCCACTCACCTCTCACTCGTTCATCCTCATCTTCACTTTCACTTTCCACTTCTAAAATGAAAGCAAAAACAATAATGAATTGATTTACATATAGCATTATCGTAAACTGGCCAAGTTAGCATGGTTTCTGTTCTATGCTACTGAGAAAGTCCATCACCAAGGCAAGAACTGCCAAGCAGATATTGATTAAGGACATTGCTGCGAGAACGCTTGCTGCATGCAGAGACACTAAATAGGATGCTGAAAAGAATAGATTTTATTACATCGATATTTTGCTCAATTTAAGAATAACCTTCTGCCCTGTGGATATGTAATAAAGTCAAATTCCTTGTGAAACCTTTTTACAATTATTAATTTGTTATTCAGACCTAATTATTTGTCACATGGGTAGGATTCATTTCTGAAATTTGAAGTATCTAGAAGGCTATCATATCACTGAATAGCAGGTGATATTAATAATGGAAACACATGTGTGGTTAGAAAGCTGATTTCTGTGAATTGAAAAACACCATCAGAAATAGCAGGACTTGTGAAGCTACCGTACAGAAATAGTATTATGTAACTACTATACAGCAAGATACATTGGCTAAATAATTACAATAAACAATTACCAAGGCAAACCATTGTTAAAACCAACACAAATGCACCTGAAACATAACATAATATATTTTCAGTCTGCCTCAAGAAATGGTGTCTGCAACTACACAGGGCTCTCGAGGCTTCAACCCTACTACTTTAGAACTATAAAACACCTCCCATCCCCCAATTTCTAGATCTCCCCATCCCACTAAAACCTAATTTTGTCGTTATTAGAAATTTATGAGGGGGCTTTGTAGCGGGAAAGAGATAAATTATGTAAAATGCAGTTGAGGGGTTTTAGTGGGTTGAGGAGATGTAGAAATTGGGGATACAAGGTGTTTTATAGTTCTGAAGGGGGATTGATGCCTGGCTTCAAGAGCCCTGTGTTGTTGCAGACACCATTTATTGAGGCAAACTGAAAATATATTATGTTATGTTTACATACATGCTCACACTAGAAAGCAAACAGTGGTGAGAGTTAGGGTGGAATATGTTGACATGAGAAGGCATCACAAGTATCCGTGGAAATTACCTTTTAAATTATTTATTTCTATATTTATAACTTCTATTGACGTTTTAAACAATTGTTTTTCATTGTTTTTATCAAAGGACATTTTAATTATTTATGTATTATATTTATATATTGATTAATTTAACTGTTATGGTACACTTTGTGGAATGGCACAAGTGAAACAAACATGAACCACATCACATCTACCCCGACATCTACCCCGACATCTACCCCGCAGAAGTGCACCTAATAACAAAATAATGACATACCTGAATTGAGTTCTTTGACAAGGGAAGACATTGCATTAGTGACAGAGTCAGCGGCAACCAGCAGATCGTTGCGAAGGTTGCGTACGCTGCTACTGCCGCTTGGACTTGATTGTTGGGTGAACGCTTCCCTCACGTCCCCTCCCACCCCCGCCAGGGAGTCCCCAGGGGTGGAGGGGGCACTTCCCCGGGGTGGGGGGATGGACGGTGGGGGGGACTGTGCAGCCCGGGATCGAGGACTGCTGGTTGGGGTGGATCGGGGTGTTAGCCGGGGTGAACTGTGATTCTGTGAGAGAAAACACAATATTTGTAACCCAGAGAATATATAATAAAAAATGATTCCTTCGGGTGATCCAGAAAGGAACTACATGAAGCCTATAATAAAATAATAATTATTTATATTGCGTCGTATGTCCAGAAATAAAATATGTTCAGTTGTGCTTAAAACAACATTTATCAAAGTTATTACAATAATATACATAAAGACGAATAAATCTACAGTACCAAATTTAAGTGAAATATAAGGAAATTACTGACATCAACTACAATAGCAGCTAAATATACTAAGAACATTTAAAAAATAAAATGTTATCAGTCGTCCCCAACATGAAATGTTGAATTACATAGAATAGTGTCATCCTCGCAAGCCAGGGGCTGTTTGCCATACAAAACTAGCCCTGGCTGATCCCCTACGCGAAGTGCGGAAGTTAGCAGAGTCAAATTAGTAATTGACTTCGCCAGTCGCGACTGCATCACCCGTGAGAACAGCACAATTACCCCCCAATTTGAAGACGGATAAACGACTTCTGGGAATCCCAATATATAATGACCCATTCGCCCATTAGCACGAGCAGCTTAGCGGTATTATGTATTCGAATAATTGCTTCTACTTCCTAAACATTGCATGTAACACGAGCCACGGTTGGTTGAAATTAGTTTTATTATGACCACTTGACCTGCCGACATCCACTGATCTAGTGAGCGATTTCATAGGCTGAGCTTAAATTCAGAGTTTTGCAATCAACCAGGGGGTACTGCTGGCTGGCACTGATGTAATCAGCAGCAGCGACCCCTGGCGCGCGAGGCTGAGTAGTGTGCATGTTTGTATTTATCAGGCACCACTTCAGTTGTCCTAATGTATAAATGCCTGCATGTGCAGCACTCTCGTAAACTGTTATTGGAAAATAAATAATGTTTCGTGAAAAAATAAATCAATTTGTGACACTAAATATAATAGCTGCTAACTCCACATGAAGGTAATTCTGTATCAAGATCATCCCATGTTATGATGCGTAGTGTAATAATTACAGAATTATATACCATCAAAACATGATTTATTTTATATAATTTTCTATTGCAATCACCAACTGTCCAAAATAGAATAGAAATCATCACAGATGACACAGCATGCAAATGGTGGCTGTGTGGGTGGTACGTGAACATGCATGCATGGGCATGTACAAATTACAGACACTGGCAAATCCGACTGATTAGCGATGAATGGAATCTGTGTGAAGGGGAACAAATTGCTGTAATGAAGCGATGCCATTGGTTTAATAATCGTGGGTATTATTAACTTAATGGAAGTTGATGCGTCGAGGCTTAGAGGGCACGTTTGGACTGAGAGCTGTCACGGAGAGGGCAGGTCGGCAATAAAGTGGAACAAATGGCAATAATTAAGTGATATTATCGATTAACAATAACCGAACTGTTGTAGCTAGAACGACATGTTGGACTGACTGATCTGGGCAGAGAAGGTTTATAGTAAGAGGAAGAGTCTTACCGAAGCGATATAATTATATTATCGATTTAATGACAGCAAAACCTGAGGTATATTATAGTAAGCTCATAGAAAAGGGACCTGATATGAACCATAATTAAAAGGAGAAACTATGGTTTAACAAAAAGTGTGTTAGTGACAAAGATTGGCCTAAAATTAACATGGTGTTTCACTCATTTAAATAAGCGACATAATGACCATATAACATAGCTTTAATGGTTTAAATTATAGTTTAGAGTATGGTGTATATTCCAGTTTAAATTATGATTTAAACTGTTTAAATTTATGGTTTAAATAGTAGTTTAATAAATTTTAAATATGGCTTAAAACGTGATTTAAACAATAATTTTAATTGTGGTTACGTAACATAATAATACGTCATAGCAGGCAACACAACCAATAGTGATGCAAATCATGCAATGAATATTCACAGCCATTTCTGGAAATGGGCCTAGTAACGTTGAATGATTGATTTAGCACATCCAACAATGTTTGAAACATGACCCAAACCATTACAGCAATCGGCCAAATTAAAAGGCACAAATTGGTGCAGGCTCTGTTTGTACAGAAATTTCTGGAAGCCAACAGGACAGGGTCACATGAAAAAGCACATTAGTGACCCGCCAACGGACTGTCAATGTTGCCATTTGTAAAGCAAACAAGCTAGGCATGTAATGATATATGCTGCTTGAACTGCTGAATCTGTACGCAAACAGTGTGGCTGTTACCAAGCTGTATGTACGTGTCACACAACATGATTTACTTGCTTAAGTGCACTAATTAATCTAATAAATTATTATTTACTACATTACGACTGTAACGTTGTATTGATAGATTGGGCAGTCCCATTATGCTGCATTAATTGCATATATTCAACGTGTGCACAATATTTTACATTAGTGTTTACCAGTTTCCTACTGATTTATAACCAGGTCCGGTCAAAAATCAAGAGTGAGCATACACATTGTAGTCGATACTGAGGTTTGAGCTCTGAAAAAAATGAGTCAGTCCAGTGATAGAATTGAATCGAGAGGTTCTTTAAGTTTTCCCTTTATTTACTGAAAGAATGTGATGTTATTTAGAGGTCATTCTCCAACTGAATTATCCTTTTCATCTCCCCTCTCCTCCATCTCGTTTGCCTCCCTGACTTCGCACACTTGATACTGGGTGCCGGAATTCAAATGCATTCATCACTAAAGCGACCATTTGCTAGTTGAAATTAGAATCCGCCTAACCGATTCACTGATACATCTTTCTCACAGATATCTGAAAAAAATTTCATTTGGAAGTGACGGATAGAAATGGAGGGAAACCAGAGAGTGTTATTAGAGCTGACAATCCGTCAATGTAGCTCGTGACGCAGGCCCATGTCAACCAGTGTCACACAAGACAAAGAACATGAACAGTTAATCAAATATCTCGTCCATTTATTGTCACACCAATGTCGTTCATTTCTTCTCCGAGGCGTGTATTGTGAGCGTTCGTTTGTTCTGTGAGACTTCGCTGTTCAGTAGATCAGCCACGAAGAATGCCGCGTCCATGCAGAGGGACAGCTTAATTTTGTGTGCAAGTTTAGTTCAGACGGCATTACTTCCACCGCGATGGATGCCGTTGAGAAAGTGTCAAGAGATGGGTTAGTTGGACAGTTATCCCTACAGACAGTTGCTTGGAACAATTCCCGTGAGTAGGATTTCAACCCAAAAAAGTTTAATTTGTTTACTATTTTGTGAATATATCACGGAAATAGAAATTGTAATGCATGTCCTATAAACAAAATTTAAACTAATCTAAGTAGTTTCATAAAGCAGTTGAGATTAAAAAAGTATAATGTTCCGTTTCGAACAAATCTGTCACAGGGTTTTCTGAGTGAGACAAAAAATACTTAAAATAGCAAGGTCAACTAGATGTTATAAATGCTACACTGTGCACACCAGATACATTTACTATGCACTCTAATGTCATTGACTGAATACTGCTTTTGTAAATGACCAAAAGATGTCTCAAACATTATAACACTTTAGACATAAACCACCCATCCATAAAACCGATTCCTAAACTGCCCGTAACTGCCCACAGACAGACTGCACTTTAACGACTCATACATGTGGTGCCATCTCCAGGGTAACTGTATGCTATGTGCCAATTTAAAACTGCTTATTTGCTTTACACAACACGGAACGAAATCATCCTTAAAAACGAGAAGACCATTGATGATGAGGCTTTTTGGCATACGGAAACTGGAAGGTTTTACGTTAATTTGCACTGTTTGAAAACACATAGTGCTGACTGTATACGAGCAATTCATGGCATTAAAAACGTCTTGGGCTCTAAAGGGTTAAACATTAAAAAAAATAAGAAAACTGTTCTCACTTTGAGTAGTTTCATGAGCCCCTCAAGTTGTACAACCAGTTCACGCCGACTCTCTTGTAATGCGGACATTCGCGCCTCGAGTTCGTCTCGCCGTTGCCGCAGACCCTTGAGTTCAGCCACCAGGGTGGGGTTGCGTGTGACCCCTGACCCTGCATGGCTGGGACTACACCGAGCTTGGCGTTCCTGCTCGGCTCGCAGTTTCTGGATCTCCAATATAATCTCCCTGTGTACATATGAGTTAAAATATATGTAAGTATTTTGGGTATTTTTCACTCTTACATAGATATGATATAAGTTGAACAAACCGCAAATGGCTAGTGTACCGTGTTTATATTTAACATGAGACAAGTCTGGTCAAAATGTCTATAATTTTAGTGACAACAATAAGCCAGAACAATTTTTAAATAATATTAGGTCAACTTTTCGTCATATGTTCACCATGAAGAAGTTGCAACAGAAACAATTATATAAGATGAAAACTGTCACAAAGTTCAATGTTAAGCAGAGTATGTATGCATACTCTTACATATCATATATAGTATGTATGCATACTCTTACATATCATATATAGTATGTATGCATACTCTTACATATCATATATAGTATGTATGCATACTCTTACATATCATATACAATATGTATGCATACTCTTACATATCATATATATTATGTATGCATACTTTTACATATCGTACATTATAGTTTATATATTTACCCTTATACCACCATATATATTTCTACAAACAGAATACAGTTTCAGCAGCCTTCGTCAGAGACTGTTCTCTGACTGACGAACGGACGGACGGACGGACACAGAGAAACGGACAGACAGACATACCTGTTGCGGGCCTCAAGCTGTTTGATGAGGTCCCGTTGCATCTGACTGTTGGAGCCGTCCAGGCTGTGGTTCATCTCGCCACTGCTGCAGCCTCGTGACTGAAACAACACCGTTTAAATACTATTACAGCCGCCACACAGCAACATCAATGTACCGTAAACATCCAAAAAGATGCTCAGTATGATAGTGCACAGCCCAATGTCCATACTGCTTGTCATAACAATAATTAACTGCATTTTTCTGTACCATAAATCTGGCAGCCATGGTCATTCAGAGGCACATTAGTGAACTAAAACATATATGCAAAAATTATTATAAATAAAAATATGAATATCTGTTCACAGAATTACACATTATGTATAAAAAACAGCTTTCAATTTTGCTGTACATAGTTAAAACAGAACTTTTAGACAGGGTTCTCTACTACATGCAATACGGTAACAGGACACCAGGCGCTGCATGTTAAGTACAGCAAATTTGTCAGGCATTCATAACATTTAAAGGTTACATAAGCACATTTTCTGGGTGCACAAAGAGGGTTTAGTCAACAAAAACGATCCTGTATGATTGGTATAATCATTGGCAATTGTCAGCAAGGAGTCACGTTTCATTCATGTAAAACATGTTTGTTATTTTTGTCTAAATCGCCATCAAAGAGGTGTGTTAGGGGTGGTCGCAAAAGTCTGCACAAAGGTCTAAAATATGTAAGCATTACATGGGGGTTTTGATGTCACCATGTATCGCGGGGGGAAATAAATTGCTAGTGCTGCTGCCTATTGAGTGAAACATGTTAATGCAAATTAACTTTAATAGTCATTTTTGATCGTACAATTTGCGAGTCTGTCAGCACGTATTGATATGAACCAATGTTAAACTTTGAGAACTTTAACATCATCACTTAATGACGGCAACAGTAAAACAAACAAACAAACAAACAAACAAATAAACAAACAAACAAACAAACACAAACACTGCCAGCATCAATCATTTTCAAGACAAACAACTTATCTTAAAACACAGATTGTGTTACCACAAAAAGTTGCAAGATAAGTTGAAGGGTTGTTACCATCATAGTACATCATAGTAGTTGGTTATGATTATGTTGTTGCGGACAGCCATGCTCAGGCAGACATCTCACACCATGTCATTATTTTAACTTTAAACCTGACACTATACTAATACACATGGACGGCAAATAAAATAAAACTTGGTGCTAATTTATTTTAAACATAGATGATCATAAGTGCTATCAATGTCACAATATTTATATAATGGAACTAATGTACATATTAATACACTAATTTTGGATCATAATAAGTGCATTTCCTCCCAGGCGCTGAGGTCCTCTCGCCTCTTTCTAAGTTCATTTGCTTTCTTGGACAATTGTCCTCTCATCTACCAACTGGCGATGTATGTAACAAAAAGAAAAGGTAGTTATTTTAAATTATTAACTAGTTTTCAGTGGATGCTGTACAGTTATATTTAAAAACTATTATTGGCTGCATGCAATGCATTAATTGGCAACAACAACAATTAAATGGTCATGGGAACAAGTTTAAGTTCAAAACCCTGTAATGGTGACAACTGTTGCCCTCGGTTGGTTGCTCCATGGGTCGATGTAACTAACGCTGGTGACTAATGGTGCTGTTTTCATGCCAACGAATCCTTTTTGTACCACTATAGCATTTCGTCCCACCCCACCAAACACACACAACAAAACACAATCCAGCATTTCCGAGAACTATCCGTCGTGGAACACTTGGCAAGTACAAATATCGATGAAGACACATTCCACATATGAATGGCGTCCGACAAAGCCCAGCGTGCCCGTAGATCACTTAGAATAAGCGACGCGGCGACCGGAAAGGCAGATCAGTTTGAAATAAGAGAGACACATTGTTCTACTTTACATCCCACATATCACAGGGAATCACTCAATGTTCCATTCAAACCTACGTCAAAACACCCACAAAAGCTGTTTTTTGCATGTGGTTTCCGCGACATGCAAAACAGGATGACAGGCGTATGCCAGGCAGGCAATCGTACGGTCCGTCGCACACTATTTTCTGCGCCTTTCCAACTCTTGCCGAAACGTCATTAAGTTCCGCATAATGAACTGTGGATCAATGCTATCGGGGGGCCTTGGCTGATTACCCAAGCCTGCAAGACACGACAGCGTTTGTGTTGGCCCATAAACCACAGAGCTTCCCTTTAGCGTTCATTCGCATGCAACAACGATGTAGCCATCTCCAGTGGTATCTTGCATGAAACAAACTGTCCTAGTCATGCAATTACCGGTGCAAGCATCGCTGCCTTCATCTCGTGATGTTTCCCAGCTGGCAAACAAGTGTGCTCCCCCCACCCCATTCCCTGATTAGAAACAGGGGAAATAATTATTTAAGCTCTAGGTGGATGTGGATAAAAATTATATTTTGTGTATGATTGAAAGACTGTTTTATGGATGGTGATTTTTCAGTTAGAACTGCCAAGAAAAGTTTGAAAACAATTCAAAATAACAATGAAGACAGCATTTATTTATTTACCCATTACTTAGTTCATGTAGCAGTCATCCTAGGAACTTTCTGGCTATCAATATACTTTTAAAATATTTATATCACTATCTTCCAGTTGTGTTTATCTCCAAACCGTTGTACACGAAGTAAACCTCCAGAAGCACACACTGTCCCAACAACACACGACACAGAGTGGCTTCCAACATCATTTCCTGCTCCAAATAAACCGCCATTAGCCAACAATAACCGGTACGACTAGCACCAGAAATACCTTGCAGTTTTAACAGCCAGAAATTGCTGCTAATGCACTGTTCCATTACTGGCTGTTACAACATTGACATTGTTACAGTTCTGGTTACAATAATGGTGCATTACTGGCTGTTACAACATTGACATTGTTACAGTTATGGTTACAACACTGGTGCACTGCTGTAAACCAGAAAGGCTGAACAAACCGCAGAGCAAATGACAGGACAATCAGTTTTGGAAGTTATTTTATGATATATAATACATTCTAACCTCGCTTTATGTAACATTTATGTTTACCCTAGGACAGTCCCAACTTATTTTTGTAGCAATAACATACAGAAAATTAGTCTCACCAATGCCACCTCGCTATTCAGTCCAGAGGGTGGCTACAATAGCGAGGTTCCACTGTACTTCACTTGAACAACACACATTTATCCAATCCAGATGTCTTTAGAACTCCATAATAAGAACGGCAAAACATGTCGCCAAACAGAAACCGTTACACCACACGACAGGACACCCACCTGCGTGGAGGAGAATTCCGGAGGTCCCAACGCCAAACAGGCGGCCAGCTGTTCGGCAAACAGAGCCTCATCGAGATGATAATGCTCCTGGTCAGTGTTCATCGTTACAGACACAACACGACTGGCAGGCTGCAGCCGTTCGACTGATGTGGTTACAGAGAGAGACTGTGAGATGGCCATGCATACTAATCCACTTAGAAGGCGAGAAATTTCCCCAAAGACACCCACACAAGAATGGGCGAGAATGTATTTCTCACTGATCAATTGTGTCATGGTGAGAGAGGTTCGTGGAGCGATTATTCATATAACTGATAGGATTCTCATAGAGATGTAGTGGGAATGCTGAAGTGGGGATGATAGTGGTGATTGTGGTGTTGGTGTTAATGGTTGTTGTGGAAGCAGTGTTGGGTCAGTTGTGCAGGTGTTGACTTTGGTGTTGGTGTTAATGGTTGCTGTAGTGGCAGTGTTGGGTCAGTTGTGCAGGTGTTGATTGTGGTGTTGGTGTTAATGGTTGTTGTAGTGGCAGTGTTGGGTCAGTTGTGCAGGTGTTGACTGTGGTGTTGCTGTTGATGGTTGTTGTGGAGGCAGTGTTGGGTCAGTTGTGCAGGTGTTGACTGTGGTGTTGGTGTTAATGGTTGTTGTAGTGGCAGTGTTGGGTCAGTTGTGCTGGTGTTGACTGTGGTGTTGGTGTTAATGGTTGTTGTGGAGGCAGTGTTGGGTCAGTTGTGCAGGTGTTGACTGTGGTGTTGGTGTTAGTGGTTGTTGTAGTGGCAGTGTTGGGTCAGTTGTGCAGGTGTTGATTGTGGTGTTGGTGTTAATGGTTGTTGTAGTGGCAGTGTTGGGTCAGTTGTGCAGGTGTTGACTGTGGTGTTGGTGTTAATGGTTATTGTAGTGGCAGTGTTGGGTCAGTTGTGCAGGTGTTGACTGTGGTGTTGGTGTTAATGGTTGTTGTAGTGGCAGTGTTGGGTCAGTTGTACAGGTGTTGACTGTGGTGTTGGTGTTAATGGTTGTTGTAGTGGCAGTTTTGGGTAAGTTGTGCAGGTGTTGATTGTGGTTTTGGTGTTAATGGTTGTTGTAATGGCAGTGTTGGGTCAGTTGTGCAGGTGTTGACTGTGGTGTTGGTGTTAATGGTTGTTGTGGAGGCAGTGTTGGGTCAGTTGCGCAGGTGTTGACTGTGGTGTTGGTGTTAATGGTTGTTGTAGTGGCAGTGTTGGGTCAGTTGTGCAGGTGTTGATTGTGGTGTTGGTGTTAATGGTTGTTGTAGTGGCAGTGTTGGGTCAGTTGTGCAGGTGTTGACTGTGGTGTTGGTGTTAATGGTTGTTGTAGTGGCAGTGTTGGGTCAGTTGTGCAGGTGTTGACTGTGGTGTTGGTGTTAATGGTTGTTATAGTGGCAGTGTTGGGTCAGTTGTGCAGGTGTTGATTGTGGTGTTGGTGTTAATGGTTGTTGTAGTGGCAGTGTTGGGTCAGTTGTGCAGGTATTGACTGTAGTGACATAGGCAGATCCACGGGGCTAGACCTTTGTAATGTTGCATGCCCATATACCTTTTAGAATGGGCCCACTTGACTGTGCCCCCCCTAGACCACTTGAAATGTGTCCTCATCCAGGTTACAAAAATGTGAAATTACGCCAATGCGGCGGTGAACATTTTTCAACAACACCCCCCCAGTATCACAGTGTAACCAGCTGAGAGCCAGCGGAGAAGCTGAAGAAGAGCTGAAATACGGCGGTGCGGTGGCAAACATTTTTCAACAACACTCCTGTCTTCCGATGTTCGAGCTAGACGAGCCAGGGGAGAAGCCAAAGTTACGGTGGCGCTGCAGCGAAGCATTTGTACTACACCATTTGGTTTGGCCGCCAGTGGATGTTTTTTTGCTTCCCTAGACTCACTTTCTGGACCCGCCCCTAGGTTGTGTCGGATGTGGTTGTGGCAGTGTTAATGGTGTTGGTTGTGGTGTAGGTAGTGGTGTTGGAGGAGGTTGTGGTGTTGGGTGTGATTGTGGTGCTGTCAGTGGTGCGGGGGTGGGTGTGGTTGAGTCGGTGGTGTTGTTGTTGTGATGTTGTAACTGGTGCTGATAGTATCTGTGATGTTGTTGTTAATTGGTGATTGAAGCGTTTGTCAAAGATCTGTAATCGTTTCCCAACAACAGTTTATAAAGTGCACTGAAATGCCCTGTTACTAATGATTCCCTTTGATTGAACCAAAGGGCAAACTGATTAGCCCAATAGCTGACCCAAACTGAAATTGCTGAGCCTTATAATTAGGCCACTTTGACTGGACTGTTCGGCTGCATATCTTGACATGACTCATTGACAGAGAAACACTGGCTGTTGACCTAGCTTTAAGACACCATTATTCTTGCTTAAAACACCCAGTACTTCTTATATTCAAGTTCCCACGCTTTGCTGGTTGGGCCTGGAATGCTGGTTTGTACTAAACTGCTGAAAACAACCCAATATCTGTGACAGTTTGACAATAATACCTAGTTCTACATGTGGGTGCAGATTCACATGATTATGGTTAAGTGGAAAATTTATACACAAAAGCCAAACTAAATAAATTCTATACAACACAAAAGTGGATGGCATTGGAACTTAAAAAAAATAGGATAACACATAAATTCCAAAATCTCTACTTTAAAGGTAGAAAGTCAGTATAATAAAATAATATATAAAAATGGAAAATTATGTTCATTACAATGAGGTTTCCGCTATGACAATGTTTACAAACACCAAGGACCAGCCTCACCCTTGACTTCAGGGGGCAAAGGGAGAGGAACAACATGAGGACCTACATCAAAGGAAACAGCCTGTTGAATTAATGATGTCTCCCTAAGGTTCTTGTGTGTCATTAGGCAATGGAGCACAGGTCATAGACCAATGAATCAGAGCCAGTCTCCAGGAAACATGACATGTATTATGCATGACAAGATGACACACAGATACCCATTTGGGTAAACAAATCCACCTCTATGACACCCAGATGGTCTTAAAGCCTCTGATCAGCACATTTAGTGTGAAGCAACACTTGTCATTTACCAAGCACACAGGCCACATCCTGCCTGGCCATATCATAAAAATCATGGATACATGCTGTGTACATTACAGATTCTTAGAGGAATATGGCTGTATCCCTCTTGAAAGTGGACTTGCTCCAAATGTAAATGTCATCAAAAAGTATGTATAATATTCTCCTTTTCATCTCACAAGTCTAAATGCAAATGACAAATTTATACCAATCGAAGATATACGTTTGATGCAAGGTAGACTTCCTAGAAAACAGTGAATTTGATTTGGATATATTTAGTAGGCTGATAGACACCAACACTCGAGGGGAATAGAAAGGCTACATGCTGGCTCAAGACCAATTAAAAAGATTATAGATGGATACAGAATTTCAAGTCAACCATATGGATTCCAACCAAGAAAACGTGGCGTGTCTCACCAAGTTCATTTCCTGCTTTCATCACAATCATAAAGTAAGATTAATTCAGTGACACTGCCAATGACCATCACAGATAGTGAGACACGTACTTCTTGGATGTGATCCATCAGATTTGCTCATCCTGTCATTGCAGCAAATCAAAATTTAAGATTAATTCACCGGAGCTGCCAACAATTCTTACAGAGGTAGATCTGGATGACGTGACCTGTCCGATTTTAGTGTATCCATAAAACTTTCATAGATCTGACTGATTAGTCCGTAGTCAACACGGTACATCGAATGATCACAGATCAATTTCTGGGAGCAGAGATAAACATTTGACCAGAACTGTAGTTTTACGTGAATGCTACCAGACTGTGTATTTAAGAAAAAATTATTGTCTTATTTAAGGTATATATGAAGCAGTGGGCTTAAATAAGTTTAAATTGGAAATAATAAATATAACAGAATTGTTGCATGAAAGAAAATTATGCATCAACAAGTCTACGGTAACCACGAAATAATCAATTGTAGCCCTTGACAGAGGTACCGCGGAGAAATTTATTTCATTTACCAACGTGCACAGATTTCCTAGAACACAGATTATTGAATGAATTATAACTCATGGCAAGCAAATAATCCGATGGCAGAGATGATCCATGACAGAGCTGTCATGTGCATGAAATATTGATTATGAGCTTATCGGAGGTAGGAAATAATCCTCGGTGGCATCGATTGGCCGTAAATAACATGGCTCTTAGTTCCTTGGTATAAACTAGCCTCAACTGTTCAATACTCCTCCACAAAGTTGGTCCAGCCGGGTACTGATTTGACCGCTACTGATAAAATCAATGAGAGTCCAGCAGAAGGACAGAATGGAAAGCTGATCAATGATATCCCATAGGGCCACGACCTTCACTGACCATGACACTACGTCAGGAACCCCTGATATATTTGTCTTTTGCAAACAACTAGAGTTCTGTTCATCTAAGTACTCTGCTGGACAGTTGGCTAGTTTTCAAATTACTAAATATATCCCAAAAAACATTTTGGGATATCGGTACTTTGTTAAGGAAGTGAAAAATTTAGCAGATACATATGCATAATAGTAATAAGTGTACTGTTGATGAACTGGAGTTACATAACATAATAAGTGTACTGTTGATGAACTGGAGTTACATAACATAATAGTAATAAGTGTACTGTTGATGAACTGGAGTTACATAACATAATAGTAATAAGTGTACTGTTGATGAACTGGAGTTACATAATAGTAATAAGTGTACTGTTGATGAACTGGAGTTACATAACATAATAGTAATAAGTGTACTGTTGATGAACTGGAGTTACATAACATAATAGTAATAAGTGTACTGTTGATGAACTGGAGTTACATAACATAATAGTAATAAGTGTACTGTTGATGAACTGGAGTTACATAACATGATTCGCTGAAAGTATTTAACTAATTAACTTGTTAGCTAATTTCATTATTTATTAATAACAATGTTCATTAATTGTTCATTAAGTGTTTTTTCATTATTTTAATGGTGGCTGCTGTCAGTAGTTGACCTTTTCTTGCTTATGTACACACAACGGGAAAGAAAACACTTTGCCATGTGTACATTTAAAAATAATAAATCACTGCAAATGTGCACCAAAATAACATAAAATTAAATAGTTGAAATACCCACTAAGACAAAGTATAAATAACTGATTTAATTTACATCAACAATCATATAATTATCCTCTTCAAGACATTCAGCCACTAAGTACTGTCATTTTTAGCAAAACTGTTTCTTTAATTCTTTCAAAGTCCTTCATGGCTTAAGTATCCAATATCATGACAGGAAGATATCGTGATCAAGAAGGCAAGAACTGAAGGCTGCCTGTGGATGAAAAACACAACAAGACATGAATTATGGACGTGGTGAAGAGAGAGATGGAGGTGGCAGAGGTTGTGGAGAACACCAAGGACAGGGTGTCATGACGGATAAGACTCAAGAGTGGCCGCTGCCAATACGTAGGGAATAGACGGTCAAAAGAAAATGATGTCCTTCTGCACAGTTTTGAGACACACAATCGTTGTATGCACGGTAATGAATGCCTGCCTACATGGATAAGTCCCAAGGGTAAGACTAATATGTGTTATGGTGGGTTGCAACACCGTAATCCCTCCGCAGTATACTGCAAATCCCCAAATGCGGCTTGACATATGGCTATTTCGATGGGCAATCTCAGATGATCAGATCTCGTACACCATCCATAAAATAGACCGTCTCGTTATAGGAACCTCAGATTAGGTCGGCCTGCCACATTTCTCCATACAGAGATCTTCTATTACGACAACTGTTCAGATTACAATCAGGGTTCAACAGGGCCAATCAAGGAATTTTGTACGTGGACATTCTTGTTCTATTTGGAATTTTGAACAATGTGCAGACCTTAATAAAATAACTTTCCTGGCCGTTCTGCGGCCTGTCAGAAGCTAGGTTTACCTCACTGAATTCATGATGACAAACCCCTCCAGACAACCCCATGAACAAAGCCCTATACTTTAATGTAAACACGTACAAATGCCACCATCTTGAGTCGACCTACCACAATTAAACTAGGTTAACCACTTTGTCACATCTTAATGTACTGAATCTTGAATGCACTTAGCTGACCCAGGTCATTCTTAAATGTCATAACATAAGGGTTATCAAGATAACGCATCCAGTGCTCCAGATTCTTGCCAAGAATGTCACAAACAAACTTTCTATGGAACAGTTCCAAATAGCAGAAGTTTTGGGTTGACGAAGGCAGAGTTTGTGAGGAGATTAAGAGAGAAGAAAACAGAAGATGATGGTAGGAGGAAGAATATCACAATTAAGATGGAGAGGGTTAAGGGAGATCTTGAAAGGGCAGGGATGAACAGCTGAGAGAAGGAGAGAATGGTAAAGGATCACGACTGATGGAGATGTCTGTACAGTGGACAGAATAAATTAAGTGATGTAGTCCCAGTCCAGCAAAGGATCACCAGGAAGATGACGATGACCTCTAGTTGACCTCCTGATGACCAATGGTCTGACTGAACTGGTGACCACTACTTGACCATGTTCTCCTCAAAGATTGTCCATGTAGTATTAAACACAATCTAATTAGTGTTGCAGACAGAGTGTTGCTAGCAAAGCAGCAAGGTCCATCTAAGTGAGCACTGACTTTCAATTAGACAAGTGCTAGTCTGGACAAGAAATGACGAATGACTAAAATTCTGGCTAACTGGAGATTTTAAAAATTACTAACCAATCAAAATAACTCATCAGGATAATTGTCTTTCGTGTACAAGAATGTGTAGAACACATTCTCCAAGATTTTAGCACCTCTGTGTGCCATTCTGATGTAGAAAACCCCAAAATAATACCCAATCATGTAGTACAAATCAGTATTCACAAACATAAACAAACATGAAAATAATAATTGTTATTATCACTATTATTTGCATAATTAATCATTATTTAGATTTCAAGCTTATTTGCAAACATTTTATGGAACTATATGACTGATTGAAGAATGTAAACTAAACGAGAAATTGTACAGTTCAAACTGCTAAAAATGAAATTTTCTATCCACACCGAAAAATCAATAACTTGATTCAGATCATCGCTGCAGAGATGTGTTTATTTGTTGCCAAGGTAACATGCAAATAAAAACATCTCTGCTGCATGCACATTCCAAATCCTAATGCTGACATAAAATAAAAGATATTAATTACGTGATCGTGTGAAGACTCACAAAAGGCCACCAATGACAACAGTCTTTTAGATATCTCTAGTAATCAATAATTTAGCAAAAACCACCTCAAAACAAAGCCCAACATAATTCTGTCATCATTGAAATCTTCAAGAGGGTTTCTGGGTACAAAACACACTTTAGAATGCTCACTTTTCAAAAGCACTAATGCATTTAGTTCAATAATTTGGGCAAATTGTAAACAGGAAATAGTTAAATGTACCTCTATTGTAATAAGAGTTCCAATCAGAATGGCTGGATTGGTTATCCAACTATTCAGACTAGAAACCTCTCTAAATGTCTCCAAAATGTACTTTTTTCATATATATGGTTCAAAATACACATATATCATACTTTGTATAGCCCTCTAGGCACCTATAGACGTGGAACATGAGTGATTAAACATCTACATTAACATTCTCATACTACACATCAATAAGGCATCACATCAATCAATATGTCATGACATCGGTTAAGGACTGAGTAATGTCTAATAACCACGCTATTTTACCAGCATGCTCCATCCTTCAGCAGTAAGTGACAGCTCTGAGGTGACACACAGGCTAGCCACTTTTTCTGGGTTTAAATCTGTGTTTCTTACTTGAAATTACGTACTTCGTTTTCTATTGGCCATCCAACATAGAACATCCTTGTTCTGATCAAGTGTTGACATCTGTCAGGCTGCTATAAAAATATCCACGTCAAACAAAATCTGCTGCGTTTTGTTGGAAATTTGCCTAGAATGAAAAGTATTTGCTCTCCAATCACGTGTCATTTTTAATTGTACAAGACGATGTAATACTCTCATTAAAGGGTTAATTGAATAATTATGGGACATAGCACCACTTGACTTATGCTACTCCACAATCACAGTGGAACCTTTATCAAACGACCAACCTTGTACCAAGACTAACCAAGCCCCTAAAATATGAAACCCTCAGTCATAGTTAAACAATAATACAACAAGTTTATTAACATAAATAACAGCAAGAAATATATTGGAAATGGTGTTTGGGGAAAGAACACCTTGTGGCATGAAAATATCAACAAAGTGATAGAAATATGGGAGACACGGGGATACGATTGTCCTGGGATTGTTGTTATGTGACAACAACCAACTTGTCACACAATGATAGATGGTTGTTCAATTTGACACCGAAGAAATCACTTCAAAAATGTTTAATGAATTATAAAAGATAGCTAAACTTTGTTATAACAATAACATAAGACTAAAAGATAAGTCAACTTTTTATAGTAATAATATAACACCAAAAATGAAGTATTCCTCCCTCCATCATACCTGAAACCTTCTGACAGAATACACTTTCTAACTACAACATTACAGACTCACCAATACGACTGCCGCTAACTTTGTTATTATCACAACAACAATGGTTGCCTCACCTCGCTAGACCTGTTTTGTGTCGAGAAACGTCAGAGACAACCTAAGTATCTTCCTTCCGTCATCGCACTCTACAAGAATGCGACATCGCTGTCACGAGCAACGTTCCCACAGCGTTAAATGAGCGCGCACCAAAGACCGTGCGCACTAACGCAGGCTATCACAATGTGACATCGTCTCATCTGAAAGCGGCGCTAATCTGGTTGTGGGCGGGTCACTTGGCAATTGTAGCCGCCCTGGTGGCTGCTGGGATACATCGAGCGGAGCACGCAATCAATAGCCGTCATGAGGCAGTTGCGACCGTCGCGACGACGGTCTGATTAAGAGCAACAGGAGAATGTGGTGCGATGACGTGATGATTTAAATTATTAAAACCCGAACAGTGGCGATGCCAGTAAATCAGGGCCGAGCTCTGGCATTTTGACATGATATCTTAAGTGATACTGGAGGATGCAACGTTACGCAAATGACATCGACGCAGCGTCAGAACCATTCACGATCAAACGTTGATATATAACAGGAAGCAGCGGAAGACATACATTTCACTCGCTTCACTGATATGAAACAAATGACTGTATGACAATAATCACAGTTGAGGTGGTCACATGACCAGACAGCCACCCCGCAGTGAATAGAATAGGATGAAATATGCCAAACATGTGACCTGAGGATTAATGGAACCAGTGACATTTCATTAAAGCACTAAACAATGTACACACTTGAAATCGTGCGCACTACGCATTAAATGAGAGTTCATGAAAGGTTACAACTGGGAATTACCGGGATTTGGGAAATGACACAGCTGAATCCCAATAACCCCAATGCCCTGAAGCATTGTTTTTATACTAATGATGCCAATTTGTGGCAATTCAACACAACAGCGTGTACAATACTGTATTCTCTGTAACTGTATATTTTGGTCAATATTTTGCAAACATTTATGGTTTACTGACTAAACAATGTTTATCTGTGGATAATTTTTTTTTCGGTAGACAAATTAAATTAATTCAGTATTTTAACAGGTAACATTAAAATAAATCACACATGTGGATAATAATTGGTCATCTAAATGTAGTTTCAAAGTCTCCTTATACTTAACAATTTCAAGATCCATACTTTTTAGAGTTCTATTAATGACCGAACAGTGATGACTACCAAACAAATGAAATGTAGATGACATCCTGAAAATAACCGCATAAATCTTCAAATCACACAAGTCAAACACAGAAGCTCAGGCTGGCGTTGCTGCGATCAAATAAATACAAAAATGCCTTCAGAGAAACACTTTGCCACAGATGTTGCAACTATTTTTGTGTCTGCAACGTCACTAATGCCAACTCGTTGGCTGACATCTAAGACTTTTTTAACGAGTTTCTTTTTTGTGGAGTCAACGGCTACATTACCATACAATAGTGGCAGTACGTGAAAGGTTGATGTAACAATATCACAGTTTCATTTGCATAAATATGGTGTATTTCATTTGTTACATGCTTAGTGACTGACCTGTTTGAAGAGTGCCTTCATCAATACAATATGCAAATACAGCAACTGACGTTACTCTTCATCAGTCTATTTTTATAGCTTTTGAATATTGGCTAATTACACACAAAAACTACTGCAAATAAGGAAACCGTATTTTTGTGCGTCTGGTCCTTAAAGGTAATTTCTCTATAGATTTAGTTCTTTGTCAGCTCGATTCTTTGTTGGTAAAAAATTATTTGTAGTGTTTTTCTATGAGGAATGAATTTAAGTGATATACACAGTCATACTCAATGGAGTGTACTTTTGTTAAAATCATCAAAATAACTGGCTCTGATTATTAGATTTGGTAACTCGCAAAAGTTTGAATTGCTTCCTGTTATAATTTACTGAGCCAGACCACATTAGCCATTTTTCACTGAACTTTAACCGGATCCCGTCAAAAATAATTTAACAGTTCATCCAATGATTTAATTTTAATCAAAACAAAATAAAAAAAGTGTACAAACAAGCCAGAATGTTGTAGTGGAATAAACTAAATAGGTGTAATTTAAAGGAAATTGTTTGAAATTACCCAAGGAAAATAACCGAATTAAGCAAGATGCTTTAAACCTAACTCTAATCCGTGACTCGTGATTACACTAGCCCACTCACGTAGACTGGTTCCTAGAATTCCTACCCCACGGAATCTATTGTTTAATATTTACCAGTTGGTACATTAGTGCATGAAACCACTAAAACATTTCTCAAACTTCCACCTTCATTGTGTACCCACTTTCAGCAACAGCAAGTCACATCTCCAAAAGGATGAGGAAACCTAATCTGCAGACATGCACTTGTTTTTACTGGATGTGAAACCTGGCAATTGACAGTAGGTCCAATTATCAGTCTCTGGGTGTCTCCATCCTTTGAGAAGGCCTTCAAACCTTGACAGTGTTTGACTGGTAAAACTAATCTAAATGTCTATTTCCACTAGGCCATCTAACCAGTCTACCTATTAGTATGTCTATTTCCACTAGGCCATCTAACCATTCTACCTATTAGTATGTCTATTTCCACTAGGCCATCTAACCATTCTACCTATTAGTATGTCTATTTCCACTAGGCCATCTAACCAGTCTACCTATTAGTATGTCTATTTCCACTAGGCCATCTAACCATTCTACCTATTAGTAAGTCTATTTCCACTAGGCCATCTAACCAGTCTACCTATTAGTATGTCTATTTCCACTATGCCATCTAACCAGTCTACCTATTAGTATGTCTATTTCCACTATGCCATCTAACCAGTCTACCTATTAGTATATCTATTTCCACTAGGCCATCTAACCAGTCTACCTATTAGTATGTCTATTTCCACTAGGCCATCTAACCAGTCTTCCTATTAGTATGTCTATTTCCACTAGGCCATCTAACCAGTCTACCTATTAGTATGTCTATTTCCACTAGGCCATCTAACCAGTCTACCTATTAGTATGTCTATTTCCACTAGGCCATCTAACCAGTCTACCTATTAGTATGCTTCACAGCTGTAGGATAACAGTGGGTGAAGTCGGCAGTGACAGGATAGATTTAATTACCCTGGCTTTGCTGTGTCCAAAATGTGAAGCCTTCAAGACCTTGAACAGCATCATTATGAACGGATGACATTAGACAGACAGAGATAATAGAATGTTGCCGAGCATTGGAAACAACCAGAACTCCCACTCCAGATACATTGGAAATACAATGCAAATATTCTGGCCACAACAAAACCACACATTAAGAACTACTGAAACTGAATGCACAAAATATGTCTTGTTTACCACACAAAGGTGATGATTATACTGGCCTCGCTTTGCTGAAGGAGCATGGAAGTATATCGAAAACCACTTTTAGATGCAACCCTGAAGAAAAACGAAAACGGCGACACCCAAAAACGAACAGTGAGAAGAACTGGGGAGAACGAACAGACATATCCATTTTGCAGATTGACGAGAAGTGGCAACATTTTGTTATATGTGCCACTAGACACAAAGAGGTTTAAGTAAGTAAACTAACATTTTGACTTACCAGACCATTGCTGCTGGATGCAAGGCAAGCAGTGTAGCGAGCTATCAACCTGTGTTCGTCATCGCCACGGTAACTATCCATGCTTGAGTGGAGCTTACTTGGACTGTAAACAAAAAGTAGATCATAGAGCCAGCATCCAAGTTTCTTACCCAAGGTAAATTAAAGGAAAAGTCCACCATAATTTACGTGTGCGACAAAAAACACGATTTTATATTTTTGAGAATCATGTCACATACATATTACAGTCAGTAATCTAACTTATATTTAAATAAAAAAGTTTAGATGACCTAACATATTTAATATTTTTGACATAACTTATTTCACTAGCATTCACATGGAAGTTCCAGTTTTGCCGTTTGAAATATGAAAGGAAGGAACAAATGTACTATGCTCCTAAAAAAAGTATATATATATATAATGCCAAATCTCGCAAAAAAAACTACTCAAGGCATTTTAAATACATTTAATCTAAAAAATAAATAAATTAATTAAATATTTCAAACTGACTTGATCATCATGTCATAGAACTAAAAGACAACGCCATGTCTAAATATTTGTAGTGCTCAGTTGAACTGCAGTGGAACATCACTTTCTGTTCACCTCAGTAACAAACCCACCTCGCAATTAAGGTCACCCTCGGACAGTCCCAAATTATTTTTGTAACAGCAAATTGTAAGAAATTAGTCCTGCTAATATGGTCACCTCGCTATTCAGGTCACTTTTGTCCAGTCCCAAGGGTGACCTTGATAGGGAGGTTCCACTGTACTGAATAAAAGAGTGCGTCTAACATCGTCTCCCTACCTCTTAGACGTGTTACAGCTGTCCATGGAGGAAGCATCCAGGGAGACGCGACTGTGTCCTGACTCATGAAAGCCGTTGTGTGCCATGGGTGGCGTCGGAGGCGGTCTGCATGCAACACAGGACACAATAACAATGTGCACCTCGCAACATAATTCTTTCCAGTGCTAAAAACAAGAGACAGTGTCAGTTTAGTTTAATTTAGGGAAGGGCTCACAAGTCTGCAAAGTCCAATGTTTTTACTCGTCTAGTATTGGTTAAATGCCCCACAACCACCAAAATGTTACGTGGGACTTGCAATTTTTATGATCAAAAATTGCTAACGGCATCAATTTGCATTAACATACATTTCACTTAATGGGTGGTACCGTTGTAGAAATACATTTTTGTCATTCAAACCTCCCTGCACAATGCTTACCATATCTTGGGACTTTTCAAACTAATGCAATCACCCCTTATTGCCCTGCACATACTGCAAATGTGGGATTGATGCCATCTTATACGGAGAATATAAAGTTTATGTCACTTGCTTAGGCCTACATTGTTTCCCAAGCAGGATAACAGGCTGGATACTTTTTGACTTGGGTCCTGAAAGTTCTGGCTGTGTATCAGCACATGTTTCCCACCATAAAGTAGTCTTTCTGTTCCAGAAAGTATGACATTTCTATTCCAGCAAGCAAGACATTTTGTTGTATTTTACAACATTTATATTTCATGAAATGGCTCAACTGAGCAAAATGCACGGAGCGTAAACCATTGACACATTTAGACAGCTATTAACAAACAAACCACAAACATAAAAATGGACCTCAGAGAAAACAGGATAGACACTGCTGCAGAAAAGTCCCCTTTACAACTTCTGAACCTAAATCACTTTCCCACAAGTTATTTGAATCCAAGCTTGTCAGACTAGTGGTTCATAAAAAGTTGGACTGTAATCCAAAGAAATTAAAACACAGTACATTCTCACGAACCACTCAAAAATAATGAAACGTTCTATGAAAATGGTACTGGAACAGAATTAATGCCATATGTTGAGACATTGGGTCCCTGATCTTCTAAGTAGCGGTGTCTTGGATTGCCACAGGGTGGTCCAGGGACAGGCCAAACTGTGACAGGAAAATATGTCATTTCATGGGAAATTACCTCGTTTGTTATTGACAAAGGTAATTGCAGGATGTTTCACAAAACATCAGTCATCATTAGCCGTCATCATGCCTAACAGGCTTGTAATTGGTGATTCATATATAGGATATTAATATGTTGTCAAGGCTTTTCTTGCTACGATATCATACTTTCCATGACCTTCTTCTGACCTCTAAAAATGTGTGCATGTGCATGTATGTGTGTCTATGCATGTGTACGTGCATCGTGTACACACATACATTCATGATACATTCGCATACATGCATACATGTGCAGACATGATTTTAGTATTAATCTGAACACAAATGTTTATTAAAATGTCGTAATTCAGCTTGCTAGGAAAACAAACATTTGCATTCAGGACTTCCAAGTAAGTGTATAGTCATGGGACCAGTCAAACCATCAATCAGCCAATGATTGCAAACATAGAGCAACTTGAGATGACCAGGCTGATAAATTTCCAATGATGCAACAAGTGATGTGAATTATTCATACACTCCGGGCTTGCAGACAGACAAACCTATAGGCTACACCACTAACATCACCGAATACACCATCTAAATCCAAAAATAAGCAACAAAAGTCAATAATATACACCTGTAATATATTATTGAAGCTCTGCGAGCAAAACCAATGTCCACAGGAGAATGTGGGTAGAGGAAACACACCTGTTATGACCAGGTTTTAATAAATAATTAAGCAGCCTTGATTAAAACAGCAAGTATTGCTAAAAGGCTTTCTTGCCACGAGCTCCCAAGTCCGTAAAAGCTCCTTCAACTGAACACCACAGACCTCTCCAAAGCTACTTCAACTTAACTCCATGGACCTCTCAAAAGCTACTTCAACTTAACACCATGGACCTCTCCAAAGCTACTTCAATGAACACCATGGACATCTCCAAAGCTACTTCAATTGAACACCATGGACCTCTCCAAAGCTACTTCAACTGAACACCATGGACCTCTCCGAAGCTACTTCAACTAAACACCATGGACCTCTCCGAAGCTACTTCAACTGAACACCACAGAGCTCTCCAAAGCTACTTCAACTGAACACCACGGAGCTATCCAAAGCTACTTCAATCTCCAACACAAAGAAAACCGCTAATGTATTTATTGGGGGTAATTTTAGGTTCAATGATTAGTTTCTTCATAGGTAAACAAGTGGGGGATTTCTCATTTAGGATAAACCATTCTATAGGAGTTGATTCGAATTAAGGACCACCTTCCAAGCACATCCACCTCTAAAAACATACACCAGCTTTAATCTTCAGCGATAACATCATTATCACTGCCGCTGTAACAATGGGGGATTTTAACCCTAACGATAAAGTGACATCTTTTTCTTTAGACATTAGTTGTTCTTTTCTTCAGACAAAATAAAATCGTAACTGGAGATCTGTGGCTGATGGTGAAATGACCCCGAACATCCACAATGACAGGTTTAACTTCATTTTGAATCACTGATCTTGAAACGACCCCTAATATCCCCTACATGTCTGTCTGCCTCTTGTATACTGAGAAACACAGGAACGACACACACCACTTCCGTTGTCACTGACATGTATACATACGCTTTCACCGACTACATTGTAAGTGATTCACCACAATCCAGGTTACACATGTTCTGGCGTTGTGTCATTAAAAGGACATTATTATCGCCCACCTGGAATGAATGACCTGTGAGTGGACCGCACTGGATGATAATGCAACGAGTAATCATTAATTAGCAAGATCACGAGGCTCCTAGAACGCAAGGCCCGAGTCAAGATGGTCGTGTGGCTGTGGTGACGGCGGCGTCGACCGCCATGCAACAATTATAAGTGGATCAATACACCTAAGAAAGGCCACCAGTGAAGGCAAGGCATCCGTCTTCTTCAGTCATTGTGAATCCACAATCAGTAAAACCGGTAGACTGATGTCACAACGCGATAAGCCAACTGACGTAGTTATCTTATGTCCACTACAAACATCTTACCTGTATGAAATGAGGGTGGTCATCCTAGCTGGACTGTCCTGCGTGCATGCATACACTGACAAAAATGACTGTAGACTGTGACCTGTATATTGTTGCTATGACGTTGACCCACCAGTCTACGCTGCTTTTCAAGCAGTGGACTGCCTATCCACCCAGACTGCTGATATCATCAGTATTTCTGCGATCACAATCAATAATGGCATTGGTGACTGAAGTACCTGTCCTCCGATGGCTGAATACAAATATCTGTCCTTCGTCATGCTAGAAGATGGCAGCTAGCCTGATAGTCATCCACAGAGCTGATGGCCAGACTACCTACTAAAGTCCACATTGTTCGGGAAAACTATTTCCTGCCTGTGTGTGATATCATGTTCCCTGTTCAGAACAGATCAAACGGCTATGTAAATAAGTTGCTAAAAGTGTTCCAAAGTCCTACCCAAGGATTATGTTAGACAGGTGGTGTTCTTGCAAGATTTGGTGACATTCCGTACTTAATCTAGATATCAGACACCTGTCAATGCTATGACCAGAGGAATGGTTTAATACTGGTTATTTATTGATCAAGACATTAGTCATGGTGAGTAATGATGGTGTAAACAATTTGTGATAGTTCTATAGCCAAATTTGAACAGAGGGACAGTGAATTATAATCAAAGTATTATAAATGACAAACAAGCCCATATATTAATGATTATGCCTGTATTGGGTTGAGATTTTTTGTATAAATTATATATTTTGTATAAATCTATATTTATTAATATGCCAACTTTGGAGCATGTAAGTGCATCTCCCCCCGGGTGCCAATGTCCACTGGTTTCTATAATATAATTCGTTCACTTCCTTCAACCATTGGCTTCTGAGCTACCAAATTACGAGTTGGCAATGTTTTTTTTAAGAAAACAGAATTATATTTATTTAGACTCATTTACTTATGTGTTTTTTATAGAAGGTTTTTCTCCTATATGACAGAACTGAGTGGTGATCTTCACACGGTGCCAATGTTATGTTTATAATAATAATAATGTTTATTTCGGGCAAAAGTCCATATGCATACATACAATACAAGTAAATAAAAAGTAAATACAATACAAGTAAATAAAAAATAAATCAATAAAATACAAAGATGTAGACGCACATGGAATAACAAAAACAGATGGTTAATAAAAAGTATATATAAAATGTGCGTTTAACTATAAGTATACAATTGATGAAAAGCATATATTATATAATTATAATTGATGCCGTTTGTTTGTTGCTCCGGGGGGTGTATACTAGGACAGTGTGATTGCTATATAATAAATTATAACAAAATATCATGCCCTGCATTATATATATAATATTATGTGATCAAATGTTTTATGACAAAATGTCTTGTCACTCTTGTGACCAGATAAGATGCAGGTTTTATATTCTGCAGACCAGTACTGTCTACCAACATCAACTGCAGTATCCACACAATACGCTAGGCAGATACTAAATATAGTACTATCTCTAGATAAATGCCCTGTTCGTTATAATCAAAGGTTGACATTGTCATAACAGAACACTGATTTGTTGCAGACATCTTTACCCACCTATAATTCTTTCTGCACCAGTCATAACTAAGAATAAACAAAGGCTTCCTGGGTTGTTTCTAAAATGGGATTCGGTACACATATATATCAGATGTGGCATTTAGCTATGGACAGCATTACCCTGACCATGATCAGAATAATCAGATGATACTAATCTGCAGAACATGCACCATTTGTAACAACAGGCTACAGACTTGGTATTCAGCGAGATCGAAGTATGTGACAAGTCTTTATTATGTCAGAATCATAAGATATAGGTTGCACAAATTTTTAATCTGAAAATACCTACACCCATTCGTGGCGCAACAAACCAAGTAATTCACCCTCATTACACACTTGACGTTAAACTTGTTTCTGTTGACCATTTAATTTCTGCCGTCACCAAAACATCAAAGTGAATGTATTATCATGGTGGTGCCTTCTACAGGGTGGCCCACCACTTGATTCGGCCACTATGAGGAGAGCAAAAAACATGCAAGTCGATAACTCTAAATATTTAAACTACTGTTTGGTTTCAAATTCATCACCAGTTGGTAGGTCAGAGGTCAATGGTCCAGGGAGGTGAAGAAACAGAGAGAGGCGAGTGGACTTCGGCACCAGGAAGGAAATACCACCAGTCTGCCCACAAAGTTAGGGAGTTAATATATAGATGACCTATCATGGAACACCAGTGAAGATGCCAACTTTCCAAGCATCACATGCAGAATGCCACGAAAGAGGCCTACATCAACAGTGGTCACTTCTAGTGAAGTGCCATTGATTCAGTCACATTACGCCTCTTGACACGTACCTACCTACTTGACAAAGGCCTCAGAAATATCTAGGCATATTTAGGTCATTTAGTAATACCATGGTGGAATGTTTCAGATTTGACCTATATTTATAGTTTTACAGGTTTTTTCACAGCTTTTATATCACATCGGTTCCGTGTGTTCGGTAATACCGGTAAAATGTCATAATAATTTCATAATACAAAAACTTCTATTAGTATTACACCAACATTGTTAGAGAGATTTCAAAGGTGCATAAAAAGGGTTACGCAATCTCAAAATTAGTATAGACTGTTAAAGTTGATAACAAATGGGTGAAAAGGCTAAGGTGAAAGCTGAGGGAAAGCAAGGTCGAAAGCAAGGTCGAAAGCAAGGTCGAAAGCAAGGTCGAAAGCAAGGTCGAAAGATAAGTCAAGATTCAGACGATGACAAAATATTATGTTTTTTGCTTACACAACCTTAATATCTAGGGAATTCCAAAGAGATGGAGCAGCAACCAAACAACCCCAGTCCCAATGTTAATTTCAACTGTGGGAACAAAACTGACATGAACTAGAAGGTCAATGGTGTTTCTCACACCAGGCATTCAGGCACGGGAAGGTGTCTCAGTTTCTGTCTTAACATGCACTCTCATGATTGTCATGGAATAAATGTTGTGTTGTGCACTCACAAAGCTGGTAGTTTCTGTCTTAACATGCACTCTCATGATTGTCATGGAATAAATGTTGTGTTGTGCACTCACAAAGCTGGTAGTTTCTGTCTTAACATGCACTCTCATGATTGTCATGGAATAAATGTTGTGTTGTGCACTCACAAAGCTGGTAGTTTCTGTCTTAACATGCACTCTCATGATTGACATGGAATAAATGTTGTGTTGTGCACTCACAAAGCTGGTAGTTTCTGTCTTAACATGCACTCTCATGATTGACATGGAATAAATGTTGTGTTGTGCACTCACAAAGCTGGTAGTTTCTGTCTTAACATGCACTCTCATGATTGATATAATGTTGTGTTGTGCACTCACAAGGCTCGTAGTTTCTGTCTTAACATGCACTCTCATGATTGTCATGGAATAAATGTTGTGTTGTGCACTCACAAAGCTGGTAGTTTCTGTTTTAACATGCACTCTCATGATTGTCATGGAATAAATGTTGTGTTGTGCACTCACAAGGCTGGTAGTTTCTGTCTTAACATGCACTCTCATGATTGACATGGAATAAATGTTGTGTTGTGCACTCACAAGGCTCGTAGTTTCTGTCTTAACATGCACTCTCATGATTGTCATGGAATAAATGTTGTGTTGTGTATTTACAAGGCTGGTAGTTTCTGTCTTAACATGCACTCTCATGATTGACATGGAATAAATGTTGTGTTGTGCACTCACAAGGCTCATAGTTTCTGTCTTAACATGCACTCTCATAACTGACTTGGAATAAATGTTGTGTTGTGCACTCACAAGGCTCATAGTTTCTGTCTTAACATGCACTCTCATGACTGTCATGGAATAAATGTTGTGCACTCACAAGGCTCGTAGTTTCTGTCTTAACATGCACTCTCATGACTGACATGGAATAAATGTTGTGTTGTGCACTCACAAGGCTCATAGTTTCTGTCTTAACATGCACTCTCATGACTGACATGGAATAAATGTTGTGTTGTGCACTCACAAGGCTCATAGTTTCTGTCTTAACATGCACTCTCATGACTGACATGGAATAAATGTTGTGTTGTGCACTCACAAGGCTCATAGTTTCTGTCTTAACATGCACTCTCATGACTGACATGGAATAAATGTTGTGTTGTGCACTCACAAGGCTCATAGTTTCTGTCTTAACATGCACTCTCATGACTGATATAAATGTTGTGTTGTGCACTCACAAGGCTCGTAGTTTCTGTCTTAACATGCACTCTCATGATTGTCATGGAATAAATGTTGTGTTGTGCACTCACAAGGCTCATAGTTTCTGTCTTAACATGCACTCTCATGACTGTCATGGAATAAATGTTGTGTTGTGCACTCACAAGGCTCATAGTTTCTGTCTTAACATGCACTCTCATGACTGACATGGAATAAATGTTGTGTTGTGCACTCACAAGGCTCATAGTTTCTGTCTTAACATGCACTCTCATGACTGTCATGGAATAAATGTTGTGTTGTGTATTTACAAGGCTCATAGTTTCTGTCTTAACATGCACTCTCATGACTGACATGGAATAAATGTTGTGTTGTGCACTCACAAGGCTCATAGTTTCTGTCTTAACATGCACTCTCATGACTGACATGGAATAAATGTTGTGTTGTGCACTCACAAGGCTCATAGTTTCTGTCTTAACATACACTCTCATGACTGACATGGAATAAATGTTGTGTTGTGCACTCACAAGGCTCATAGTTTCTGTCTTAACATGCACTCTCATGACTGACATGGAATAAATGTTGTGTTCAAAGGCTCATAGTTTCTGTCTTAACATGCACTCTCATGACTGTCATGGAATAAATGTTGTGTTGTGCACTCACAAGGCTCATAGTTTCTGTCTTAACATGCACTCTCATGACTGACATGGAATAAATGTTGTGTTGTGCACTCACAAGGCTCATAGTTTCTGTCTTAACATGCACTCTCATGACTGATATGGAATAAATGTTGTGTTGTGCACTCACAAGGCTCATAGTTTCTGTCTTAACATGCACTCTCATGACTGACATGGAATAAATGTTGTGTTGTGCACTCACAAGGCTCATAGTTTCTGTCTTAACATGCACTCTCAGCAAACAACTGCAGATTATAAATCAGGTCCTGACATTTTAATTGCACGGAAATCACACCGTAGAAAGTGTTAGACTTGCTGAAATCACACCGTAAAAAGTGTTAGACTTGCTGAAATGACACCAGCAGGCTAGGGATAGATACACCACTCATCACAATGTATTACTGTTTGCAAGTGTTGTCGTTAAAGAATAAAACACCTTTGTTGCATGGCTCACACGTGAAAGTCTCAAAGCCCCAAAACAGAAACAGAGGGAAAGACATATTATAATACAGCTTTTACCTCCATTTCATTGTTTCAGTCATTTCAGATTCATTTTGTGACAAAAAGAACCTATCTACATGCTTTCTCAATTGTGCAATTTAAAAAAATATATTTGGTGTGAAATCATCATAACTATTAAATTATTTTTTAAATCTAAATTTGGCCTCGCTCTATTTGCCATATGTAGCAAAAGACGTTACGCGATGTACCGGTCAAAGTGAATTCTTTCAATGACCTTAGCAGAAGTACACAATGCCGTCTCATGCTACTTTAACTATTACCACAATACAAGTCTGAACCTCGACAAGCTCGATTCATGATGTACTAAATCAACTGCTTCAAGGAGGGATTTTAAACTGATCACAAAATTGAACTTACAAACTTTATTTTACCGACCCAATTATATTGCCAGCAGAAAGGGCAATATGACTCCACAATCTATGACAAATGTCACAAATTAATAATGTCAAAATAGTGAAAAAGCAGCTCCGTCAGTTCAACAAAATGTAGATGGTAAAGGTAATTTAAACAGGACATGCACCTATGTAATAACCTTTATGTATACAGAGTCATATATACCCATAAATAAAACCTGTTTATAAGTACTTAAAATATATATCTGATTATTTGTGTAGGACGGTGAAAACCTACACACATTTGTCATGTCCTTTGAAAAAAAAACAACGTAAGTCGCCTTCTATAAGTTACTGTTCATAAATCTACTTTACTGTAAAGTGCAATGATAATAATAATTTAAGATGTGATTACTGCATTCTATACAAGTTGGCTCCGACAATAGAGACCAACCAGGCCTGGTCTCTGTATGAGTCTCTCTATCCCATAACGATTGTCATATTCTATTTGAAATAGGCATCATATATTACATATGAATATTACAAAATACATAAGTGTGTTTTGGGTTTTTAAGTAATTGTCATGGTGTGTGTGCATGCATGCATGCCTGCAATTTATGCATGTGTTGTCGGGCAAATAAAACACATCTTATCTCGTCAACATAAAACAAGTTCCACATTCACAAACAAAATAATATTTATAAACTCGGGTCTACTTACACAATATATGAGAGATCAAATGTTTTTTCAGGAGTCTCTGGAAACTGGGGAATTTTGTGGCCGTCTTTCGCTGGAACGCACCGAAACGACTTACGTAGAGAACGGCCTAGCTCCTTCGCTGGCGACTTCTGAAATCATACAGAAACAATAACGGTTATAGATAATACACTGGACATTGCTCGCCGCGATTATAGTTATTTATAACACATTTTTACCCTGTGACAGCCATCGAATAACTTGGTGAACCTGATAAACTTCCATGTGTCAGGAAATTCATGTGTAATAATAATTATGTTCCATAAGTAAATAGTCCAACATTTTCAATACTTCAACATCTGGTGAAAACAGCACCAGATTCAGCAGACGACAGTACAATATGAATCAAACACAACTTCCGCTGAAGAAACCGTATGACACCATGTTATATAACACTGTATAGCGACAACAACAGACCAACTTGCCTTCCACCACCAACAAGTACTTTTTTGTTTTGTCTGCGCCTTCCCAGAGGGAGTGTTTCCGCAACCACACTTGCCCTGCCAGGGGTTTTCTTCCCACCCTAAGAGCCTACACCGAATCAGCTGCACCATGTCGTTGATGTGCGACCTTAATCCAACGTCCCCGCGACCTGCAAACGGACTGACCGACCGAGACAAGATCTCGGGCAACGACGCTGCTCTAAATCTCTCTCAAGATCTCGACTGAGTCAGTCACGAGTGCCGACTGAAGTATTAGTCAGTGTGTGGAATGCGTGTCAAGTCGCGTCATGCCCACTCATACACCCACTAAGTCATACAACCGGTGACCGCCTTAAAAAGTTAGCAACAATACATACATACCGGTGGTGTGACTGAGGGCATATCCGAATGGTCACATGCATAATCACGCCATTTTTTAATTGCGACGCGTATGACGAGTTCCGATTCAGTGTACAATGTGGTTTGTGATGAATGTTATGCTATTGTCATTGTCAGACAATCAACAGTGTAGAACGCTCAACCAGATCACATAGTCTGCTTAGTGTTGAATGGCACTTCAAGTGCACACATCCTTGACAAGGGGGGCATCTCAAATGTGAACAAAATAACTGAAGCCACACAGCTATGTTTTAGGCTTTGTCACGAGTGGGCGGGTCAACTGAAATGTTTTAATTAACAGTTTCTGACAAATTGCTGTCTCATGACAGCAACAATGTGGCCCCTGCAAGTCATGGAATGGGCCCATTGAAATAATTGCATAAATTAGCAGGGACATGTCAAGGGGGCTTATAGGTTGTTGTCTAATATCTTTGAATGTTGACTGAGTTATTATTAACACCAAAGAGGCTCTGACTTGTGTGGTTCACTTGAGTGGTTGGGTCAGTATGCAATGTCGGGGTTCACAAATTAAGCTCTCACTTGTGGCTTGTTCTACATAGGTATGTAGGAGATGATTGGGGGCCAGTTCAAATGCCACGTACACAACTTGTGATGTAAGCAACAGATGATATAAGTTATTTACAATTCGTATGTATACTGTTTGATGTTGATACCGTTGCCATTGGCGTAAACATTAAATGGTGTTTGTGACTGTGCCAAGTGAACAATGGAAGGTGTGTACAATATAAACAAGAACCCTATCAATAAACTTCCAAGCATTAAAAACTTACTCTGAACAACCAAATAAAAAACACTGATATATAATCTCAACTTCAATTTTAATTTCATAACACACATTTAACTGTTGTCGTGAATACCTCAGTAAATGATGTCAGTTTGAAAGTTTGTACATGCTAGCAGGCTTGTTTTTTCTTTGAATGAATGGCATTTAGTGTAAGACATGCTTGTTTTATGCACACCAAAATATTTAGTTTACAACGTGTCACTAAAATCTGGATTTATGGAGCTATACTAATAGTGTACAATGCATTTTCATCCCCCGAGATATTTCCCAGAAAATACATGAAATTCCTAATGTGACATGTTGTTTTACAGGTTCATAAGTTACTAATAATAATTACTGTCTTACTATCAGGCTCTGGATTGATTTAAATTCACATTTAAATAAAAAAAATGAATACACTCATGTTCGATTCCATTTAAATGATTTTAATACAAATGTATTTGAATAATTTCTAAATATTAAATTTTTTTACCACAAAAGTTATGTTACAAATATATATTATTACATACAATTTTAATATGCACATCTGCTTAGTACGTTGCAGGGAATAATTTGTTATTATTTACTTACTGCCTATCCAAAATAGATTTATGTCTGTGACATTTTCATGTGACACATCGAATCATTCCCACGTGCTGCACGCAAGCTGTGGTGAATAAAATAACAGACGACAGAATGCCGCCAAAAACAACAATATTCCTAGAAGTGCAGAAGTGCAATAAAGCAGGACACTGAATCGCTGTTTGGCACTTGCTTAATTAAAAGAGGCACTGTAAAAACATTTCATGTGTGCAAGTGTCAGGGCCACAATTCAAATGTCTGGCTGGGAAACAAATTATTTCATGACTTCTATGTAATGTAAGAATTAAGGCCTTAGTTTATTTTGAGTTGTGGTGGAGAGATCAATTGCATGAATAGACAAACATTCCAGTTTTTGGGTAGATACATTGACATGATTCTAAGGATGTAAACGCACACACACAACACACAGATGTGCGTATGACCCTATATCAACTTGTCCCTTGACACCATAGGCATGTGTACTATGTACACCCCATCCTAATCCAGACTATGCCATTTTAATGACTAATTTCTTGGAATTATGTCCCCAGTACCAATAATACCCTGAACTTACTTGTCTACAGCCTTCAAATTGAACCCCACCGCTGCTTCATTTATCATTTCCCTGTAGACTAAAGTTCTCCTAGCATGTTCTATTTATGCAGACCTGCCTAACGAATTGTTCTCAAACAAAATGGCTCCTACACGGTCATCAAGTTGACATCACCTGGCACTGTGGTCATAAATTTGCACCAATCTTGTCAAACAATTCACAGGGGAGCATGCGCTAAAATATGCAACGCCAACCAGCGTTTTGCGCCTGCTTTATGTACGGTGGTTATTTTATCTCGCTTTCACGGGCCACACTTTTCGTCTTCGCAACGAGGCATCTGCTGGGACAGTAATTTCAGCACGATCGACTATCATGTGTGAGTTATCTCTCCCTCACGTGAATTATTTACACACTACAGAAATAAGCCACAGGTCACCTGCGTGTACAATCAATAGACCAGGTCTATGAGTTCTTTGCCAGCATTCTTGCACCTTGCAACATACCAACCTTATCTGCGCTGTCTTCCTTTACTCGACCTTGTAGCTGTACTTATTGCAATTCAGCTACAACCCTGCCAAGTGCTAAAGAGATAATCCAAGATAATCATCCTTCTGGTGATCTTTGCTGACGGTTTACAAGGGTTTATCTTGCTGTTTGAAGAGGCAGGACCAATTGCTGCCAGGCAATAACGTAAGGTGAAACGGTCTGGTGATTTGCTCGGGTTATGGGACCTGCTAAATATTCAGCGAATCTACATATCGGTGGTCGATACAGCCATGCAGAGGCTACTGACATCACTGCAACTGGACAAAGTGCAGACTATGGACAAGGTTATCATGATAATGGTAATATGCAATGTGGTAACCATTAATATATATATACACGAAAGGAGAATGTTTATGGCTGCTTCATGTCCATACCATGCTAAGAAAGAAGAAACTACAATGTGAAAACATGAAAGATACACAGGAAATAAAATTCATCACATTCCCGGTCTTAATTAGGGACAGGCAACTTGTCGTTTCCCAACATTTGTGGACCCTCTTTGCCATGGGATGATAACTATTACTTCACACGTAAGCACACTGGCACACATTACTAATATGGTTATAGTAATAGTAATAATATAAGGACTTCTTTATCGCCAATGTCCTTGGACAATCTTAGTTCTATGGCACAACAAAACAGAAGGATTTGTATAAAGCATTCTCACAATCATGTGCAGTGTGAAACTCATCAACACACGGACGAAATTGCTAAGAAGCTAAGGAGGATCCGCAATGTTAAACATAATTTTTTTTAATATAAAATGAAGTTATGTATTCATGGTACTGCAGTGATACCATGGCATTTTGCCTACTAAAATTTCACGAAATGTACCAGAGTTTCAGTGCATCAGTCTTCTGACCCTGGTATTGTCCAGTTCATTCAACACTACACCATTCATCCAGTCCACTTCAACTACTTGCCACAACAAATTCTTATAACCAGCACCTGTCAGAGGTGGGATAATGACTAAAACACCTGTCCCTGGCAGCCTCAACCTGTCAGGGAGGTGTAGAATACTACCTTGCAACTGACAGCACCAGTCAACTTGTCACTGGGGTTTATGGTTTCGTTGACAGCCCTTGGACAGGAGCCACCCACATCATATGGCTTCCATGGAAAGGGGAAGATCCAGGCTACCAAAACTGTGGGGAACTTTCTTAGGGTATTGGGTCATAGCTTTCCAATGGTATTTTTTTCCAATATAACCTGTTACACCATGTAACCCGTTACACCATGTAACCCGTTACACCATGTAACCTCTTACACTATATTTATAAATCTTATACCATTAGTAAAACAATCTAAAAATACAATAGACAATTTTTAGAAATCTATGGAATTTAAATTTTCTATCAATTATGATTCTATAGAATATTCTATGAAATTCTACAGAAGTCTAATGAATATTTATGGCCACATAATTTTATAGAATTCTACAAAAATTATACAGGATTCTTTTGAACCTTTCCCACCCCACCCTCCTTTGTAAGTTATTTGTACAATAAACATGTATTTCGTGTCCGTGTCTTATATGTTATGTATACCACTAACACTACCCGAAAATTACTGTGCACAATAAACAAAATCATAACCTTTTTATCATAACAGATTAGCATAAAAAGATGTCTTTTTGTAATTAGCATATGAATTGGTGATTCAAACAATATTTTGTTGAGAAACTATTCAGACAGTCAAATTTGATATGTTCAGTGGTGTTTTGATATACAGTCAGATTGACATGTTCAGTGGTGTTTTGATATACTTGCAGAGACGAGACAAGTCAACATCAAATGTAAGCATGCTTACATTAATTGTCAAATATCGATCTATATAATACAACAAGGTCTAAAAGTGGTACCAAACACTCCTTACAGCAGCCTAACTTTAACCCTGGTGAATCTGGCAATCCTCACGGCCCGTTACACATTACCTGCCTGAGATATACTGCATAGTCCATCACCCACTCAACCAGACCTGAGTGCACTGCCCCAGTTCTTTCATGAGCACATGGGTCGGACTCTATTAAAGCCATGATAAACACTCTGAACACTGCTAAATTTAACCACTTACCAAACAAATAGAACCGTTTTCTCTGAGTTTTAACTGACACAAAAACTGTACCTCGTTTTTGCTACTAGACTCCCATAAAACGCAGAAAGCTTGAACAGTTATACACTTATGAACTAAGCAATTTATAGTCCTTGAAATCCGACCTTGTCAATGCTCTACAATCAGCAGGAATTACACTTTCATTAGATCAAACATCGGACCATTTGCACTGTCAAACACACACACTAGCATTTTGTATGACACAAAAACTGACACAGACACAATCCCATTTTCACTAATAGTGCCTAACAAAACCCAGACAGCTCAGAGAATCATACACACATACACCAAACAAACAAGAACCTTTGAAATCCTACCTTATAAACACTACAGTCAGCAGGAATAACAGTTTGCTCAGATCAAACATGAACATGCTAGTATCCCCCAGTGACCACCCTTACTCCTGCTGAGACAGTGGCACCTTGCTAGGACTGGCCACTAGCTCTTATCTCCTTAACTATGGCCAGATACAAGATGAATACTACCCCTAATCACCCCCAGCCCTCCAGAGCACCAATCACTCTCAACCTGCCTCTCAATAAATGCCCTAAGGCCAAACTAAATAACAGGGTGTTTGTCAAGCCAGCTAGCCTTTTTTATCTAGCTGGAAAAGTTGGCCTGTGTCAGTTTAAGCACAGTGCACCCTGTGTTTAGTTTCTGAGAGTATTTTACACACAGCAAACATTTAGCACAAGTGCACCATGGTACTTGATTGTTGCTTTAAGAGAACGTTTTGGGGTTGTAAAATAATTCATGGGTTAACTAAATCAAGAACCACAATGGAAACAAGTGCTTGCATTTTCTTGTGTCACCTTTATATAATAATATAATGTAGTTTGTATATTTATTTTGTATGTATGCACACGCTTACACTTTTATACTGAATAAATCAATCAAAAAATTTATAAATAACAGTTTTCCAACATTTAATTTATAACTTATCAGTTCGTTAAAAACAACATCCATATATAAAATGTTTCACTATCATGAGTTTTTACCTCTCAACATTGTTCAATTGCCTAAAATATGCTAGTTTTCCAACATATGTACATATATAGACACCACAAAACTTCAATTAAGTTCCTGATTTATACAACATTTGTTCTGATAACAAATATATTACAGCTATAATTTCTTAAAATGCCCATGAAGTGTATGACAAATTCCTTTATAAAAAGGCATAATAAATGATCTTATCTTATAAAATGCAAAGTACAAGACTGTTAAAGTGGACATGCTGCATGGCACAACACATTAATAGAATAATTATATGAAACTCTTACTTAACAGCATATATAAATGAACTTAATGAAAATTGATGTACGTTTCCTTTAACACTTTGAAAACTTATACTTTAAGCACATGTTGAAATTTATAATCACAATACTAATGTAAATGATAAAAAGTAATCAGAGTGCAAAGGGGTTATCATTATACTGATAAAAACAGTACTTATTTACTTGTAATTGAACTAATGATAGAACTATAACAAATCTAGTAGAATGTTGTTATGCCATGGGTAATACCCCATGACACTTTATAGTGGAAGTATATTGTATTTCCAAGAAAATGCAAGTTGCAGCCATACATTGCTGTATCATAATCACAGGGAATAAAGCATGTCCAAAGATAAGATACTCAAAAGAACCAGCTTTGGTCAGGAGGGCATATAATTTACCTGAAACTCTAATTAACCCCAGGTCTAGTGGTCAAGAGTTCAGGTAGTTTATTACTACTACAATAGACTATTTTACTAGGTGGTTGTGTTTTTTATCATCAAGCTTGTTTGGTGGTCCATTCTGTTTCTTATATAATATTTGGCAAGATTCCTTCAACTAATGATCTAGAAATGAACAGGTCTGCCGGGGGCAGAGTGTAGAGAGCCATGAGCTCTAATCAGAAAGAAAATTAAAGGAAAAAAGAACAGATTGTATTACTAAAAAAGTGGAAATAGCATGAAAAAAGTAACACATTTTGTTTCAAAAATAAACTAACAGTCAACACAAATAAATAACACCTTTTTCTAGATGTTTCACTTAGCAAAAATTATATAGCAAATCTATATAAATCGACATACATTTATAAATTGGTTGTAGACACTTCAGTTTTATAGAAAACTGTACAGAACAGTGTATATAATTCTACAGAAATGTATTATGGTCATTGCATTTTCTATAGAATATTCTAGAATTCTACAGAAATCTATAGAATTGTTATGGTTCAATATAAAACCATCTACAAAAATCCTATAAAATACTCTATAGAATGTTTTGCTAAGGGACGTCTTCCTGTTATTTTATTTTGTATGACTGGTTTATTATTTATGCATATTTAATATTTTTTGAATTATTATTTTATTACATTGCTATGTAATATATGTTGTATTTATTTTACAATTATTATTACTAGTAGTGTAGTATCTTAATGTATTTGTTTACAGCTTCTAAATACATTTAGCAACTGTACACTGTTCAGTAATATACTCAAGCTGGTGCTTCCCTTGAAATTCTAAACCCCCAGAGCTTTCAGCACCAATTTCCAGGGCACCGGAAACCCATAGAGGATTTGCAACCAGAGACTGCCATTCAGCCCAGCCAAGGGTTTCCCAGGAGTGTGTGTTATTAGTCATAATGTCACCATTAGCTGCTGCACCATCACAAACAAAGACCTCCCCTTTCCTGCATCAGGCCGACTGAAACTAACTTATGTTTCTGGGACACTCACAACATCAAGGTTCTAGGTGAAATTATGTAATTTTTCGTCATGAAATTGACATTCCTCAAACATCCAAAGTGCAAATTATCAGACATAATTTTGTGGAGATAATATTTCCAGTCAGTCACTACACCAGAAGTTAGACTTGGGAGTATTAACGTGATAAGTTAATTAATTAAATACAATTAGCTAAAGCATTAATCTCATGAATTCTTGAGACCAACTCTATTATATTTTAAAATATAATACTTTCTGAAAATAAATTATAATAATATGTTAATTAGATTCACATAACTGTTTTTGTAAGTTTAAACACTAAGTATAAGTCATCACTGAAATAGTGTACATTAATTTGTCAAGAAAATGAAACCCTCTTTGGCAAAAGTTTATTTATTAGATTAAACTAACCAAGCCTGGCAAAATTAATTAATTAAATTAAAATGTATATAATTAACAAATTAAGCAACAAATTAACAACTAATACTTAAACTTAATCCATGCTTGTTGTACCCAATGTAATAAATCTTTAAAAGCAGTCGTTATATTCCTAATAAAATATCAGGGAACAAAAAATCATACAAAGGACAACCATCTGAAAAACTCTGGCATTACGTTCATCTAGAATTAATGCAGAAGCAGTGATCTAACCCCATCTGTGCCAGTGTTATCTCTGAACATATACAGGTGTCACTGCATCAACAGGTGTGGTAGAGTGGCGCCATCTGGGGATTGTTGACTGAATGACTGGATCCTGTTCAATTTAGAAGTTTGTTCAAAAACATTTTAATGTTAACCCCTTAAACCTCAGCCGTTTTTTTGGCCAAGTTTCCTCACTTATTTGACACAAAACATGAACATGTGATGTCTGTACATTTAAACACCATTTCTGGTATGGTTTCAAAACTATCCACCAGATAGTGCCACTGGTTATTTTGGGCTGGGTTTGGCTGACTTGGTGTACTAGATTAAATGAGTTTTAACAAGCTACAGGCTGTATATGTTTTCTTATATAGATATATGCAACTGAGGCATACATGTGGAACTATTCTGGTTACATCATAAATATTATGGCTTCAAATAATAATAAAAAAACAAGAACTACTTTCTGTGCTAACAGAAAGTAAATCATTCACGTTCATGTAAATGATACTGACCATGCTGCTATAATTTTCCCTAGTGACCATTTACCGTTTCATACATTTTATTTATTAAGCATAAAGATCATATAAATACTTTTTATCTGTAGTAATCAGCTGGCAACCATGGTTATACAATAGATCTTTCTGACTGCAATCACAAACATGTTACAAAATTGTATTAAAAAAGTATAAACCATTCCAACACTATTACCAAAGTACAACATATCATATACTCACATAAGAGGAGTATTCTTTCATTTTGTGGTTGTTGCTATGGTTACCGGAGGTTCGACCCCTCCAGAAACACTCTTGACAGAGGTGGTAGTTATAGCAACGTTGGCATTTGTAACGGAATCCCATGAAAGTTTCAGCACGGCAAGCTTCACATTGGATCGGGTGAAAAACTGAAAGCGACAAGAAAAAACGTAAATGGACATAATCATTTACATTTAAAAAAATTATGAACATATGTTTGCACATTAATATTGTGATTCCATTATTCCTATTGAAATTGTTGAACAAAAAGTGTAACTTAGTTAGCTATGTTCCACCAGGTGGCAACACTAGATGTTAATACAATGTGGTTCATACATAATCATTAGGTGGCACCACAATGTAAACACAAAATGGAGAGAAATTATTGCCATTGCCGTTTCACCTGCAATTTAAGTTACTCAATGTTTAAAAAAAATTCTACAGTATAACAAGTGCATTAACAAATTGACAACATTTAACCCACACCCACGACAAAGAGCACCTTACCATAATTATATTCTTGCTGTGAATATTCACATCACACAAAACAATGAACTACCGACTAACATAAACTAATTTTGTTTAATAAATGAATGAATTAGTTTTAATTTAACAATCAAAAATTTAACTTTTGTATGCATGACCAATGCTCTGTAATAAAACATTAATAAAAACATTTTGTGTAGTATACAATTCTCTAATACTATTAAACCATTATTTTATGCAACGTGCTATAAACATATTACTAACAGCTAACTGATTAGCATTAAGAGAAAAATAAATACAAAATATGAGAACCATATTATAGGATTGGTTTCTGCATTACAGACGTGATAATTGTGTCATAAAATCAATAATAACCTTTTTCGACGGCAGCCATTCGATGCAGTATGGGAAGCCACATGAGGCAACGTGGCCCAGGTTCTGTCATCAGAGTGTCGAGAAATGTGTTCACGTTAACTCGTGCATTCTGGAAAAAAAAACAGAGAATATACTATATTATTACCTATTTAATTACTTGGCTACCAGCTACAGTATTACATCGTCTCACAATTCATACATGTACATGCGTATGTTTAATATTAGTTATAATAATGCCCTTTTGTGGTATCAAGTTATGAATCACTATTTTTAAGCAATAATATTAACTGTTGTAACACCAGGTTATGAATCAGAACATTTGACATAATTTCGCAGAGTTTCTGTTTGTGCTGTATTACCTACTGGTCATTTCTCATAGCTTGGATGTATCAAATGAACCACACAATTTCACATAATTCCTAACATCTTCGCATATACCTGGCAATCAGAACAGGACTGCAATTCAGGCTGGTTACACAAAGAAAAACATGTATTCAACTATGAATATTATATGGATTTAGACAGCAGTATACCAAATTTCAAGTCAGATATACGGTTTTCAACTAATAAATTGTGGTACGTCTGTAAATGTCTTGCCAATATTGATTCTTGGAATCCATGTTTGCAGTTACATATATACACACGTCATATCAGCATAAAAAAACATCATAAGTGTGCTCTCTTTTAACATAGTGTTACGGTATGGAAATTTAACTGCCAAGAACAAAGCAAAGCTGGCTCGGATGGTCAACCGCTCAGGCAAAATTGTTGGCATGAATCAAATGCAACTATGTGATATCTATCTGCAGGTTTTGAGAAGGAAAGCTGTCCAGATTCACAATGACACCAGTCACCCACTCAGTTTCTTCTTTTGAAACTCTGCCGTCTGGGCGACGGCTCAGAATGCCCATTGCACACAAAAACTGTTACAAGAAATCTTTTACTTTGTTCCTTCAGCCATAAACCTACTGAATTCTAAGCCTGAACCTGCGGTTGTATACCATGTCAATGTCTAATGAGCAATTGTGCATATGTTCGTTTATGCATGGGGAGATTGAAACTGAATGTACTGTACTTCCAAACATATCTAATGTGTACATAATGTTTATATGTGTATATGTCCTAACACAGTGTGAGCCCAAAGGAACATGTTCAAACCATTCTATGGACACTAAAGGTTTTTCAATTCAATTTCAATAATATATCATATGACCCACCCCAGTGAACCAGGTAGTAAGTCACAGACATATTCCGCACACAAGCCAAAAATAGCTGTCATGGTCAATTTTGTGATTGTGGCACACATGCATACTTCATAATGCCACCTTCTAATGCCCAGTTAATACATTCCTCAATCAATAATCTAAAATCAATCAAATACCTGGTACATACATTTATGAGCTCACCTATTAAAAAAATAGGATGCATGAGTCAAGACGACTTCATTTCTCAAGTCACTTTTTGTTAAAAGATTGCTTCACTATTAGCAATAAATCAAAAATTACTGAAGATATTTCAACAAACCAAATCAGTTTTAAAGCGCATGGTCTGTGGAATCCAAAAACGGAACAAAACTCAGTTTCACAGTTTTACAACTACAGTAGTCCATCTCTTCTACTGTACCCACTTTGCTGTGGTAGGTGACATATATCAACACATCCACATGTCAAAGTACACTGACCTTGTAGAAACAGGCCTTGGCCGATGTCTCTGTGTACCCAAAGGACGGACCTTCGAAGACAGCAGTGGGCAGAGTGAGCACCTCGCGAAGATAGTCCTCAAACTTGGACCTCACCAGACAGCCACTCGAGTCTGACAGCTGGGTGAAGACATCTGACAGAAATATGATGACATGTGATAGAACGTGACCTGGAGATTTCTGACATGCACAACATGAAGACGTCCGACAAAAACATGACATCTAACAAAAACATGACATGAAGACATCTAACAGAAACATGACATGAAGACATCCGACAGAAACATGACATGGAGACATCTGACAGAAACATAACATGGAGACATCGGGCAGAAACATGACATGAAGATGTCTGACAGAAACATGACAACGTTTGGCAGAAACATGACATGAAGATATCTGACAGAACATAACATGAAGAGATCTGACAAAAACATGACATGAAGATATCTGACAGAACATGACATGAAGATGTCTGACAGAACATGACATGAAGACATCTGATGTAACATGACATGAAGATGTCTGACAGAAATATGACATGAAGACATCTGACAGAACGTGACATGAAGATGTGTGACAAAAACATAACATGACTGACAGAAACATAACATGGAGACGTCTGACAGAAACATGACATGAAGATGTCTGACAGAAACATGACGTCTGGCAGAAACATGACATGAAGATATCTGACAGAACATGACGACGTCTGACAAAAAACATGACATGAAGACATCTGACAGAACATGACGATGACATGAAGACAAGACAGAACATGAATATTTTGACTGCGAAATGCCAAAACTGTAAACAAAACATTAAATTTGTAAACAACACCCTACCCACAAATAATTGGAATACAACTGAATTAGCACACTTCCTGCAAATGATTACCACCCACAGTTGATTCCAAATACAACAGATAACCACGCTTTAAAAGCATCATTAATAATAACATTCCATAAAATCTATGCAAGTCAGTGTAAATCTACTCATGATCTAAACCGCATTAAAATCCAATCAACAAATCTTCACTTTTGAACATGAATTGTAACATTTTTTTCAACATTTTAAACAATTTTTCGTGGTAAATATACTTCAGCAATAAAAACGATGAAATAAAACTGATAACTTAGAACTATGAGATAGAAAAATTTATAAAATTTGCCAATTTCGACCATATGAAACCATTGACAAGCTAATAATGTCGTTTTACATTAAAAGATACACCTGAGATGAACAAGTAGAGGTTTACTCACATCGTAACTTGTCCATCATCTTCCCGGCACATATCGTTGTGAGCGCCACCTTGATGGAGAACACTCGTATACGACCCTTTCCTTCACTGCAAGACGAACCACAAACTATATGTAATTGGTATCTTCTCTATTGAATTATACAGAAACGTAAAAGTTATGTGAAGTAATGTAAGTTCTTATATAGCACAGTATCCAGTCCTTAGAACTGCTCAAAGTGGTCTATAGGATTACCCCCTAGCAGATATATTCATCTGAACACCATCACAATTTTTCTGGGATGCTGTCTGATATTTCATAATTTATGTTGACCAGTTTAATTATTTGTATAATTTGTCAAAAAATTTACAACTGCATTGATTGAAATGAGAACTGCCAAATCTCTCCGAACAGTGGTGGGTATAAACACAGTTTTAATCAAAACCATCAAGGGTGAGGCAGCTATATACATGTATGTACTTTTACATATTTACAAAAAGAGCTTCAGAAAACAAAAGTAACCAAACTGTAATTTCTATGACTAGTTATGTCGTTACTTAATTCCCCGTGCACATAAATCTGCACCTTCCATCTGCCAAATTTGATACAAATTTATATAACTGAATTGGGTGGTGTTAGAAATGCCATGCACATGTTAATTATTAATTGCAGTTAATTTGTTGTACACAGCCAGGCAAAATATTATACATACACTATAAATAAATAAATTATCATACTTTGTAGCTTAAATTTGCATAGCCATGAAAGTAGACTGGCATGAGAAGGCAATAGAAAAATATTCATCCTGTATAAAACAGTTCTACTAATAATTCTTTAACAATACATATAGCACAATATACACTCTCTACTAGTATAAAACAATAATAATAATGCTACATTTGAATTAAGACAGCAATTAAGTTGTGAAAATATTGCTACCTAATGTGACTAAGATTACAGAAACATTATCATTATGAAATTACAAGGAGTAGAACAACTACTGTGTGTATCTGCAAGAGATTCTTAAATACGATTCCAAAGAACTAAGTCTTTAGCCAACATATGAAGTTGGCAAGTCTCCAAGGTTTTAATGTGTGAACATTATGAAACCTCCCAGTGCCAGCAGCAAATGAGGAATGTGGAAAACACTGTTTCTCTGTTCGTGATAAGGTTGTTTGGTAACACTTGGTATTATTTTTCAAGGGTAATGTTTAGGACATTCTACACATGACCCCAATGTAGCTGATCCGCATAAGTAAAGCATGTTCTAACTGCGGTGGGCAGCATTGCAAAAATAACCGTGGCTTCTGGCAAACAGATTTCCAGAGGGCTTGGAACGAGGACATGAATGTTAGGAAAGGGTGGAATGCATCTAGGGCAACAAAGGTAGTATTTGCTCCATAAAACTGTGGCTAGCAAAGTGCTACATCTACACTTGGTAGAAGCGTCACTGAATTATCTTACTAAAATTAACTGTTGCATCACCAGTTATTTATGCCAATTGTAATTTTAAAAACTATTAGTTGTAACAGAAGAAGACATAAATGTACAAAATTAATCAGTACATTCTGCAATCATGCAAAAGGTATAAAACTAAGTAAATGATTCCTGGGGTTTTGCTACTGGGTGGTGTATTGTGAAATTGTTTCTCTTGTGTCAATCTGCTGAAATACTTTGGAGAAAGAAATGACAGAACCACCTGGTGGCAACTAATCGAGTTAATACAACAGCGGCGACAAACCTTTTATGTTCATTGGAGAAAACTGATGTTATAGAAATTACAGAAAATGCAAAAAATACAAAACTATGATGGTGAAACATTGGGAGGAGTGTTATTGAAAGGGCAGAACAGCAGAGCATGGGAATAACTGCAGAAGATGGGGGGAGAAGTATCATATCAGTACAGATTAGGAGAAGTGGATCCCTTGCAAGGGATCAATGGGAAAATTATGAAGAAAAATATGAAGAAAATTTGAAAAAGAAGAACAAAGGAAAAAAAGGAAAAAAGGAGAAGAAAATAAGACAAATGAAGAAAAAACAAAAAGAAGAAAACAATAAAGACAAAAACAAGAAATTGATCATGAAGAATTAAAAAGAATAAAAGAAAAATTAATAAAGATAAAGAAGACAAAGAAGAAGACAACTGAAGATAAAGAAGACAAAGAAGAAGACAACCGAAGATAAAGAAGACAAAGAAGTAAAAAGAAGAAAAGATGATGAATTATGTAAAAAAATGAAGGACAACAATATGAAGAAAAAGAAGGAGAAAAAAAGAAAACAAAAAAAGAGCAAGAGTAAAGAAGAATGAGACGTACGGGTCGTATGCGGACTGGAGCCAGTTGTAGAGCAGACTGATGCTGTCGTCTGCGTCTATCTGGAGCTTGGTGGAGAGTCGGTTGTTGAGTGAGAGGAAGAGAGAGGCGAGCAGAGTCTCCAGAGTCTTCAATGGCACCTCCGTGTGGTGACTTATGCAGTTGAGGTTGTACTCACGGAACGTCTCAATCATGTTCCATATGTCCACCTGGTGCACTGTGCACACAACGCACAACAAGTACAGTCATATGTCCACCTGGTGCACTGTGCACACAATGCACAACAAGTACAGTCATATGTCCACCTGGTGCACTGTGCACACAATGCACAACAAGTACAGTCATATGTCCGCCTGGTGCACTGTGCACATAATGCACAACAAGTACAGTCATATGTCCACCTGGTGCACTGTGCACACAACGCACAAGTACAGTCATATGTCCATCTGGTGCACTGTGCACATAATGCACAACAAGTACAGTGATATGTCCACCTGGTGCACTGTGCACACAACACACAACAAGTACAGTCATATGTCCATCTGGTGCACTGTGCACATAATGCACAACAAGTACAGTCATATGTCCATCTGGTGCACTGTGCACATAATGCACAACAAGTACAGTCATATGTCCATCTGGTGCACTGTGCACATAACGCACAACAAGTACAGTCATATGTCCATCTGGTGCACTGTGCACATAATGCACAAGTACAGTCATATGTCCATCTGGTGCACTGTGCACATAATGCACAACAAGTACAGTCATATGTCCACCTGGTGCACTGTGCACACAACGCACAACAAGTACAGTCATATGTCCATCTGGTGCACTGTGCACATAATGCACAACAAGTACAGTCATATGTCCACCTGGTGCACTGTGCACACAACGCACAAGTACAGTCATATGTCCATCTGGTGCACTGTGCACATAATGCACAACAAGTACAGTCATATGTCCACCTGGTGCACTGTGCACACAACGCACAAGTACAGTCATATGTCCATCTGGTGCACTGTGCACATAATGCACAACAAGTACAGTCATATGTCCACCTGGTGCACTGTACACACAACGCACAACAAGTACAGTCATATGTCCATCTGGTGCACTGTGCACATAATGCACAACAAGTACAGTCATATGTCCACCTGGTGCACTGTGCACACAACGCACAACAAGTACAGTCATATGTCCACCTGGTGCACTGTGCACACAACGCACAACAAGTACAGTCATATGTCCATCTGGTGCACTGTGCACATAATGCACAACAAGTACAGTCATATGTCCACCTGGTGCACTGTGCACACAATGCACAACAAGTACAGTCATATGTCCATCTGGTGCACTGTGCACATAATGCACAACAAGTACAGTGATATGTCCACCTGGTGCACTGTGCACACAATGCACAACAAGTACAGTCATATGTCCATCTGGTGCACTGTGCACATAATGCACAACAAGTACAGTCATATGTCCATCTGGTGCACTGTGCACATAATGCACAACAAGTACAGTCATATGTCCATCTGGTGCACTGTGCACATAACGCACAACAAGTACAGTCATATGTCCATCTGGTGCACTGTGCACATAATGCACAACAAGTACAGTCATATGTCCATCTGGTGCACTGTGCACATAATGCACAACAAGTACAGTCATATGTCCACCTGGTGCACTGTGCACACAACGCACAACAAGTACAGTCATATGTCCATCTGGTGCACTGTGCACATAATGCACAACAAGTACAGTCATATGTCCACCTGGTGCACTGTGCACACAGTACGCATATGTCCAAGCACTGTGCAGTCATATGTCCATCTGGTGCACTGTGCACATAATGCACAACAAGTACAGTCATATGTCCACCTGGTGCACTGTACACACAACGCACAACAAGTACAGTCATATGTCCATCTGGTGCACTGTGCACATAATGCACAACAAGTACAGTCATATGTCCACCTGGTGCACTGTGCACACAACGCACAACAAGTACAGTCATATGTCCACCTGGTGCACTGTGCACACAACGCACAACAAGTACAGTCATATGTCCATCTGGTGCACTGTGCACACAACGCACAACAAGTACAGTCATATGTCCACCTGGTGCACTGTGCACACAACGCACAACAAGTACAGTCATATGTCCATCTGGTGCACTGTGCACATAACGCACAACAAGTACAGTGATATGTCCACCTGGTGCACTGTGCACACAACACACAACAAGTACAGTCATATGTCCATCTGGTGCACTGTGCACATAATGCACAACAAGTACAGTCATATGTCCATCTGGTGCACTGTGCACATAATGCACAACAAGTACAGTCATATGTCCATCTGGTGCACTGTGCACATAACGCACAACAAGTACAGTCATATGTCCATCTGGTGCACTGTGCACATAATGCACAACAAGTACAGTCATATGTCCATCTGGTGCACTGTGCACATAATGCACAACAAGTACAGTCATATGTCCACCTGGTGCACTGTGCACACAACGCACAACAAGTACAGTCATATGTCCATCTGGTGCACTGTGCACATAATGCACAACAAGTACAGTCATATGTCCACCTGGTGCACTGTGCACACAACGCACAAGTACAGTCATATGTCCATCTGGTGCACTGTGCACATAATGCACAACAAGTACAGTCATATGTCCACCTGGTGCACTGTGCACACAACGCACAAGTACAGTCATATGTCCATCTGGTGCACTGTGCACATAATGCACAACACAGTACAGTCATATGTCCATATGTCCTGGTGCACTGTGCACATAATGCACAAATGTACACATATGTCCACCTGGTGCACTGTGCACACAACGCACAACAAGTACAGTCATATGTCCACCTGGTGCACTGTGCACACAACGCACAACAAGTACAGTCATATGTCCATCTGGTGCACTGTGCACATAATGCACAACAAGTACAGTCATATGTCCACCTGGTGCACTGTACACACAACGCACAACAAGTACAGTCATATGTCCATCTGGTGCACTGTGCACATAATGCACAACAAGTACAGTCATATGTCCACCTGGTGCACTGTGCACACAACGCACAACAAGTACAGTCATATGTCCACCTGGTGCACTGTGCACACAACGCACAACAAGTACAGTCATATGTCCATCTGGTGCACTGTGCACATAATGCACAACAAGTACAGTCATATGTCCACCTGGTGCACTGTGCACACAACGCACAACAAGTACAGTCATATGTCCATCTGGTGCACTGTGCACACAACGCACAACAAGTACAGTCATATGTCCACCTGGTGCACTGTGCACACAACGCACAACAAGTACAGTCATATGTCCATCTGGTGCACTGTGCACACAACGCACAACAAGTACAGTCATATGTCCATCTGGTGCACTGTGCACATAATGCACAACAAGTACAGTCATATGTCCACCTGGTGCACTGTGTAGTATAGTCATATATGTGAACAGACACAGCAAAGTGGTTGTTAAGTCTCAAAACTGTGAAACTGAGTTTTGTACATTTTTGATTTCCCACATCAAGAGCTTTAAAATTATACCTCATTTGTTGAAATATCTTCAGTAATGTTTGATTCATTGCTAAAATTGAAGCTAACTATTAAAGACCAAGTAAAATGAAATTTTAAATGTCTTTGAAACTGTGTATACATAAACTTAATACTCTTGTCAAGTAATTTACCAAATATGAAGTCTGTTCATTGCGAACTCATGTCACTAAGCCCTGTGCATCCAGCGACAAATTTGTAGGTAAGATTATTATCTTGATGGTGATATAAAACAAATTTAAATTCTGTGATTGCAATTTTATGTACAGACTGAAACACAAACCCACATAGATGCACGCCATGCTAATTCCCAGTGGTGCTATCTGCAGTGATCTCACAACGACTGCTAGGTGTACGGAAAAAGCCGAATCAAAAGGGGCCTTGATAAGGGTGACGGACAGGGTTAAAAATTAGTTGAATATCAGGACACTATTTTTAGATTATATTTCATTCAGATTGGAATTAAAAAAGTAAATTTCACTTAGTCTTTAAAAGCAACATTTTGATAAACAAAGTAATTTTGACTCATTATTGTATTATTGTTTATATTTATAACTCCGACACATGGCATATTTGTGAATCTCAATTACAATTTAAAAGATGTTGAGCTGCAAAACACGACTGATGCTACTGCAAAACAAACAACCCTTCACTTGACATTCATTGTACTTAAAAGTATTTTTTAGATGTGAAGTAGTTTGAACAAACTTATGGAGTACATCACACAAAATAAGCACTACTTATGGAATAGATAGGCGTGGTGCAATTACATTATCCATGTTTTGCCCTTCCATAACAATCCTGCATAAGTAGTTAAGTACATCCAGGAATGCCCAGTTTCATAGTATGGTGAATTCCAGATTGTCGATTATTTCAAGTAAACTTCTGTGCATACAACAATACATTTAATTCAACTAAACTTTAACTATTGCAATTTATATTAGTAACACAACTTAATTTAACTATATTTCTGACAAAATAAGCACAATATCCCACAATATTTTCAGAGGTTCCAATCTTGCAATTATCTAGAAACAAAGTAACACACGTCATGAATACAATTCTGCTATTCGGTCACTTACGATTGGTTCTCTTCTGTACGAAACGTAGTTTGCATGCCGTCCTGTAGGTGGCATAGCGGATAACATCAAAATTCTTCGCCCCTATAACACATACCGATGGATGTCAAATAGTGCACTTATGTAATCGAGCAAGTGGAGTGCAGTAACGGCAACTAATGAGCCAAAGTGCCGAAAGCACAAGGAACAAGCTGAGAAAAATAACTGCATTAAAAAACTCTGTCTACCAGCTGCGGTAGCAATAAATAAATGAACGTTTCATGTAAAGTAAATACAGGTTTCACACAAGGAAACTTGTACAGATGTCACATGTGTATGTATGATTCTGTGTATCAATGTTTTATGTTCCATTTGACAAGACTGTGTATCCTCTTTTAAATATCATACAGATGACGTTCAAGGCTCTTCCTCAATTAATTTTGTTTCTAATATTAATCCTCTATACAGTGGATTCTCACTATTAAGGTCACCCTTGGGACACGCCAAAAGTGACCTGAATAGTGAGGTGACCTTATTAGCAGGATTAGTTTATGGAAATAATTTGGGAATGTCAGAGTAACCTTAATTGCGAGGTGGCTGTATTACTGAGGTGACCATCAAGTCAGGTTCGATTGTACTATCCACTATGATATGCAAGTCTGTTTGTGCAAATGTATTATTTATTTTTGAACAAAATTAATCGTTGAACAAACTATGAAATAATTGTCAACTTTTGGCTAAAAAGGGACAAAGGTTGTTCAGCTATATACAGTGTACCTGAGATAGCACTTATAAGATTGTTCTTATTCATGCAAGTTGCCAAAAAGTAAATTTGTTTAACGATTTCAACAAAACAAACGCATTATTTTATTAAACCGACTGTATGTATCAATTAATTAATATCAACCAACACAATTCACAATTAATTAATATCAACCAACACAATTCACAATTAATTAATATCAACCAACACAATTCACAATTAATTAATATCAACCAACACAATTCACAATTAATTAATATCAACCAACACAATTCTCAATGGGCTAAACAAAGTCACGAGAGAGTTTATAAAATATGTCCACATGAAACATGCAACAGTCCCTTCATGCTGTGGGATATAAGACACCAGCTTGGCTCATATTGAATCCCAATTTAGGTTTTTGTATTGCCACCAAACCTTCCAAACCCTGCATGACAGACACAAAGAACTTACTCATTTCTGTGACAAGTTGTCGTCCCTCACAGATAGTCCTTGCCGTGACGCTCGTTCGCTCGTCAATTATCGTGTCCTCTTCCATTGATTGCAGATGGCCTACAATTAACAGAATTAATTATTAATTTAGTGCATTTAAACCACTGATTGGTCAACAAGGCAAAAGGTCACTCTATTTACTGTTTCGTGTGGCCTATGAGTAGTTCACTAATATTATTTAAATTATTATAAAATAAGGATCATCATTGGCAGATTGTATTATGTGTGTGTGTGTATATTGATATATATATATACATGTATATATAAATACATGTATATTTATATATATATATATAATATACATACGTGTGTGTGTGTGTGCGTGCATGCGTGCGTGTGTGTATGTGTGACTGTTCTTACTGCACGCAACATGGATATATGATCATATTTGACATAAAAACAAAACATAAATATCTCCACCCGCAGTCAGAGAGTGTTATTAAGGTTCGATGACTGCCACTAATGTGACACTGACCAGACTGAACCTTCCCTCCAAATGCATGCAAGTGCACCCTCTGTACAGAATGGTTCAATTAGGATAATTCTTGCATTAAGACAGGAGAAAGGTCGAGGAAGTGTCCAGTGTCATTCAGTTAGCAGCATCAACACAAGACAATCCCAAGTGGATGCACAAGACCTGAATACAGCTATCATATAAGCACCACCATCATTGAGAGAGAAAGGGAGGGATGGAGGGAAAGAGGGGGAGATCTCAACGAGAAGGGGGAGAGATGGATAGAGAGAGGGAGAACAGAGAAGGCAAGAGGGTGGGAGGGAGAGATAGACAGACATACTAGATTAGTTTTGGAGTATTTGTCAAGGAAAATAAACCAGATATTGAAAGATAACACTACAAGGTACACATTTCTGTCAAAATCTCAAAATTGATGGGACATCACCTTGACAGCTACCTCTAGCTTGTGTGCAGAATAGGACTGTGTCACTTAATACCCGGTTCACTGAGGTGGCTCACACGTCTGTCCAGCTTCACAGAAACAAGGAGGGTGGAAAACTGAACTTCCACCAACACCTTCCCCAAACCCTGGCACCTGTTCGTGGGAAGGGAATTCTATCCCCCGCCAACCTACCACTCCCTGGGAAACCACCGGACCGACCTCTCCCCAGATGTCCTCAAGGAACCAGGGCAATTAGAGGAAGACAGGGAGAGGGGGATCAGCTGTCGGGGAACAAGGAACATGTAGTGGGGGGAGGAACATGGTTAGGAGGACAGGAGCGGAGGTGATGGGCCCAGGTCAGGTACTACAGGTGGGACAGGTGCTAGGTAATCTACCTGTAGACAGGTGTATAAGGAACCACTCTGTGCCATTTGAGACAGTAAAGAAGCTAGAAAAGCTCTGACACCATCCGACAGTGAATTTCTGGGTACTGTATCAGTGATACAGAATGCGCACAATTAAAGCAGGACAGCCACGGTCAATTAGTTTAGTGAATAGCTTGCTATGGTTCACTTTGCTGAAGGCCTTGGAGACATCCAACATAGTGACATACATAGAAGAGCCATTCGCTATGTAGTGTCAAAAAAGTTCTCTTAATAGAAATATGAGCATCTCAGTTGAATGCTTTTTAAATCCAAATTGGTTGGCACATGTTGTGAAGAAAATGGTAGCCCTTGATAATATTAAAGTATCAAATAATTTACTAGCAATAGTTGCAAGAGCAATAGGTCTGTAGTTATTGTTATCAGACAAATCACCAGCTTTGTTTTAAATTAATGGAGATATTTATGTGACCATCATAGCATCAGGTAAAAACCCATGAATCAAGCTGCTGAATAGCAGTGACATATAAAAATTAAGTGTTTCATTAGCATACTTAAAATGTTCATTACTTATACATTCATAACCAGGAGCTTTTCCTGTAGGCATTGCCTGAATTATTTCTTTAGCATCAACCATCATTTGGTAATTAAACTGCATATTGCTGCAATACATGTCAATCTTTTTAGTATGTGATGGAGAGCCAGGTACAGAATTAAGTAGAGACTGGTAATGATAAAACCACATATTCTTTACATTTTCAAACCCCACATGCACCGCCTACATTGCTAGGACGTGGCAACTTGGCATTGTTTGTTTGTTTTATAACTTTCCAGACGATTTTAAAGTCAATTACTACTTTGTTTTGAAGTAAGTCATTCGGCCTTAAGGGCTTCAGCATTTTTTCACAGAGTCTTTTATTATGTTTAAATTGAGCACGTTTAATTGTCATTATGTCATACAAAGGACCATGTCGGGGACTCCCTGCAGACCGCCATATGAGAAAAGACTCTATAGCAGCCTGGTGGGAGTCTCTGACCATATCATTCCAACCAAGAACGGCATGGTTCGAAGACATGTTATGTGCCTTAGTAGGTATTACTTCAGAGGCATCCCTGAGTGAATTAATAATGTCTTCATAAAATTTGCATAGCAGTATTTGATGGGCTTCATCACTACATCATTAAGTGCAGCGCATGTACGAGTGCAAAAACACAATAAACATGATTCACTTCGTCACAACTGAGAACTCTCCAAATGTACCCTGCATCATACCTGTCTCCCTCATTCAACGCACCTCTCCCGCCATGCAGTACAACCCGCATTCCTGACAATGAAACTCACACCATACAACAGATAAGACATAACAAGACACCATCTGTTGTAATTCCATTTACCTGTTCTACAGCAATCTTCAGCTTCCCCTTGTTACAGCAAGTGAGCAGGTTAACAAATGAGTAGATCACACTTCCTCCTTCCCTGGTCAGTACCTGAAGAGTGCTAATTAACTCCTGCCTCACAAAGGTGTGTCTGTATTAATTAGCACAGGATTCCAGCAGGTTGAATGGGTCAGGTCTGGCAGCCATGACTGTCTTTAACAGTGGTCAGCCAGAACAATAGGCATTTGTTCCTCATGTGGCTCATGGCAAAGCAAACACAGCCATAAGCCATACATATATGTATGATGATTACACGTTGCTACCAACGAGTGTTATGATAATAAAAACCACCGCCATTGCGGCTGATGAAAAAATTAACAGGGATGACCTTTTGATAACAGTTGCACTGTGTAGCCATTTTCTGAGCAAAGGCTGTGTCATGCACTTTTCCTTGATTAACTGTACATAATAAAATTAAATGCATCCGTCTTTCGGACGATGCATTAACGTTGCTGGTCCTTTCTACCTGTTGTCTATGCAGGGGGAAATGAGACAATCCCACAAAGGGAAATGACAATTTTAGACTCTAAAAATTGTGATCTCTATCCCTAATCCATCTTCATGTATGTAAGTGTATAGGTGTTTATGTACGTACATATATATGTATGAATGTATGCATCGTAGAAATACAACCAGCATTACAATACTCCAGTCACCATGATGTGTGACTAATATATATGACATCACTCAAAGGTCACAATTCCAAATTCAAGGACAGATGCGCACCTCTTTATATACATGTATATGACATGTGCCTGTAACAAAAACCCATAAAATAACCAATCTAGGCGATATTGCCTGGAAATGGGGCCTTCATATGAATACAAAGAAGAAGAATGGCCTGTAATGGAAGAAGAACAGATAAGAGAAGGGACTCCTGCATAAAAATCAGTGATTATGCAACATGACGACAGCATGACGACTAATGACACTATCAGGACAGACACGCAGACAAACATTTGTCGAAGCTACACAAACAATAGGATTGATGCGTCGGTGCACGATAATGTCAGCACAATGGCAGGACTTGACTCTCTCATGCAGAAGTAGCAATTTTGAAATTACATCATCAGGAGATCACCATGAATTACATGAAACCAAGCAAAATCTAAATTTTTCTGGGAAGCATTCAACCATTCTGGAAATACTATGAGAAGACTACTCGTCCGCACATTTCCTCCATGGTATATAGCCAGGTTCTCGTTTATACAGCCGAGAGAACTGGAGTGGAGCAATGTTGAATGAACAAAATTGCCTTCGAAACACCAGTACGAGGACTTGAACCCAAATTTTCTCAAGTGAAAGTCCATTGTTCAACACACTATGCTGCCATACCCCACAAATCTGATCTAATGAACCACAAATTTAAAAACAAAAGTTGACCATTTTCTACTTATGAACACCGACCCTGCCATTGAGACACCAATGTAGACACAAACATGATATACATAAAACAGTCAAATTAAACAAATAATATTCATAATATATTTAAAACTGAGGTTCAGTAACAAACATTTGACCAGTAGGAATGTTAGAATTTATATAATTCATGATTACACAATAAAACTGAGCAGACATGATGTGCTGGCTAGCCCACAACTCCTGCTTCATCCCCCGCTGGGCCAAAGAGGAATCGAACTACATAAAATCCTACGAACCTTACACCGACTATGTCTATGGAATGGTTCCGCTTCAGCTGATCTTCAACAAAGCAAGAACGTACCTGACCAGACTCCTGCGATGAACATAAATGTTTCACGCCAACATTGCGGATGAAAGCAATTTCACGGCGACTCACGAGATGGGTCGCCCGCCACAAAATGATGTCCTGATACAATTTGCGAAAGTGATCTATGCAAAATTAGTGTAATTTTCTGCATGAAAAACTGGCCTCGACTAATGTTTCCGTCACCTGCGTTAGTGTGGCATCTGTCTGTCTTGCAAGGTTCCACAGGGTGTGGACACTGCATTGGTGTCCTGGAAGTTCACTTTACTAGGAAGTGCAATTTACCATGTCTACGACTAACTGTCAATTGATGGATTGTATAAAATTAAGTAGCACATTGACCACATATTGCTATTAATTTCCCCTTGACTCCATATTTATTTAATGGTGACCAGAAATAAAATAGCATTCTCTCCTGTTAGTGTCTTTTGCTATTAAGATGGTATTGAGATATGTTGGCACTAGAAGTAACATGATACATTATGTTTAATACAGGTGTATGATGTGTCACAGAGTGTGTTACAACATCCTGTAACACATAACACACCAGTGTGTAACATGACTTGTTACATGTGTTACACAATGTGTTACACAATATGTCATATGATGTGCTACATGCGTGTAGCATTATGCATTACTAGTCATGTGCTAGGTTACACACTATGTTACACGGTGTTACACACTGTTATACAAAAAGTTACTTAGTAGATCTTCAACTCACACACAAATGTGTGAGGTGCAGAAGTGCCAAGTAAAGTGTGCTGTCTTAGTTATTATCAACCCGAGACAACAATTTGACAAGACAAACAACTGTTAGTAAACACAGCCGTAGGTAGAGACATCTTTGAAAAACAACCCTGGTGATTCAAAATAGCAAGTTGGCAGCCAGAACTACTGGCTATGTGGATACAGCATGTTTTATGAGTGACAGCTTAATTACATATGAACGGTGAAGTAATCTGAAAACGTCCCCAGAACTGGTGTGTAAAACCTAGCATTAATTCCCTCCTTTGGCACCACAAAACCATCCCAGCCACTGGGAATAAGGAGACAAACATGTGGTTGGGTCTGGACTACTTGAGTGGAAGAAGTTTCCCTCGCTGTCTGTATTGTATTGGGACGAGATTAAGCTGTCCTTGATGATTGATGGGGCAAAGTGATAAAAAGGGAATGTGCTAATACAACGCTGTATCCAGTTCTTAGCACTTCTAAAAGCAATCTACCATTCACCCCCGGCAGAGTTGTTTCTTCTAATTCCAACACAACTTTTCTTTGAGTTGAAAGTATTCAGCTTTGAAGCAGCTGCTGTATAAAAGCTGTTCACAAAGCATATTCACACCTGGAAACATGAATTCATACTTTGGCACACTTGCTTTCTTAACTAATAGTATTTTCTGCTTCAATTTTTGCTTGGCCCACGCGTGTGCAATTAACAATTTGGCTGCACACCAATCATGACTAATCTAATAATTCCAAGCATTTTTCCTTAAATAGCTTGTTAATATTAAGCCTGATTCCCAGAATCAGTTAACGTGTTAGTGTGATGTTGTGTGAGAAAGTGTGACCATAAACATTCACTGATTCCAGGAATCAGGCTTAATATTAACAAGCTATTTGAGGAAATAAATGTTATTACTTGTTAGATCAGCCAACTCACACCCCATAAATTAAATGCCCCTATGCTGGCCAAAGTTCTGGATTCTCATAATATCACTGGTTAATACTAACAATAACAGTAACATAATAACTTCTTTTGCACCTGAATCCTTTGAAACTAAGACAACTGGATTGGTCAATCTCAAAATTGATAAGTAGTATTAAGTATTCAGCAGATAGATAAATATGACTTAAAACACCATTGCTGATAGCCAGAAAATCATTTGTACAACTGAATGAACTGAGACAATAAAATTGTCGAACTTAGATATGTGAGCATGAGGATTCAAACGCTGATCCCTTCATCGGGAATCTACCCTCTTCACCACAACGCTAACATCATATTTCCCTGAGTAAACTCGCAACATTGGCACATACATAATGCTGCAAACTTCCATTTAATACTTTGTACAAACCCTAAAACCAATAACAATTTCTAAACAACAGGGAATTTCACAGAAATAAAGATACTTATTTTCTTATGAGTGGAAACAGCACTGCTCGATCAACTAGGAAAATAAATATAAATTGTGGACTTAAATGTCAAGGCCAGCTTCACACTGTACACTGGCAGGGAGTGATGGCGCCTTCAACATTTTAACATTGACTGTTAGCCAACCAACCGTTGTATACATTTGTGACCCTCCATTTGACCATGAGACACTTCTTGCTGACGATCACTATGGGGTATGAGGCAAAACACAAATGCACCAAAAAATTGTGAACAGATCTGGAATAGACTAATCTTTCATGTGTTATTTGTGTAAATTATGTAAATGTTACCCAAATGTGTTTATTTTGATGTGTTGTGACATCTACCAAATTTGATTTTAATTGCTGAAAATGTATCAAACTACAGCTGATAATGTGAACACCAGAGCCAACAGCGAAACTCACAGCCAACAAGGAGAAAACCATAGCTAACAGAGTGGAAACTACAGACAACAAGGTGAACACTATGGCTGATAGAGTGGAAACCACAGACAACAAGGTGAACACTATGGCTGATAGAGTGGAAACCACAGACAACAAGGTGAACACTATGGCTGATAGAGTGGAAACCACAGACAACAAGGTGAACACTATGGCTGATAGAGTGGAAACCACAGACAACAAGGTGAACACTATGGCTGATAGAGTGGAAACCACAGACAAGGTGAACACTATGGCTGATAGAGTGGAAACCACAGACAACACGGTGAACACTATGGCTGATAGAGTGGAAACCACAGACAAGGTGAACACTATGGTTGATAGAGTGGAAACCACAGACAACAAGGTGAACACTATGGCTGATAGAGTGGAAACCACATACAACAAGGTGAACACTATGACTGATCAAGTGGAAACCACAGATAACAAGGTGAACACTATGGCTGATAGAGTGGAAACCACAGACAACAAGGTGAACACAATGGCTGATAGGGTGGAAACCACAGACAACAAGGTGAAAACAATGGCTGATAGAGTGGAAACCACAGACAACAAGATGAACACTATGACTGATAGAGTGGAAACCACAGATAACAAGGTGAACACTATGGCTGATAGGGTGGAAACCACAGACAACAAGGTGAACACTATGACTGATATAATGGAAACCACAGACAAGGTGAACACTATGGCTGATAGAGTGGAAACCACAGACAACAAGGTGAACACTATGGCTGATAGAGTGGAAACCACAGACAACAAGGTGAAAACTATGGCTGATAGAGTGGAAACCACAGACAACAAGGTGAAAACTATGGCTGATAGAGTGGAAACCACAGATAACAAGGTGAAAACTATGGCTGATAGAGTGGAAACCACAGACAACAAGGTGAAAACTATGGCTGATAGAGTGGAAACCACAGACAAGGTGAAAACTATGGCTGATAGAGTGGAAACCACAGTTAACATTGAGAAAACCACTGTTAACATTATGAAAACCACAGTTAACATTGTGAAAACCACAGTTGACATTGTGAAAACCACAGTTAACATTGTGAAAACCACAGTTGACATTGTGAAAACCACAGTTGACATTGTGAAAACCACAGTTGACATTGTGGAAACCACAGTTGACAGTGTGGAAATCACTTCCGACTGAATTTTGAAGATGTTTTTCTCAAAGCACTTTAAATTGCTTTATCTTTGGAACTAGTGTAAATATAAGTAACACTGAGGTATAATTTGTTCTGTATAGTGTCTCATTTTGGCATTGCGGGTCACATTTGTCCTACAATCTGACAGCACTTGGAAAGACTGAACATTCTATTACTTCTGCAGGTCAAATAATGGTGAACTGAAAAACAAACCAGATCTCTCTACCTCTTTCTACCAAGCCATCGGCTTTCCTTCGTCTGCCAGATTTTGCAAAGGTCACCCAATTTGCATGCATTGAAGCATTGCTAAGATTGCACTTATCCAATAACACGGCTAATAGAACACGTCTCCGTGGTCAACGAATCGTAAGCTGCGACCAGCGGTCAAAGGATGGCTGGACTGGCTTGACCAGCTGATGTCCTCACCAAGAGCTGGACTGAGTAATACTAGAATAGTCACCCACACCATATAAAATGCATACAAATTTGGTACAAGTCGTATTCTTGCAGTGATACTGCAATGGCAAATGAGGGAATGAGTGAGGGAGTGAGGGATGGAGGGAGGGAGGGTGGGAGGGAGGGAGGGAGAAAGGGAGGGAGGGAGATGGAAGGAGGGAGATGGATGGAAGAAATGAGCGGGAAGGAGGATGGAAGGGAGTTAGAGAGAGAGAGGGGTCAAGATTGAGAGAGAGAGCGGTGGGTAGGAATCAGTGGAAATGGAACAAAGAGAGAGAGAGAGGAAGGCAAGGAGAGCAAGAGAGCAGGGAGAGAGAGAGATATGAGAGAGATAGGAGAAGGGAAGATAGTAAACCTATTTTTAGTTTCTCTGAATCAACATGAGACTGTTCAGTCCAAGGTTCGACACATGTTGACCAGGCAAGAATCATCACCTGCAATCGGACCAGGTGTGACTGAACATGGCTGGACTAGAGAAAACCTCCTGGCTGCTGAAGATTCACTACAGCTGGACCACCCATGCATCATCTAGTAGTACTAAAAGAACAATTTCATGCAAAATTGCAGCCATATGGACCATACATACTGAATGTACTAGGACAGTGGATTTACCCATGACTAATAGAAATGAGCAAGACATTTTTCGCCTAACACATGACTTTTATGTATAAATAGAGGATATTCTAAGGGTCAATCGGTGTGTTTAAAATGGTGCTACTCCATATAAGGCATATCCGAAAATGGCACGTATCGGAATGGTATATACCGCAATGGTATATACCGCAATGGTATATACCGCAATGGTATATACCGCAATGGTATATACCGCAATGGTATATACCGCAATGGTATATACAGCAATGGTATATACCGCAATGGTATATACCGCAATGGTATATACCGCAATGGTATATACCGCAATGGTATATACCGCAATGGTATATACCGCAATGGTATATACCGCAATGGTATATACCGCAATGGTATATACCGCAATGGTATATACCGCAATGGAATTAATGAAAAAAATGGTACATGAATTAAACACTTGATTCAAAAAGAAATAAAATATAATGAAATTGACTAAAAATTTGTGAAAACCTGCTTTCAGATCTATTGAAAAGTGAAACAACCTTCAATTATCTCAATTAGGCTGTGAAAGAAATAGACAAAACAAGTCATTAACAATCAGTCAGTTTGGCCAATTAACCAAATGATCAAAGAACCAATCAATCTGACCAATTAACAACAACAAAACAATTAAACAAACCTCATAACTGATTATAAGTAAAACTTATTATAAATACCTATTATAAATAAAACTTTGTTGATACATCAAAAAAGCTAAAACATCTTAAATATAGCATGTTTAAATGTGTATTTTTGTCAGAAAAGAAAATATGCCATTTTTATTATTATTTCCATTGTCATTTTGCCATTTCCGGAAATGCCTTTTTGGTACATTCCATTTTGATGAGTGCCATTTTCGGTTGTGTCTTTATATACGGAGATCGTTTCAATGTGCCATCTTGCTAGCAACCGTGTTCAAAAGGACCAACCATGAGAATCCATCTCAGTACAACAACACAGATTTTAATAATCGTCTGTAGGCCAACATCGGGAAAACACAAACATGGGATATTTTCACAATCCATCGAGTGCAGAAGTGGCAATGGAAGGTCAGAGAAAGGAGTATACCCTACAGGGTTACTAACCCAATTAGCTCAAGTGGTGGAAGGTGAAAATGTTATCACACCCTTGAGCCCATTCCTGCGAAGTGGGTTAATTCGTTTGACAGCTCTTAAGAGTCTGTCTTCATATAAAAAAAACATAAAATACAACGAGAATATAAACTGCAGATTCTTGTGGCTGCTGGATATTATGAAACTGTTGTTTAATATATCATAAAAATTAAAAACATACATACATACAAACAAACAAACATACATACATACATTAAACGTCATGAGAAGATACGTGTGACAGAGTCACGGAGACAAAAGAACTGGGTGGTAAAACTCGGATACATGAGGAGTTTGGAAGAAACCTGGTGCTAGATCTAGACCTGCGATCCAGTGTTGTGCCAAAGACATTGCTCATGTGCATGTATTAGTTGCAAATTGATATTGGACCCTTTCAAACAGTTATTTTGAAAGCTTTCTATTCTAAAAAAATATATCTGAAATACCACTTCACTGTGACTGTTATATAATCATAGAAACTGCTATATTGTCACGATATTGTTGTGAGATTAATTTAAAGACATTTACTCTGTTGTGTGTATGAAAAACTGCTGAGAATTGTGTTGGCCATTCTGTATTGTACTGTATTGTACTGTATTGTACTGTACTGTACTGTACTGTACTGTACTGTATTGTACTGTTGTAGCATTTCTGCTATTTCTGGATGTTTAAATCTACTTTCCTGAGGTTTAATTTTATAAATGAGGGAGGTCAAGCCAGTAGATAGACATATTGTTAACCAACCGCCTTAGTTACGTAATTACAGCAACTCGGTTGCAGATGCGCTCAGTGAAGCGTAGTATTCTGTTGCTAGTGTTTCTAGGCCAGCAGGTGGTTTCACTGTAATCTTAGAAAGGGTGTTCCACAATGCCTAGTTTGAATAGTATATTGCATTAGCCAATAGAAATGATGGAAACCTGTCATATGATGTGTAATTAGGTCTGCTTATATAAACGTCTGTTGTACGCATTTCGCCATCTGGGCGCTGGCGAAGGACTGGGACAGTTCCAGGGTTGAACGAGACAGGTTGCCCTGCTGCCAAGAGAATGGCAAGGAAAGTCGTAAAGCGTGGTGGAAATCGTTAACGTGGGTTACGTTCCCAAGCTTTTGTGTGTGTGTAATATTCAGTGTCCAGAGTGACTATTCGATCGAACTTCGAAGAAACCATGCCGCCACGTCAGCAGTACTTTGAGACAACGTTCCGGTCGGCCTCAACGTATTTGCGTCGATGAGCGATAATCGCGACTCGCTCACCCAGCCCGGGCCATCCTCGAACAGCGGTCTCACAGCGATATCGTCAGAAAGCTTGACCGAATGCGACTCGTAGCGGCCGGCGGTAAACGTATTCTGCCAGGCGTCGTCATTCACGCGAACCCGTTCATCCGACTTCTCGATCGTTTGCGACAAAACAAGATCTCTCTTTCGAATTCGTAGCGGCCGGCGGTAAGCGTCTACTGCCCGGCTTCATCTTTCAGTTGAACGTATTCAACTGACTTCGCAATCGTTTGCGACCGTGCGATCATTGAATGGACGTGACTTGAGAATTCGCGGCGTACGACGGCAATCGTCAAGTGCCCGGCATCATCACTCGTGCGCCCGAGATACACCGTTCTAATTGTGTTCTGAGCTCGGCGTGTTGATTTCAACAAACGTTTGTATATATTCGAGATGGGACTAGCCTAGTATAAATGTCTATTTTCTCTTTGAACGTATCTATTATTTGCTGTATTATGATTAGTAGTTATCTGTGGGTTTTGAAGTGAGGTATTATTACCCATGAAGTATTCACATATATATAAATATATGTGTGTGTTGTAACATATTACTGTAATGAGAGTCCGCGAGGACTAGCTTATACGGTGTATTTATATTATGGGAGTTATACTTAGATAACAATTGGCGCCTAGTGTATGGTCGTATAGCAAATTCCACTTCCTTAGAAAGGAAGTGGAATTTGATAATCGAAAGATTCAATGTTATTGGTTATTATGTTCTATTAAGATTTGGTTAGGGGATTTCTTTATTTTGTTAATCGAGATATTTACCAAAAGGAAGATATCTTGTAATAAAGTATTACATTTTCATCGTTCGTTGTTGCTTGTTCACGATCACCGTTCTTTCTCATATGCGTTAACCTTGATATATAAGAACCCTACTAGACTGAGCCATCTAGTGTACGAAGACCTCGCTAATCCGTGACAACTGTACCGTACTGTACTGTAGTGTACTGTATTGTACTGTATTGTACTGTATTGTAGTGTATTTATTATTCAACAAGTTGTTTAACCTGTTTTGCTATAACATTGCAGTCAAGTTAAGACTGGTTGGCATACCTTTCTGCATGAGAATTCCAGAAACAGTTCACAAGTGTATATATACATATATACAACTTCAACACCATAATCACTATCCACATAATTTTACTATACCGTAGCATATATCATTCTTTAACAATAGTAAAACTTCTATCTGAACCCTGCAATGATGCTCTTATAATATCATTCTAAACAAATCAAAAGTAGTACTGCTGCTGCTGATGATGATGAAGATGGTGATGGTGAAGATGCTGATGATGAAGATGGTGATGATGAAGATGGTGATGATGAAGATGGTGATGATGAAGATATGCATGTCATGTTAAGTTTCAATGATTTACAATCGCCCTACATATTTATTTTGTCTGCATGATTTTTCTATTACTACTACGGTCCTAATTCCTACAGCAACATCATTTCTATAACTAATACCACTCATAGGCGCATACAAACATTATAAAACATAAATTGAATTATAAGAAAAGCTTAAAACAAAGATATGCTTCATATAATATTAACATTAATAAAGAAAAAATACAGTAGGCATACCCAGAGTCTAATGAAAGTGAACTAATCAAGACAAAGTTTCTGGCAGATATCTAGTTGTCATCGAAGGAATGACATTCAGTCCACAGGGCCAATAAAAGATCATTATTGCCAATCAATGGCCATAACATTCTTGTTATCTGCCACACAACAGATCTAGATGAGAAAGATTCTTTCCGTTATCAATGTCAGCAAGAAGATGTATTAATTTTAATCAATCGTAGAAGGGATGTCGTCTTATATGAGACAGATATTGCCAATTGAAAGCAGATGGTGCTTAATCTTTGAAAACCATCAACAAATAGTTATTGAGTAGGAAACCAATTGTGATGACAATTTAAAATAATTATTGACCAGAAATTTACTGAAATAATAAATGATGGCACCTATCAGAAGTTGTACATACTCAATTAATATACCTTTGCTTATCTCTTATTATCATGGTTTCTAAAACAAAATATCTTGATAAGTAGCTTATGACATCAAACCACTGCCAACTGCCAAGCCATCTTTGTATCCCAAGATCTGAGTGATAAATAATCAATTGCTACATGCTCCACTGTGACCAATAACATTAAAATAGACATATGAATGTCATAAATGAAAGAATAAAACTAACCCAATCACCATGATCCAATGAAACCTACATTTTTAAATGCAACATGTCACCCAGAGTCCACACACAGATATATATGGCATATATTGAACACTGCAAATCATGGCCGTACAGAAACAAGAAATAAACGTCACAAAAACTCACCCTAAAATTACTATGAATTATCCGAACTGTAACATAAGAGTGTATCACGCTGTAACAATCGCCAACAGGGAAGGAGACTCCACCAACCGATTCTGTCCAATTACTTGGTGTGTTTGTCAGTAACTGTGTCCTTTCGCCACTGACAAACAGCTTGAGTCTACCACAAGGCCGGCCGGCAATGCAGGAATGCACTGTTTCTTGGGATTTCCCTGTTCAACGTTCATGAGTAATTAACCAAGGAATTCCAGTTGTACACACTGGGAAAATCCACCACCAGCAGGTAATTCCTGCACCACCCGCCTGGCCCCGCCAATTAGCTCAAGTCAATGACTGGTCCCTTTCTCAGACCCCCAGACACTCCCACAAACGTTGCTGTCGATGTAGCATATGTGCGTTTGTGTAATCAACACTTATGAATTATAAACTCTACTATAATGCTTTTTTTTCTATGTAAAATGCACATACCCCCCTCGTACACACAGTCACACACACGCACACATGTTCAGCCTGCATATGAAAGCTGAAATATCCACAGAATTTTTTGTTTAAGAAATAAGAATGTCAAATGTCTATAATTATATATCATGTATATATAAATCCAAATATAAACATTTCAACTTGAATAATAAAACAATTTATTTTGCACCTAAATCTTTTGAAACTAAGACAATTGGATTGGTTAATCTCAAAACTGATATATCTATATATATATAATAAATCTGTCGCAAACCACACTCAACCCAGAAACCATAACTTACATTACTAAAAAGCATCAATGCAGCCTTAAGATATGTCAACATTTGTTATGATTACTTCCTAGAAATATGGCTATATTGATTGGTGAAAGATGTGCGTCTATTGTCCACGTACCTATGAAAACACACCCGAGAAATATCACCTGATTCATTTAACTGACAAAAACATCCAAACCAATGCACTTGACAATATTTATGCACAACAAATCGGGAGCGCATGATCAATAAAGCTGTATTGTGCAGGAATTACATGAATGAATAGCTTTTGTGCATTGATCACAAATTGGATGAATGGTTTCCAGAGAAGCCTTGTGATTATTTCAACTGGCAGGTGGGTGAAATGAAAAGTGGTGTGAGAGGTCGTGATGAACAGAGGGTACATAACATAAATATGTATCAAAAGAATTAAGCCACACTGCAATTATAACACAAAAGCAAATTTGTCTAGCAATATACCTCATTTATACAGGTGAGAGAACTTGCGCAGCATGTTGCAAACACAATAGCTCGAGTATAGAACAGTAGAAAGTGGACTCAAACCTTGGTCCTCTTCATAAAGAGGCCAGTGCTTTCTCTACTCCTGGGATACTGAGGCTGATGTGCCACAAGCTGAACAAGAAACCTGGATGATCTCCAGACAAGACATTCTGATCAGAGCCGTCAGGTACAAGCCAAGGTATTTTGGTGGATTCCAGTCATTCAAGCAGATCATGTTTCCTAGAATGCAGTGACCACGATCAAAAGATGGTCAGGGTAAAAATGATCCAATGTGTAACCCAGTCAACATGAGTGTAATGGGCCTGTATTGATCCAATAAGTTACAGTGTATTGGCAGAACAATAGAAACGGTACTGGTCGAATACAGTCTTGCACAGAGTCTGTGCAGGGACAATAGTAGCATGCATATTGTACTGACCCAATGCTGGCATCACACTGGAACAGTAGTGGCATGCATACTGTACTGACCCAATGCTGGCATCACACTGGAACAGTAGTGGCATGCATACTGTACTGACCCAATGCTGGCATCACACTGGAACAGTAGTGGCATGCATATTGTACTGACCCAATGCTGGCATCACACTGGAACAGTAGTGGCATGCATATTGTACTGACCCAATGCTGGCATCACACTGGAACAGTAGTGGCATGCATAATGTACTGACCCAATGCTGGCATCACACTGGAACAGTAGTGGCATGCATATTGTACTGACCCAATGTTGGCATCACACTGGAACAGTAGTGGCATGCATACTGTACTGACCCAATGCTGGCATCACACTGGAACAGTAGTGGCATGCATACTGTACTGACCCAATGCTGGCATCACACTGGAACAGTAGTGGCATGCATAATGTACTGACCCAATGCTGGCATCACACTGGAACAGTAGTGGCATGCATATTGTACTGACCCAATGCTGGCATCACACTGGAACAGTAGTGGCATGCATATTGTACTGACCCAATGCTGGCATCACACTGGAACAGTAGTGGCATGCATACTGTACTGACCCAATGCTGGCATCACACTGGAACAGTAGTGGCATGCATATTGTACTGACCCAATGCTGGCATCACACTGGAACAGTAGTGGCATGCATATTGTACTGACCCAATGCTGGCATCACACTGGAACAGTAGTGGCATGCATACTGTATTGACCCAATGCTGGCATCACACTGGAACAGTAGTGGCATGCATATTGTACTGACCCAATGCTGGCATCACACTGGAACAGTAGTGGCATGCATAATGTACTGACCCAATGCTGGCATCACACTGGAACAGTAGTGGCATGCATATTGTACTGACCCAATGCTGGCATCACACTGGAACAGTAGTGGCATGCATACTGTACTGACCCAATGCTGGCATCACACTGGAACAGTAGTGGCATGCATACTGTACTGACCCAATGCTGGCATCACACTGGAACAGTAGTGGCATGCATATTGTACTGACCCAATGCTGGCATCACACTGGAACAGTAGTGGCATGCATAATGTACTGACCCAATGCTGGCATCACACTGGAACAGTAGTGGCTCTGTGCTGGCATAGTGTCTTTGTACAGTACTGGACCTGTGCAGTACTGATCCAATCAACCAATCAGCCAGCCAGCCAGCCAGCCAGTCAGTCAACCAATAAATCAGTCAGTCAGTCAGTCAACCAATACATCAGTCAGTCAACCAATAAATCAGTCAGTCAGTCAGTCAGTCAATCAATCAATCAAATCAACAATATTTTAGTATAAACAAAACAACGTAAAAAAGAGTAAAGTTGTGGTGTTGCATGGTGGTCACATGACATATTATAAGCCGTCTTCCTGTGACCCCATAATTATAAACAAAAACTTTGAAATATATAATTATATGTATATAATTGTATGGAACAGACTGAGGGTCCAATGAAGAAAAAGGTCGAATTATAGAAAATTATTGTTAATAAATAATTATAAAAGATTTGTCCGAATCCAAACATAGATATAAAAAACAAATATCTAATTGCACTCCACACATCTGGGACCATACAGCCAATGCTGCATTCCATAGATGGCGCTGCATGCTATATACTGACTACCCAGTAGTATTGGGCCAGTATTGGGCCTGTAAGATCAATTTAATTGTAGTATGTGCATAGTACAAGTGGCTCAATACCGGCTGTACCATTAATGCCAATAATGGCACAACCGTTACTTGCCAGTATATTGCCAGGATTGACCCAATTCTGCTAGGTTTGCTGGGAAAATAGGACTACAGAAGCATTACATAATCCATGTGGAATTTCAGCCAAGACTGGAAGGCCTGCATTATATTACATTCTTAAACTGCCATGCCGTTTGTTGTATTACACATTCTGTTGGTTCCCCCCAGAGGCAGCTTTTTCCGCCTATTTATGAAAAACCTAGTTGTAAATTCGTAGGTCTTTTTAGGATGTGGACCCAGGCCAACATCTATCATTATCTTCATGTGTCAGAACATTATGTTTTTCATCACTTAAGGAAGCAAATAAATCAATTTTAAAACTGCAGTGATTACACGTGCAAAAGCCGACATTAAATGCATTCAGCTTCCTATGAGACATTCCTTAATCTCCCTACACAATGTGTCTTCAATCCCTCGAGCATGCAGTAAAAATCAATTTAAAAACTGCAGTTACAGATGTGACAACAGATGTTAAACATTTGAGATTTTACAAACCTTGAAGCTGTAACTTGTATTCTGTACTGACGCTACGTGTTTCGAACAAGTAGTAAATAATTGGTAGGTAGCCTTGTATCTAAAAATAGCTTTCAACATAAACACCACTGGCTTTATTTACTACTCGAAACATGATCCGTTAAAAAGCCAACTCCTTGTGGTAACTAACCAGTCTTGTCATGATAGGTCTTGAGCCTGCAGACATACCAAAGGGCACAGGCTTTGGCAGGAAAGTGGAAGGGATGGATATGTTAATGTTAAGAGTCTGTATGTTCATTTTTATCATAAAATCATCTTATACAGTGTAAACCACATGTATTATAACGCTGTGACTTGACGGCCCAAATGTTATTTTATGAACCATTTTTGTTGTTTAAATTTAAGTGTTTCAGGAGGAAACTGTTTATTTACATCACAGGTATTCTCTTTACTTCAGTCATAACAGCATATTAACATTACAAGCTCCCATATTAACATTAGAAGCTCCCATATTAACATTAGAAGCTCCGAAATTCAGTCAACTCCTTCGGAACAATCTCAGCTCAATATTCAGGGATTTGAGTACCGGTAATATCGAGCCATTTTTGTAAACACTGAACTGTTGAATTCAACAGTTGTTTCTGTTTCATTAAAACATATCTGGGTGGTCAGTGCATTAGAACATGTATAACATGATTTCACAATAACTTATTAGAAAGCACGACCCTTCTGATCTCATACACAATGATATGGTGCTATTTGAAAATATCATTTATGAAACAAACAATGCTTTTAATGGCTGTACTAAATAAACATTTTCACTGAGGTGGTCCATAAATCAGGGAGCATCTCCACATAACAGCAAATTTCTACACTTCATCATTGTTTTATAAAAACGACTGCCCGTATTATTGAAACTATCCCCAAACCACAGGTACATTCGTAAACAAAAACCCCGATTCTCAATGATCATGCAAAGGGAGCTTAGAAACAGTGACAAATCAATCGAACAAAATACAAAACTATAACTATACATATTTCTAATCTGACAACTAATCGAAGCTGCACGCCAGATATTAAATTCCTGGCATACACAAAGAATTGGACTAAAAATCCAGGCTTTGAACCCCTGGAAATAGATTTCACTAACACGCAATTATAATGATGACAATAATGCACTACTCGAGGTAGCATCTGATGCATAACTGGCTTCATTCAGTCCTGCTGCTCAAATTCTTAGCAATAAAAAGATCCTGCAATTGAAGGAATTACATAAATTATAAATGACAGTGATGGAGTTATGTAAACGAATGCAGCCTCACGGAATGTACTGGTTGGTAGTCGCATGACCAGGCCAGGGAAATGTAAGTCACTTTTAGTCAGTGCAAGAGAAGAAAACATTTAGAAACGTCTATCACAATTGTGGCTAGTCTATTACCATGACTATCTGTGGTTCCACTCTGATCAATGTAGATATTATACCACAGTGCAACATAATATTGATACGCTGGGTCATTTGCACTTCCGACAGTAAAGAAATGGGTAGATTGCATTCATCAAAAACAAAACATCCAAATTTGTTTTCTATTTCATATTTCACTCAACTGTTTTTCTTCACTTTAAAATATGAAATATGAAAAAGAGAACTAGCCTGGTGAATCTCTTCACAGAAAAACGTCTCCTCTGACAGTATATAATCTTACTTGTTGATGGGGTAGGTCCTCTGGCCACCATCGTCGAAGCCATGCCGAAATGTTCGAAAAAGAATCGCTGTCTTAATATGGCTGGAGGTCTATATGTCAGCAGTGGCCAACCGAAATCTTCTTTCAAATACGGATCATCCCATAGTTTGTGATATCTTCCGAAAGTGATGTTTTATACATAGATGCTAGGATTGTCGATATATTGTAAGACGATATCTTCGGTGGCAAACAGAATCTACTCCTTCACATATTACGTGGATTTACTGTAGTATCGTCACAGGATGTATCGACCGTGTCTAATCTGTTTTCAATGCAACAGCTGTCAAACAAATCCTTTTGTGATGATTGTGCTACCTTTGAGTCCAAATCTCCCGAACTGATATCCTGCTTCACTCAACAATACAGATGATGCACCCACAAAGTGACGATCAGCAGATGTTATGAACGTCTTCCGAAAACGACTGAAAATTGTGAGTGGGAAACAACCCAGCCTTCTCACAGCTGACTAGTGTTTCCCAGCTCCCTAGGGAATAGTTTCCCATAGCATTGACAGCAGATAAGGAAGGCAGCCCTGTTATTGAGGGAAGGACTGTATACCTGTCATCTCTAAAGACCAACATTACAGCAAGGGCCTGAAGCAATGATCACAACCATAGGGACTCGCTCAAAAGTGTCCAAGTTAACCATTTTCTTGCATTTTTTTATAACTGGGAGGAAATGGCAAAATGGTCTGCAGTGAAACCCTTGATTGTTAATTACCCGGTAGATTTTGTCTGTGGATTTTACTAGTAATTAATGTGATGGAAATATTTTAATTAAATGTTTCCTTAAAGTGTTATTGATTTGTTTTTATTGATCACATGTTGACTATTTTACATGTATTGGTAGCTTAATTGTGTACTAAACTGAAAATAATTGTGATATGAAATCTTTCTTAGTAATTTCGCAAATAAATTTTCTTTAACTTAACATCTTTCACATACACATATTACTATTATGGACTTAACAATTTCCAGGTTTTAAGCTGTTGCTCTTTTACATACATTTAATTACAAATTATTAGAAAGATATCTGTTTCTTATATTATGCCACTAAAAAGTCATGTTTCTTGGTTGTATTTTCACTAATACTACGCACACAAAAACTTGATGCAAAACTTTTCTCTTGCTACAAATGCACACACTGTAGATAGGACATCCATGCCTGCTTTTAAGCATACATGTACATAATGCATGCACGCACATGTACACACACATGTCACACTCCTACCACAATCTTGCACTATCTGCTGTTGACTTCGGCAGTGATTGTGATAGATGGCAGTGTGTGCAGGTTAATTACATGCACCTGATTAAGGTATGCATTGATGGGATTAATTACCCACACAAGACCTCCATTACACCATGTCTATCCTGTCTCAGTAGCCTGATGTTGCAGTAAATACCTCCGTGTTGATGAGCCCAACTTACAGACCTGCAGCGAAGATTAAGCGGTCGACCTGACAGCAAATTTACCGTGAAATATTGTAGTATTCAAAATGTGTTTCTCTGGATCGCAATTGGGAGGATGAGATGTGGACAACATGGAGATGAATGACAACAGACACTACGGAAACAGTATTACAGGAACAATGACTAAGATGTGCGGAAGACAAACAAGACAGTGTGCAGACACAAAAGTTATGACACAGGTGACCATTAAACCTTACCTGTGCACCGTACTATGTAAACGACATCTGCAGCGAGTTCACGCGATGCACCTACAGCCGTGCACACAACTTGTGGCCATTATGAGCCGACTCCGGCTGTATAATTCACTACATGTGCCCGCGGTTAATTTTGACGTTTTGTGCCACTATGGCAGGTAAAACGTGTAATTGCAGCGTGCCCACCAGTCGATTGTAAAGTATACATTAACGAGAAATACTGGTGTCAATTGGTGATGCTCCCCAATAGTGACATGGGAAACAGTTTCCCTAATGACAGGACATCACCATGGCAACGCTCATAGTGTCAGCAACATTGTAGTTGGTGTCACTGATAATACATAATAAGTGGTGTTAAATGATCAACTGTTCATACTTGGTTGGTGTATGAAAAAGTGAAGGTGTTGATCCAGGCATTAATCAAGGGTAAACTGTGTAAGTGATTGGATCGATTACAGCCAGAAATGGTTGCATCGAATAGCTAAGGTTGTCGGACAAATTACCAGGTAGTCACACCTGACTGTAAGAATAGTCAAATATGACTGTCCAAATAGTCAAATCTGATAACAAAACCAACTGCACGTGTCAGCGTGATGCTAAAAATGGCAACATTTCATTCCTAAAATAGACAGACAACCAAAAACAGCTCCATTTGATTGCTAAAATAGCCATATATGATTTTCACAAAAGCAACACCTAGTATGTGATTGCCAAAAAAGTTATGTCCTGTATATACAAGATATGCATGTATACATTTCAACTAAAATAGTCAACCTAACTGCGAAGTCAGACATTTGAATAAAACTGTCCCTCTCTGGCGGTAAAACAAATACTACACAACAGCAACAATTCTGTCTATTAAACAACAAACACACATCTGTTTGAAAAAGACATAACACAAATTCAAGTTCAATTACCTTTTGCTTCCAATTCCTTATTGATATTCTGAATCATCGAGGCAAAGTTCTTTGGCAATCCATAATCCATCGCTAGAAATTATCAACTTGGATGGCAATTAAAATTGTGCAGACTTAACCTTAGACTTAGCATCGCTGACTGCAAACATAAAGGCAGCTAAAGTAGTTCTATGTATTCTTCCTGGATGGCGAATGAATATAAATGTGTTGAATGACGTCAGATATACCAGATGAACTTTCGGGTTTTCATTGAAGAATTAATTTCACATCCTACATATTCACTATGAATATTTTCCCATGCTAATGCAGCGTGCTGCTCCAAGGAAACATGCCTGTATTCAAGCAGCGTTCGCATGACACCAGCAAGTGAAACGTGCCGTAACGCCACCTTGGTTACAAACAGTGGCGATAGTTCTAAATGGAGAATTCTCCTACGACGCACTTATCGACATCGCATGGGCGAACAAGCGATAATCCTCGACACTGTCCGTGATAATTCGTCAGTTGGACAGACATTCTCAACTCATGCATAGATGGGTACATGCCGGCGACAACACAGTTATTGTCAGGATAATCTGGCGTTAAGCACTATCAACAGTATTCTGCAAATCATACAACAGTACTGCCGCATTTTAACGATTCAGTCGCCACACCGGTTGATCAATGTGACAGCTGACAATTGTGACGACGAGGAGTGCTGGTGGCGGCCTCGCCTGCAGAGGACCGATTAGCCACCGGGGCGCAGTGAACATGATGATGATTACATGGCTACCGATTCCTCCCCCAGGCTGATGTCAAGTCCATCACCCAGCCACTAGACATTGTTGACAATGTCCTGTCTAGTACACCTGTGCAACAATGTAACAGTGTCACAATGTAAGAGTGTCACAATGTAACAATCTAAGAGTGCAATGATGAAAAAGTGTGAAAATGTAACAATGTAACTGGGCATCTCTGTAAACGATACTGATAATAGGCATATCATGCAGCCCTGAAAGCATGGTGTTGTGCTTGCAATGTTCTCCAGGTTAGCACAACTATTGAGCTTCTTGCAGAAATATATGCTGCATCATTGGTTTTGTGTCATCATGGATTGCAATGTTTGACATTACATTTGTGACACTCTGTCCTGTAGATAGGTGTTATTTTTACAATCATCAGTTAAAGCAACACTCATCACTCCAATATGTTGGTGCAAACATAACCCATCATTACTTGTTTGAAGTGTCTCGTGGAAAGGAGCTCCTGGCCATGCAATCATACAAAGTGTTGGTCAACTGGGATCTCTCAGAGTTGATGTACCAAACCACAAAACACAATGAAGAAATGTGTGGTCTGCAATCAAATTGTATAAGTACCATAAATGCCTCTAAACACCTGCCCGTGTTAACGACAGCCCCTGGAACGATGGCACTTCATCAAACTGTGTGCTCCCCAGAAAAGGTAATTGCATATTGACACATCAGTTATTGGGGCTCTACAGAAAGTTCACTGCTGGAAAGGCGCTTGTTGGTGAAACACAAAGAACTGCACAGCCATGTACAGACAGATAAGGATAACGTTGTCAAAATAAAACAAGAAATGCAAAACAGAAGTGAAAATGAGACGTACAGGTGCAGTATTGCAGAAGTCAAAGTATCAAGACACTGTGTTTTCCAGGACCATTCAGCAGGAGTAAAGATTGCATGATAGCATGGACAAAAGTATAAATGTTGACAAATATACGTAACTGTCATCGTTAAGAGTTAATATGTACACTATTTCTATATCCATGTTAATGGGGGTTCATATTTTGTTAATAATAATTGCGGTCCCTTTCAAACACTAGTTATACACTATATGTAGTATTTTCATTGCGAAGGTAGTCAATCCCTTAGGCAATGCCTTCTTCAGACTTCACATGGACACAGAACAACCATTATTCTGTGTCTATCAAATCAGGGAAATATACCCTTTGAAACTGGCATAGGGTTTCCATGGGAACACTTCATGGGTTCACTTCCAAGGATGAAAACTGAATCGCCAAGGTTGTTAATCCTTTTCTTCCATAAGTGTTGAGGTACAAGTTTATTGCCAAGGTAATAAATTCAATAGGCAGTGCATATTTCAGATGTTACATCCTTTCTCCCGGGGTAATGGTATGTAGTACTTTCATTACCAAGGTCATAAATTTAATAGGCAGTGCCTACTTCAGACTTGACAACCTTTCTTCCAAGGTAATGTTACGTGGTACTTTCATTATGAAGGTAATCAATTCAGTAGCCAATGACTATTTCAGACTTGACATCCTTTCTCCCAGGCTAATGTCATGTGTACTTTCATTACCACGGTAATCAATTCAATAGGCAGTGCCAACTTCAGACTTGACAACTTTTCTCCCAGGGTAATGTTATGTTGTACTTTCATTACCAAGGTAATCAATTCAGTAGGAAATTATTACTTCAGATTTTACATCCTTTCTCCCAGGGTAATGTTATGTGGTATTTTCATTACCAAGGTAATAAATTTAATAGGCAATGCCTATCTCAAACTTGGCAACCTTTCACCCAGGGTAATGTTATGTGGTACTTTTATTACCAAGGTAATAAATTCAATAGGCAGCACCTACTTCAGACTTCACTTGCTCTTGAGTATCACTTTGAACCAATAAGCAGAGATAGACTTTATGAGAGACAGTTGACATCACACACAAAATATGAATATAATCTGGATGCTAGTTGGACTCTTCAAGTCCATTTGACTAAGTTAACATTTACTGTATTTGTTGTACTTTTAAATGTATTTATAGAAACATTTTGCACAATGTCAACTATGATTCTGTACAATGTTTCTTTGTTTTATTACTTGGAACAGATATAGACTTGATGTCAATATAAGACACATAACCTTGGCAGGCGGCCAACGTTTATATAGGACGGGTATAGAAATGTCATTTTAACGTGTATGTGGAATCACGGAAATTCACCCTTGGGAAATGGCCAAGGTATTTATGGGGCCTGGTACTCATCCAAGTTGGAGGAATGTTGATAATAAAAAATTATGTCATTGTCATTAATAACTTACATTAGTGTCAATAAACTTTATTTTCAATGCATCATCATGATAGTTGACATACTCTTATAATAATCATCATGTTCTTTCTCTTCCTGAGGTGTTGAGCAACACAAGTTCCTCTCAAAGGTAGTCAATTTCATAGGCAGTGGCTACTACAAACTAGGACTCATCTTGGACATATAGAAGAAATGACGACATATCAGTAAAGGACATGGAACCTTGGCAGATGGCCAAGGTATATATGAGTACAGAACTGTCATTACTCTGTATCTATGGCTTCAGAGAAATTCACGCTTGTGAATTGGACATGGTCTTTTGGGATGTGGGATCTGGTTCCCTTCCATGTTGGAGGAATGTTGATAATATGTAAGGTACTCCACAGACTCACAACCTGTGAAAGGGCCTGACACCCTTTCCTTGCATGATTGTGATGGTTAACAAATTGTAATAATAATAATTACGTTCCATTTCTTCCATGGGTGTTGAGGGACAAGTTTGCACCAAGGTAATTAAATTAAATACGCAGTGCCTACTTCAGACTTGACCTCCTCTCGAGCATAAAATAGTAGGCAAATATCATTTAAGAATTGGGCAAATGATGACACTATGATTGTAGATTTGACTACTGCATTGAAGTCACTCAAACTCAATCATAAATTAATTTCAAATGTGTTGCAATTTGAATAGTCTTTAAACTAGAATTGGTGCAATATAAGTATATATTTATAGTTAATATAAGAAAGAATATGTTTGCTTTGTATCTTTATATCTAGCCAACATAGATATACAACTTTGGTATTATACAGCAGAATACTGTGTGAGACTGGTATTTTTATATCCATTAATTTGTTTTTTATTATGTGTACATCTAATCCAACATTGCTTGACGTCCTTACACAAAATGTGTCACGTTCATGTAAAATCTATGTTACCTGCATTGTGTCATTTGTATGGTCAAATTAGGTTTAATTTTACACTGTTGGTATATTATGACACTTCTTGCCATGACGTCCACTAAACCTAGATTCCATGTACTTGGCCGAGTTTCTGCTATGTAAAATTGCTATACAAAGATAACATAATCAGCTTGTTTAATATCTTGGGACAGCTGAAGGTAAATAACTATATTATGATGAATATAATTTGTTGAGAATGGGATTTAAAGGATTTTTAAAGCCAGCAACACCATGATTAGCCGTGGTAGAGATATTGATTGAATAATAATGCCCGTGTGTGTAGTTATGTACATAGTGGACCACGTTCTAGATCTAGTTGTAGGTGCATTCAACAGATGGCACCACTGTCCAATGGTGACTTAAGCCTACTGCAGCAGGTGGCACTGCAGATGTGATATAGAAGATGATATAGTATAGAAGAGCAATCACTCCAACTGTCATGAAATTAAATTAAAATCCTACCAATAAAGTAGAATAGCTTTTGTTTGAACCAGTGCCGTCACAATGAGTGAGATAACAGGACATGTTATTACCAGGACATGCAGATATCAACCGAACATAAATTTATATATAATACATCATTGCTAGAGTTGTATCAAAAGTGCACTAGTTGACACCAGAGGTGAGGTATGTATCCAACTAGAGCAACGCCATCTAGTAGCAATTCCTGAACCTCTTATCATATCACCCATGATGGATAGTTAGTTGACCTAATCAGTGGAGGCATTAGAATAAAAGATATTTTTTTCTACAAACTTAAGTCATCTCCATGTTGAAGGAATGTTGACATGTAAATAAGAGACACAGAACTTTACAAAGTTATAAAGTGTCGATAGTTTTAGATCACCCACTATTCTGTTTGTATGGGACACATGTTCCAATGTGTTTCTTACCCATGGTACACCATCATGTCAGAGAATGGTGACACATCAGTAGGTGAAAACAGAACCTTGGAAGGTGGCCAAGGTCTGTATGCACACACAACAACCACTATTCTGTGTTTATAGAATAAAAGAAACAGACACACGGAACTTGTCAAAGTATTCATGGGGTTAGGTTTGTCTTCATGTCGGAGAAATAATGACATGTCAATAAGGAAAACAACATTGGGCAGTTGCCAAGGTGTACATGGGCACAGGACAACCTTATCTATGCAGCACACGTTCATGGGGACAATTTCACTTCCACGTCGAAGGAACGATGACATGTCAATAAGGGAAAACACATCATTGGGAGGTGGCAAAAATGTTCACAGGAGCAGGGTCATCACCATGTCAGAGAAATAGCGACTTGTCATAAGGTGAAAACAGAACCTTGAAATGTGGCCAAGGACTACTTATGTTCAGAACAGCAATTATTCTGTGTTTAGGAATCAAAGAAACAGACACATGGGAAATTGCCAATGTGTTCATGGGATTAGATTCATCTTCATGTCGGAGGAATTATGAAACGTCAATAAGAAAAACAACATTGGGAAGTTGCCAAGGTGTACATGGGCACAGGACAACCTCATCTATGCAGCACACGTGACAAGATGTTCATGGGAAAAATGTTACCTCCATGTTGGAAGAATTAGGACAAGTCTAAATGGGAAAGTGATCCCTGGCAGATAGCGAAGATCTTCACGGGTCCTGATTCAATGTTGGAAGAATTGGGACATGTCTAAATGGGAAAGTGATCCCTGGGAGATAGCAAAGATTTCACGGGTCCTGATTCAACATTGGAAGGATTAGGACATGTCTAAATGGGAAAATGATCCCTGGGAGATAGCGAAGGTCTTCACGGGTCCTGATTCAATGTTGGAAGAATTAGGACATGTCTAAACGGGAAAACGATCCCTGGGAGATAGCGAAGGTCTTCACGGGTCCTGATTCAATGTTGAAAGAATTAGGACATGTGTAAATGGGAAAGTGATCCCTGGGAGATAGCGAAGGTCTTCATGGGTCCTGATTCAATGTTGGAAGAATTAGGACATGTCTAAATGGTAAAGTGATCCCTGGGAGATAGCGAAGATCTTCACGGGTCCTGATTCAATGTTGGAAGAATTAGGACATGTCAAAATGGGAAAGTGATCCCTGGGAGATAGCGAAGATCTTCACGGGTCCTGATTCAATGTTGGACAAATTAGGACATGTCTAAATGGGAAAGTGATCCCTGGGAGATAGCGAAGATCTTCACATGTCCTGATTCAATGTTGGAAGAATTAGGACATGTCTAACTGGGAAAGTGATCCCTGGGAGATAGCGAAGGTCTTCATGGGTCCTGATTCAATGTTGGAAGAATTAGGACATGTCTAAATGGGAAAGTGATCCCTGGGAGATAGCAAAGATCTTCATGGGTCCTGATTCAAGAAAACTGCCAAAGTGATCAAAGCATCATGTTCAATGTGCCAATGTTCATATGATTAGGTTAATCTTAATGTCGAAAGAATTATGACATGTCAATAAGGAAAAAAGATACTTGGACGGTGGCCATGGTCTACATGGGTGCAGGTCAACCACATCTGTACAGCACATGTGACAATATGACAATATAAGTTCTTCATGGATCCTCAATCAACAAAACTGCAAAAATCATCATATCCTAGGAATAATGACACATCAATAAGGAAAACAGAACCATGGGAAGCAGCCAAAGCTTTCATGGGATCTGGTTCTCCTGCATGTTGAAGGAATTATGACACATCAATGAGGAAAAGAGAACCATGGGAAGCAGCCAAAGCTTTCATGGGATCTGGTTCTCCTGCATGTTGAAGGAATTATGACATATCAATGGGGAAAACAGAACCATGGGAAGCAGCCAAAGCTTTCATGGGATCTAGTTCTCCTGCATGTTGAAGGAATTATGACATGTCAATGAGGAAAACAGAACCATGGGAAGCAGCCAAAGTTTTCATGGGATCTGGTTCTCCTGCATGTTGAAGGAATTGTGACAAGTAAATGAGGAAAACAGAACCATGGGAAGCAGCCAAAGCTTTCATGTGATCTGGTTCTCCTGCATGTTGAAGGAATTATGACACGTCAATGAGGAAAAGAGAACCATGGGAAGCAGCCAAAGCTTTCATGGGATCTGGTTCTCCTGCATGTTGAAGGAATTATGACATGTCAATGGGGAAAACAGAAACATGGGAAGCAGCCAAAGCTTTCATGGGATCTAGTTCTCCTGCATGTTGAAGGAATTATAACAAGTCAATGAGGAAAACAGAACCATGGGAAGCAGCCAAAGCTTTCATGGGATCTGGTTCTCCTGCATGTTGAAGGAATTGTGACAAGTAAATGATGAAAACAGAACCATGGGAAGCAGCCAAAGCTTTCATGTGATCTGGTTCTCCTGCATGTTGAAGGAATTATGACACGTCAATGGGAAAAACAGAATCATGGGAAGCAGCCAAAGCTTTCATGGGATCTGGTTCTCCTGCATATTGAAGGAATTATGACATGTCAATGAGGAAAACAGAACCATGGGAAGCAGCCAAAGCTTTCACGGGATCTGGTTCTCCTGCATGTTGAAGGAATTATGACATGTCAATGGGGAAAACAGAACCATGGGAAGCAGCCAAAGCTTTCACCGGATCTGGTTCTCCTGCATGTTGAAGGAATTGTGACAAGTAAATGAGGAAAACAGAACCATGGGAAGCAGCCAAAGCTTTCATGGGATCTGGTTCTCCTGCATGTTGAAGGAATTATGACATGTAAATGAGGAAAACAGAACCATGGGAAGCAGCCAAAGCTTTCATGGGATCTGGTTCTCCTGCATGTTGAAGGAATTATGACACGTCAATGAGGAAAAGAGAACCATGGGAAGCAGCCAAAGCTTTCATGGGATCTGGTTCTCCTGCATGTTGAAAGAATTATGACACGTCAATGGGGAAAACAGAACCATGGGAAGCAGCCAAAGCTTTCATGGGATCTGGTTCTCCTGTATGTTGAAGGAATTATGACATGTCAATGAGGAAAACAGAATCATGGGAAGCAGCCAAAGCTTTCATGGGATCTGGTTCTCCTGCATGTTGAAGGAATTATGACATGTCAATGAGGAAAACAGAACCATGGGAAGCAGCCAAAGCTTTCATGGGATCTGGTTCTCCTGCATGTTGAAGGAATTATGACATGTCAATGAGGAAAACAGAAACATGGGAAGCAGCCAAAGCTTTCATGGTATCTGGTTCTCCTGCATGTTGAAGGAATTATGACATGTCAATGAGGAAACCAGAACCATGGGTAGCAGCCAAAGCTTTCATGGGATCTGGTTCTCCTGCATGTTGAAGGAATTGTGACAAGGAAATGAGGAAAACAGAACCATGGGAAGCAGCCAAAGCTTTCATGGGATCTGGTTCTCTTGCATGTCGAAGGAATTATGACATGTCAATGAGGACAACAGAACCATGGGAAGCAGGCAAAGCTTTCATGGGATCTGGTTCTCCCGCATGTTGAAGGAATTATGACATGTCAATGAGAAAAACAGAAACATGGGAAGCAGCCAAAGCTTTCATGGGATCTGGTTCTCCTGCATGTTGAAGGAATTATGACACGTCAATGGGGAAAACAGAACCATGGGAAGCAGCCAAAGCTTTCATGGGATCTGGTTCTCCTGCATGTTGAAGGAATTATGACACGTCAATGGGGAAAACAGAACCATGGGAAGCAGCCAAAGCTTTCATGGGATCTGGTTCTCCTGCATGTTGAAGGAATTGTGACAAGTAAATGAGGAAAACAGAACCATGGGAAGCAGCCAAAGCTTTCATGAGAAGCAGCCAAACCTTTCATGGGATCTGGTTCTCTTGCATGTTGAAGGAATGATGACATGTCAATGAGGACAACAGAACCATGGGAAGCAGGCAAAGCTTTCATGGGATCTGGTTCTCCCGCATGTTGAAGGAATTATGACATGTCAATGAGGAAAACAGAAACATGGGAAGCAGCCAAAGCTTTCATGGGATCTGGTTCTCCTGCATGTTGAAGGAATTATGACACGTCAATGGGGAAAACAGAACCATGGGAAGCAGCCAAAGCTTTCATGGGATCTGGTTCTCCTGCATGTTGAAGGAATTCTGACACGTCAATGGGGAAAACAGAACCATGGGAAGCAGCCAAAGCTTTCATGGGATCTGGTTCTCCTGCATGTTGAAGGAATTATGACATGTCAATGAGGAAAACAGAAACATGGGAAGCAGCCAAAGCTTTTTCATGGGATCTGGTTCTCCTGCATGTTGAAGGAATTATGACATGTAAATGAGGAAAACAGAACCAGGGGAAGCAGCCAAAGCTTTCATGGGATCTGGTTCTCCTGCATGTTGAAGGAATTATGATACGTCAATGAGGAAAAGAGAACCATGGGAAGCAGCCAAAGCTTTCATGGGATCTGGTTCTCCTGCATGTTGAAAGAATTATGACACGTCAATGGGGAAAACAGAACCATGGGAAGCAGCCAAAGCTTTCATGGGATCTGGTTCTCCTGTATGTTGAAGGAATTATGACATGTCAATGAGGAAAACAGAACCATGGGAAGCAGCCAAAGCTTTCATGGGATCTGGTTCTCCTGCATGTTGAAGGAATTATGACATGTCAATGAGGAAAACAGAACCATGGGAAGCAGCCAAAGCTTTCAAGGGATCTGGTTCTCCTGCATGTTGAAGGAATTATGACATGTCAATGAGGAAAACAGAAACATTGGAAGCAGCCAAAGCTTTCATGGAATCTGGTTCTCCTGCATGTTGAAGGAATTATGACATGTCAATGAGGAAAACAGAACCATGGGTAGCAGCCAAAGCTTTCATGGGATCTGGTTCTCCTGCATGTTGAAGGAATTATGCCATGTCAATGAGGAAAACAGAACCATGGGAAGCAGCCAAAGCTTTCATGGGATCTAGTTCTCCTGCATGTTGAAGGAATTATGCCATGTCAACGAGGAAAACAGAACCACGGGAAGCAGCCAAAGCTTTCATGGGATCTGGTTCTTCTGCATGTTGAAGGAATTATGACGTGTCAATGAGGAAATCAGAACCATGGGAAGCAGCCAAAGCTTTCATGGGATCTGGTTCTTCTGCATGTTGAAGGAATTATGACATGTCAATGAGGAAAACAGAACTATGGGAAGCAGCCAAAGCTTTCATGGGATCTGGTTCTCCTGCATGTTGAAGGAATTATGACATGTCAATGAGGAAAACAGAAACATGAGAAGCAGCCAAAGCTTTCATGGGATCTGGTTCTCCTGCATGTTGAAGGAATTATGACATGTCAATGAGGAAAACACAACTTTGGAAGGTCGCCAAAGTTGATGGGGTGGATAAGGAACAGCCATTATTCCATGCGTATGCCACACATGTCACAAGATGTTCACGGGAACAATTTCACTTCCATGTCTGAGAAATTTTGACGTGTCAATATGGGAAAACACACCATTGGGAGGTGGCGAAGGCATAATGGTTACAGAACAGCAATTATTCTGTGTTTATAGAATCAAAGAAACAGACACATGGAAAATTGACGATGTGTTCATGGAGTTAGGTTCATCTCCCTGTTGAAGGAAAGGTGACACATCGATGATAAGGGAAATAAACCACTGGGAGCTGGCCAAACTGTACATGGCTACAGGTCAACCACATCTATGCAGCACGTGTGACAAGATGTTCATGGGATCAATTTCACCTCCGTGCTGGACGAACTAGGACACGTCTCAATGTGCAACGATCCATGGATCCCCAATCACGAAAACTGTAAAAGTGATCATAGCACCATGTCACCTCCATGTCAAAGGAAACATGACATATCAGTAATATGGGAAACAAGTCACCGGGAACTAGCAAAAGTGTTCATGGGACATTGTCAACCTTCATGTCAAAGAAATGGTGACATGTCAATAATGGAAAGACACCACTTGGAACCAGCAACAGTCTTCATGGGACCTAGTTTATTTCTACGTTGGGAGGAAAGACGACAATAAGGAAAACACCACTGGCAAGTCACAAAGGTGTACATGGGTACAGAACAGCCATTATTTATTAATTGTTTCTTTATTACAAGTACATCTAACCCAATATTGCTTGACTTACTTGCACACAATGTGCAACACTGTTCATGTTTAATCTATATGTTACCTGCATTGTGTCATTTGTATGGTCGAATTATGTTTAATTTTACATTGTTGAATAATGGAAATAAGCCACTATAAGCTTGTCAAAGTGTACATGGCTACAGGTCAATCACATCTATGCAGCACATGTGACAAGATGTTCATGGGAACAATTTCACCTCCTGTAAAAGTCATCATAGCGCCATGTTCACCTCCATGTCAAAGGAAACATGACATGTCACTAATAAGGGAAACAAGCCACTGGGAACTTGCCAAAGTGTTCATGGGACCTTGTTAACCTCCATGTAAAAGAAATGGTGAAATGTCAATAATGGAAAGACACCACTCGGAACCAGCAACAGTCTTCACGGGACCTAGTTTACTTCTATGATGGAGGAAAGACGACAATAAAGAAAATATGATATGTGGCGGTGTACAATCATCTGTACATAAGAGCAGTATACCCTGGACTGTCGTGATATGTGGCGGTGTACAATCATCTGTACGTGAGAGCAGTATACCCTGGACTGTCGTGATATGTGGCGGTGTACAATCATCTGTACGTAAGAGCAGTATACCCTGGACTGTCGTGATATGTGGCGGTGTACAATCATCTGTACGTAAGAGCAGTATACCCTGGACTGTCGTGATATGTGGCGGTGTACAATCATCTGTACGTGACAGCAGTATACCCTGGACTGTCGTGATATGTGGCGGTGTACAATCATCTGTACGTAAGAGCAGTATACCCTGGACTGTCGTGATATGTGGCGGTGTACAATCATCTGTACGTAAGAGCAGTATACCCTGGACTGTCGTGATATGTGGCGGTGTACAATCATCTGTACGTGACAGCAGTATACCCTGGACTGTCGTGATATGTGGCGGTGTACAATCATCTGTACGTAAGAGCAGTATACCCTGGACTGTCGTGATATGTGGCGGTGTACAATCATCTGTACGTAAGAGCAGTATACCCTGGACTGTCGTGATATGTGGCGGTGTACAATTATCTGTACGTACGAGCAGTATACCCTGGACTGTCGTGATATGTGGCGGTGTACAATCATCTGTACGTAAGAGCAGTATACCCTGGACTGTCGTGATATGTGGCGGTGTACAATCATCTGTACGTAAGAGCAGTATACCCTGGACTGTCGTGATATGTGGCGGTGTACAATCATCTGTACGTAAGAGCAGTATACCCTGGACTGTCGTGATATGTGGCGGTGTACAATCATCTGTACGTAAGAGCAGTATACCCTGGACTGTCGTGATATGTGGCGGTGTACAATCATCTGTACGTAAGAGCAGTATACCCTGGACTGTCGTGATATGTGGCGGTGTACAATCATCTGTACATAAGAGCAGTATACCCTGGACTGTTGTGATATTACCATAATGACCATTTGTATTAAAACACGATGTTTTCGGAGACTCTAGTCTACAATTTTTTTTTTAGTACAACATTTTTTATTTTAGTATTTCGGACACCAATCAGGTTTTTTGTACAGTATGGTTTGAGAGAGATGATAATTTAATTATATTTAGGTGTCCGACAGTCACATTCATCATATACACTTATTAGAAGTTCATTTATCTGTACTGTTTACTTCGATATTTTTGTGTTATACTACCTTTTATATTTTTATATGTTCCATTGTCTTGATTGCAGCATTGGAGAAGCAGCAGCTTTTATCTACACTCAGGTTGATTTATGATTGGCTTCAATATGTTTGAATGAAAATCGGATAGTTCGGATTACACATAATTAAATTGTTATCATTTGCAATGGACATATCAAGTGAGAAAGTTATTCATCAGTTGCCGTAATTAGAAACATTTTAAAGCTGAAATCTAGATTTATGTATCAGTTAGGAAATTAATTTGATCTGTTATGACTGTATTGCATATGTAACATGATGACAAAACACTGATGATAATCACTACATACTCAGCGAAGTTTTCTTAAGATCAATGTCTGGTGTGACATTCACAAACTAATCCATACACATCTGGAAGGACTACCCCTCCACTGGCTTTGATATTACTGAAAATGGCAATAACATGTTCAGCACATAAATACGTATTTAACGTCCCTTGAGCACTGATTGTGAAATCATAGTATAAGGCTGTCCCTGGCCTTTTACTGTGACACGCCATTGTCTTTGACACACTGACACTCACATTTCATTCACTAAGGTTACACATCAAGAGCTTCTTTAAGGGAAGCTTAAAGTACTGTTGGATGAAGTCATTAAAGCATTATCAATAAATTATTCATGTGTTTTACGCAGCATCACCTAGAAGCATGGAGCCGCAGATCTGCGCCTAATCTGCAGGTTATTACGGCACTGGCAAAGTATAATGGTTATGCAACAATGATGACAAACGTATTGGCCTTTTTTTGGTTATATTGCCCAAAAGAATAATTACTAAAAAGGTGGCAAGCGAGAAAGGCGAATGCATTTGTCATCGTGATTGAGTAACCAGAACGCTTTGTCAGTGCTGCAACGGCCAACACGCACAAACTGATAACCATGCATGCTTGCATATATGCATGCATGCACACACATACATAATGGATGTGTGACTGGATTAAAACAGCAAAAGTCCAAGTTATATACATTAAACTGATGCTGAAACGGATGCCTGAAAAACATTAATTCTCTCTGGAAAAACATGAGTTCACTTCATGCGACATCATCACAAGGTGTTAATATGAGTTCACTTCATGCGACATCATCACAAGGTGTTAATATGAGTTCACTTCATGCGACATCATCACAAGGTGTTAATACGAGTTCACTTCATGCGACATCATCACAAGGTGTTAATATGAGTTCACTTCATGCGACATCATCACAAGGTGTTAATATGAGTTCACTTCATGCGACATCATCATAAGGTGTTAATATGAGTTCACTTCATGTGACATCATCACAAGGTGTTAATATGAGTTCACTTCATGCGACATCATCACAAGGTGTTAATATTTTCACAATTGAGCTGTAACATGTGAAATAATCAAATAATTGCTTGGATGAGAAACAGCTTATTGTTAATGACATCACCCACTTACATGTCCTTCCAAATTGCTGCGCAAACCATACAACATATTAATGCTATTCGATACTGTTTGATAGTTTGATGAAATCTTACACCTTGCATCATAAAAATATAAAACCTCCCAGTCAAACAATGAAGTTCACACTCGAGTCCTTGAAAAAATATGTCTTTGTACTAATGCATAATTCTTCCTGGAAAACAGCTGATGTAAAAACTTAATAAATATGAGTATTATTGCTATGGGAAAGTTTGACATATATTTGACTGTTGTAGTGCTGCTACAGATGAAACGAAGTTACAACAACGATTGGCGACTGTAGAGCAAACATGAATTTATGACCACATTATGTCTAATGGCTTAATCAATGAGAATCAATTACATCTGCACTTGTGAATCGGCCAACGCCTACACCGGGTAACTGTGGTAATATTAATGACACTTCCTGATTTGGAAAACAAACAAAGAAACAGCCATGTTAGGGGAAAAAAAGACATGTCAAAATAATATGCTATAAAAAGTTGTCTACAGGTTTTACCACTTGATCTGGGTGGCATGGCTCAGTCTATCAATGCAGTTTGAAAGGGAGTTAATTCTACAACAGGTGCTACTGTATAGACCAAGCCAGTTAACTGGTATTACAAGTAGCTAGCAGTGTGAGTGATTTCAACAGAATGCGACATGATTTCTACTTTTCAATGTATATTCAAAGATAGGCAGCAAGAAGTGTGGACATGCAGATGGATGGACAGACGGACGGACGGACGGACGGACGGACGGACGGACGGACGGACGGACGGACGGACGGACGGACGGACGGACGGACGGACGGACGGACGGACAGATGGATGGGCGGACAGACGGACGGATGGATGGACAGATGGATGGGCAGACGGACGGAAGGATGGACAGATGGACATGCATACACAGACATACAGACATACACACATAGGAATGGTCAGATAGGCAGATGGATTGATGGACAGATATGCACACACATAAACAGACGGGCAGACAGAAGGACAGGCTAACAGACAGAAAGATGGACAGGCGGACGGACAATTATTTAGTTACACTGCAGTGCACGATACTTCGAACACTGCCTCATCTAGTGACTGTTTTCCAATTAACGTGCAGCAACTTTCACATCATTCTACCTCACCTCCACACTGGCGACAGATAACAATATTATTGTTCCCGCACTTCACTCGCAAACAACAACATGAAAGTCAACCTAAAAATCGTAACCATCAGAACTGCAGTTATCTCTAGCCCATTAAGATATTTCCCAGCCGTAGACTCCCACAGAACTCTGCATCATTCATTATGCAGCAGCACTTTTCCCTGCTACTTGCCATAGGTGGCACCACCGATTGCAACGTGTGGCTCATAACGCTTCATCCATCACTGCTTTCCCTGGAAGGGAAAGCACTTAAAAGCTTCAGGCTCTGGCATCACAATAGGGTAATTTCCCATGGGAGGAGGGGAGGGCTTTTGGGGAATATGAGAGATAGCAGTGGTGATGATATCCATTAAGGAACAGATGTTATTCAATGGTTATTGTTTATATGGACAAGTAATATGGGACAGAATCGGGCAGGAAGTGAATCGATCCAAAACCAAGCTACGTCTTCATTTTCCAGTCGTCAGTAAAGTCAGCCTGTAGCAATGAATAATCATTCAGTAACAAGAGAAATAACTATTCAATATTCAACCATTTTCATGGAAATATGATTGGAACATAAACCATGTTTTTGCAGATATTAGAAATATCAGTGGTTATTTGGTTCCTGGATACAGCTACTATTTAACTAGCAAGTTAAGTAATATAAAATAAGAAAAGTTGCTCAGTGTGCATGATACTGTTACCTTCATTGCGAGATGATAGTACAGCTGTACCGTTACCTGACCTAGGAACCGTGAGAAAAACTTAAAACGCTGTCGAGCCGAAACCAGGATCCAGATTCAGAGAGGTATAAGCGTACTATCTTCTCAAAATGATAACTGCATTTACATAGCATCGTAAATCAGCATAGCATCCATCGAGAGGTGCTTTTCCAAGTCTCTTCCATTCTGTAATTATTACCAGGAAGTCTGCAGAAAGTCTGCAAAAACTTTGTCCCACTTTGGTCAGGGGCGTGGAAACAAACCAACTTAAAAGAAATTAATGCCAACTGGCCCTGTTTACAAACTGATCTTGTTTATGATCTGAACTTCTCATTTTGTGCAATTTTCAAATAGAAAACATTGTTTCGTGTTTATAAAAGACAATTTATCAGGCTGTATATCTTCAACATTGTAGTATTAAGAATAAAATATAAATGTTAATACAACCGTGTACATGAGGCTTGGATATGGTACCTTTAATGTTGGCTGTTATAAATACAAATACCCTGCTACGTTACTGAGAAATTACTTCAAAAGACAACATTATAGGTGGAATAAATTCTGGACATTCAATCTGTACAGGTCAGCCTGGTATATTGACCCTTAGATATACGTCCTCATTAGTCCAGTGGGCAGTTGGTGGACAGGCCAAAGTACCACAGGGGAAACCAGAGCCACATAGGTGATGTATTAATAAGTGGAGTGTTTTGACCTAGGACAATACAGACCACCTAATCACACCCTGGCACTGTCCACTCCACTACTGGACACACCACAAGCCAGCAGTTAAACCAGGCTGCTCATTTCATCACTGGTCACAATTGCTCAAGACATAAGCAATGTAAAAATTATATTTTATGTATACATATGGACTTTTGTCTGAAGTAAACATTTATTATTATTATTATTGTGTAAGTTCACTTCACTGCTCAAAACATTTACACTTCACTCCATGACAGATCTTAACCTCTGTTGGAAGTATTCAGCCATGCTGAAATTACTGTGCAAAGACTACTTTTACGTGTATACCCATCACTGACTATGGCCAGGTATTCTTTTATATAACCGAGTGAACTGAAGCAATGTGGAGTGGGCAAAATTACCCAAGCTTTGAAACAACTGCAAGAGGATTGTAACCATGTTCTCTCAATTGAGAGTGCAATGTTCTAAACTCTACGCTACCACGCCCCACAGACATCCTATCCAGATTTCATCAGTCATGACTATTGCTCTACAAAAGAAGGATGGTTCTCAATATGCTTCCAAATCTGAAATTTCACACACTTCAAAGCTGATGGTGTGATCTAAGACTGAAATTTACGTTCATAGTAGTCTGTGTCAGCTGTTAATATTTTTCTCCCTCAAAGCCTGAACAAAAAATTAATGCATCACAAAATATGGGTACTCACCCCTGGCGAAGATCATACTACTAAAATATTGTTAGCATTTTTTGTCCCCCAAAAAATTACATGTGATTCTATGAGGATATACATAATTTGTTAATATTATTTAACAATCATATTACCTGTTAATAAACTTCCATGTCAGCTTTAAACATGACTTTTATTTGTTTAATTCTTGTAAAATCTCCAGAATGTTTTTAAAAGCCTACCATCATAATAAATTACATTTAACAAGCACACATTGAATAATAATAACTTACCATATCTGAACTGGGAATACATTTTTCAATATTCCTAAAACTCTACCTATCAAATGAGAGGCATTTGATTATTTTAAAACCAAACACAACCAGACATGGTGCCACTTACGTAATGGCCATGCTCCGAATGCTAAACCTTACAACTTAACCCTAATACTGTGAGTGTGACAAAGTAGAAAAGAAACGAGAGAATTCAGAGAAAAACCTCCCACTATTCACGTACATGTCTGGACGCAACCACCACATAATGGCAGAGTAGGAAATCAATAGCTCGTTTACGCACACCAACCAACAATCATTCTTCCCGTCGTACCTGTGACTCCCAAAAGTCGACAGTCCTCAGGGCGTCATTACAGACAATCAACGACTATTTGTTGACAATATGACAGTAGGTGAAAAATATGAATGATTTCTGAGCACTGCACTGGGAATATGGTGTGTACGTGAATCAAAAAAGTACACAAACTTGAAGGAACAAGATGTTCACCAAATAATCATAAACTCGGATGTCAAACCTTACAAGGCTTAGAAAACAGCAACTGTGATTTTATACACTTTCACGGGCTCCTGTTGCTCAGCTGTCTTGTTTATGATTGCAGTCAAACTGCATATTCTATCTATGGGTCAGAGAAAACAGACAGACAACATTTCAGTTTTCTAATCCGACTGCGGTAATGGTTACTGATTTATTGTACCACAAACTTTGTTAAAATAACGATACTTGTAATTTGTGCTAAAAATAGACTACTATTAGAACATTTTTCATCTCAGAAAGTATCAGGGAGAGGAAGCTAAAACTTGAAATTTTATTTACGAGATATTCTGCACATATCTAGTAAATAACAGAAGAGATCTGAAGATTTAGTCTGTGTTTCTAAACAATCTCTAATTAACCTTACCGTTAAAATATTAACTTATTCTAAGACTCAATTTCTAGATGAGACTATGAAAATAGGTTTCTTATGCTGTAAAATATCATGGCAAATTTTCCGCTTTTGCTAAATCTGGATGTTCACCGATATTTCATCCGCACCTTGTGAAAAATCGCGGAATGAAAGCCGCATCTCGTGCCAAGTCAACATGCCTCTCTCAGTGGCAGTTGATGAATAGAACGAGAGTTTTTCAATGAACGCAGCACGATAACGCCGGCATAAAGGAGCCAGTGATTGAAACCAAATCTCGTCTGCCTCACAAAGCAACATCAAACGGCGATACGGCACATACAATTGCCGTGGCACATGTGACGAACGCATGCAATACTGTAATTCAGAAACGCTCATGAGCACCATATATACGACTGGTTTTATTGGGCAGAGGCATGTCATTGTGGAATTCAAATAGGCAGTATGTCCGGCATGAGAGTAATTAGTGTAGCTTTTCATAGTTGTGAACGTCTTTCAAGACGACAATGTGGCAGTCGGGTGCTGTTTGTGTCTAAAACTACCATTCAAATTAAGTTTAAATGGCAATAGGCAGTTGTTATTACCGCCCTTTCGTAAAGTATGATTTTACGGGAAAATCAACCTAATCACATGACGATAGCATCCAAACACACTCTTCTCAACCAGTATTTATTTTGTTGGGAAAATGTGTCTTTGTCAAAAACAAATTTCTTTCACAATATTTTCTTCAACCAAGGTGGTCTTTTTATGTTAAGCACACCGAGCTTTCAAGGAAATTGTGCAATATATGTAAATGACGAATTATTATTACCAGCAGAATGCTAAATACATCATTTTCACCACCAATCTGATCTCTGAGCAAGTTCATTTGTGGTTGAAACCACAACACACCATATATCACATTAACAAATTGTAAAACAGCAGCCACATACCACATCAATAAGTCTTAAAACACCAACCACATGCCACCAACAAAAACATAGTGGCATTAATTTCCTAGCTGATAATTCCGCATAGTGATTTCTAATGCATTGATTACTTATATCGCAAACTACTCCTAGCCAGACCAACCTTTAAAAATAGACCACCTTTCTGTAATCATCATTTAGGTGTTTCTGTCATAAGAATCAATAATAAACACCACTAGTAATTTTAGTTGGAAGGCATCAGTCAAAACAGGTGGATAAACTTGATTCCGTTGGATATTTTGTAATTGCCGACAGAAAGAGTGGCGTAGAGTAAAAAGAAGGATTGGGAGAAAAAGGACAAAGCAATACAATGAAAGGGATTAATGAGCAACTAAACTGAAGAAAAGACTGACTTTTGAAATGTTAGCTATCATCTGTGTTAATATGTGATGATGAAACAGATAATTATGCACGCATGCCCTACCACACACATGCATGCACACCGCATATATGCCAGCATCAGCAATTATTAGGCTAGATAGCAATGTGCAACCAGGTTATCGAACAGAATAACCTCATAATGAATTCACAATGATAAAAACACTTGAGAGGAAATGAAGGATTTCAGGTCAAAATGCTATACATCCATACATTTACATTTTTGACATTTTGCCCTGTCAAAAATATCACTCGAATTGACATCATTATGCTGATGACATGCAGCTGATGCGTGCGTTTGCGCTTAATCCTACGGCATTACTCGAGGCCCTACATCGTCTTGAAGCCTGCGTCATGGAGATTCGGGAGTGGCTGACCTCTAATTACCTCAAACTGAACGACCAGAAAACCGAGTTCCTTCCGATTGTCCCAGTTTCTGCAAAGAAGTTAGTAAACGATCTCAGCATCAATGTTGGTGGTTCTCTCATCCGAGCTGTGCATCAGATTAAAGACCTTGGTGCCGTCTTAGACTGTCATATGGACATGACTGCCAACACATCAGCGATTATCCGGTCCTGCTATTTCCACCTACATCACATCAGCCAAATCAACAAGTTCCTGCCAAGACAGACGAGGGAGAGAGTAGTCAACGCATTAGTGACATCAAGGCTCGACTACTGCAACTCCCTCCTGTACGGCACCATGGACAAGAACTTTGTACGGTTACAGCGTGTCCAAAACTCTGCAGCCAGAATGATCGTGCGAGTGCCCAAATACGCAAGCATCACGCCAGTGCTCCAAGACCTACATTGGCTGCCGGTACGAGAACGCGTTCGTTTCAAGGTCCTGGTATTCGTGCACAGAGCTGTCAACAAGTGTGGGCCCGTGTACCTGAGCGAGTTTGTCTGCCTCTACGTGCCCACCAGGTCCCTTCGGTCAACGGGAAATCGTCAACTTGCGAGACCGCGAACAAGATGCAAAGTCGGAGACGCGAGTTTTATGGCAGCAGCTCCGGACCTCTGGAACGATTTACCCACATCAATGCGTGAACTAAACAATGAAGCAGCTTTTAAAAGCGCATTAAAAACACTCTATTTTAATCGATATTTTAACTCCAGCAGCCGCAGCAGTCCCGGATCTGCGGAGTGATCTACTTGTTTTCAATGCATGTAATGAACACTGACACTTTTAAGAGCACTTTTAAACACTCTCTTTTAATCAATATTTTAACTGCAATTGTGACTTTTAGACTTGGCATTAAGCTTTTATCAATTATCTTTTGTTTACATAACATGATAATACTAATATTTAAAGATATTTTTTTTTAATATCATTTTTTTTATTTAATTAATAACTTTTTGGATTTATTACTATTTTACATGTAAAGCGCCTTGAATAGTTTCTAACTAGAGTTGGCGCTATATAAGTATATTTATTTATTTATTTATTGTTTTTTGCCCTGAAACCTTTAAAATGTACTTCCAGTAACGAAATGTGCTTCAAAAGTAACTCCAAATGCATCCCTGTCTCCTTCGATGGGGATGCAAACAATATACAGTGGACTCTACAATAGAAACACCATAAAGTTCCCGTTCTATGCCAACACTGCACTGTTTGGCGTGAACTAAGGCAAGACATAGCAGGAAGAAAGTCCAAAGAACAACTTTTCTGAGCCAATCTTCCATGTCTGCATAGTGAAGACGTGAATGAGATCACTGATAGTTCTTTCTGTGGTGTGTGCCTAGTTCGATTACCATGAGTGCACCACGTACACGTTACAACATTACCGCTATATTAGATCAACCCTGGTGAGCAGAGTGGACAACAATGGCCATCGTTCAATGCAGAGAACAGATAAGGGGAACTGCAGCATGCCGCATTCCAACATTTCCAGCTTCCCGAAATCAAATTTCTCTAATACGCCATCTAAATACGAAACTAAATCAATGTTGTGCAGACGCAGCCTCAAACTGACAGACAGATTTCTGGTAGGTCAAACTCAAACCGACTACATAATAACCAGAATCAACCTTCTAGCAGCCAAAATCACTGACAAAAAAGTCTGGTAAATTGGGGTAAAATTGTCAAAAAACAATTGTTAGTGTCTGAAAAATTATACCTTCCAAGTTATTATAAAATAAAAAACTATAAGTTACCTTGTTTTGAGACACATCCAAAACAACCTTGTTTTCTCTTTTGTCTTCTACCAGTCTTTTTTGAGCCGTTGTCATGGTTACATATTCCATCTATGCAATCTCCAGATTTCAGATTAAATGACACTGCCTTTGTAACTTTAGTTTTGTCGCAGCACATTTCTCCAGGAACTTGTGCTGCCGCTATGGCATTTCTGTTGTCACGGACAACAGACGTGGTTGCCATGGCAGCAGTTGCTATGCAGGAGGCACCTGTCCTGACAACATGTGCACTGCTGTCATCCTTATACACAGTGAGGTTTGTGTCGGGTGACGCCGATGCCTTACGTCGCTGAAATGCCACGAACGATGTTTTCAGCATAGCATTCAATTTTGCATGGTTAATATAACTGTTTCTATGTACACAAGTGTTCGCCTTGACCGCAATGTTTTTTCAATTTCACTACGAGAAGTACCATCTCGAAACACCAAGTGGCAAACAGTTCATATCCATGTGGCTAGCTTGATACTTATCTCAAATCACAGGTTTCATCGTTCTGATAAGCTTCTGCAGTGTATGACTTCACCACGAACACACAGCACACCGACCACACGGTTTAACATCTTCCTCCATCATCGACATCCACTTGCAGAATGACACCACCACGTCACCCTCAATCAATCGCGCTCACTCAAGCGTGTCCCTCGCAGTGCACACACCCCCATGTCCCAACTCAAGCAAACATATCACACGTCTGATTCAGCAACAGCAGACAATTCCATTGTTCCTCTATCCAACGACATCCAGTGAACACAATACGGCAATCTCGCAATTACAGACCGCCGGTGCTTCAGCGAGCGCCAGTATTACCGCGCTAGGCTGTCGCTGCACCAACAGCCAGTCTCCGAGTGGCTGTCACATCATTTCAATAGCTGCACGGCTCGGCAGCGCAGGCCATCACACTCACAGCTGTCTCAGACCATTCGTTTGTCTTTCCCCAATGACCGCTGTTTTCAACACAGCTGTTTACGTCACTAGCAGATTCTTGCTGCCGCGGTGGGTGTGGTTGAGATTCACTCACTGTACCGGGCAGAGGAGAACGGGCACTAGGCCGTTCTTGCACGCAGACAATCAGATTGCTGTCGGAATCTTTATCGACTCGCTGTAAGTATGAATAAGTAAATGAGATTTGTGGTAAATAAATGTGTGTTCTTGCAGTGCTAAATGATGGTATTTGTGAATGAAACTAAGGTTTGTGATAAATAAATATTGCAGTGCAAGAAGCTGACTCTGCTTGTTCCTACTTAATCACTTTTATGTTTGCTCGGTGTTATTAAAATAATTCCATTATAATAAATCTAACCCAGATTTCTGATCAAATCTACTACCTATAGAGCATTTGATCCTATTGATAACAATCAACTGCTGGTTTGTCTTAACCGTCCATTCTCAAGGATGTTGCACAATTCACCAACAACACGTGCCAAGTGTTGCCGACTACCTGCGTATTTGCAGACGACTTCAATCAATTTGCGTAATGTGTCCCTAACGCACGGAGCTAATCAATCATTAAACATGTCAACTGGCGTTTAATCTGAAGTTCATAATTATTTCATACTCTCTGATGGATGGCGGGGCTTAATCCACGCATTGCGGATTGTAAAACAAACCGCCTATAACGTGTCCCTAGATAAGTTCACTTTATTGCGACACACATGTAGAATAGAGTGAGCGGGAACATGTGGTTGTGGGTAGTGCTGTGTAACATACAGAGCCATATAGAGGCACTGTTACTTTTACGCGGTTTTGAAACAAATATTTTTTACTCATTCAAACCGTTTTTTTGTACCGTGTTTTCTATTGTATTGGCAACACCCCAAGCCGCCAAAACAAAGCCACATAACTCGAATGAAAAGACAAGACACTTCTTTGCATCAATAAAATATATGATTTCACTTCTTTATTGAACTGCGTATGTCCAGAAGAATAAATCATATGTGTTGATAATTGGCCTAGTGCATGCTTAGTCCATAGTGTGGTGCGACTGTCATATTAACATGTATGCATATAATAAAAACATGTCATACATCTTATATTATTGTATCAAATATATGGTATATATTGTAGATCATCATAAGCTAATAATATGACATGTGTTCCAAAGAGGGCACATACTTCGTATATGCTACAAATGATTCAGTACTTGGGAAACCAGTGATCATCAACTGCCAAATCTCTACAACAAACATTTATAAAACACTGTCACTCCGAGATCAAACTTTTAGTCACAGCACATGTGAAATATGGAAAGACACCCCAGGACATCATCTCCAAGGAGTGTTGCAAGTGTCATTGGCCAGTTGAATGACGAAGAATACTTGATGTGGTCGAAGGCGACACCTACGAAATAAGGTAAAGCATCCCAGAATAACAGTTCAAGGGACTGTTGCAAGTGTAATTGGTCAGTTGAATGAACCTGACTACATGAAATTTTTGAAGGATGCACATACCAAATAAGGACATATATTGTCAGCGCAACAGCACCAGGAATTGTTGCTTACTGTCATTGGACAGTTGGACGACGACAACTATATTCGATGGTAGTAGACAGCATGTATGAAATAAGGATAATTACCCCCAGAATAACAGCTTCAGGGAATGTTGCTAGTGTTACTGGTCAATTAAATAACCCTGACTACATTAACTGAATAAAGACAGGACATTCCAAATAAGGAGATTACCGTTGCCAGTTTCACTGATTTCATCATGTGAATCAAGTTTTTAATTATTTATTAGTAATGTATTATGGATAAGTCAACTGTCCACACAGCCAGTATTCCATACCTTAATTTTGTTGTTGTTTGTTTTTGCTTTACTACATTTTATATAAATACTGTTTACAGTGTCTGCATGAACACTGCTTACACATGCCAATTTCGTATTCGTTATTTTACCTACCATTCAACAGCATTGTATTTTGCACGACTGCACAGAAATTCTATATTTTGGATAAGGCCAGACTTTTTTTATTACGTGTCTTACAGGCAGAATTGTCCAGAAGGCAGTGACGGGAATCGGAATAAAACTAAAATGTCATGAAAAAAGATCATAATGCATGTTCAAATATATAACATTTAAATATTAAGATATGTGGCTACATGAAAGTTGGGCTATCGGATGCATCGCGGGCACTACCATGGACTGAACCACAGCTGGTCACAGCGTACGGCTGATATGTTATTATTTCGCACACGGGTGACTGAATTTAATATAATAATTGTTAACGTCATATTAAAAGAAAACCATGCGTGCGCGGTAGCTAGTGTTGTTAAAACGCCACATTGCCAAAACTGTTCAATTCAAACCCCATACAGTAGCAGGGCATTTTCTCTCATGAATAGTAACATATTTTATTTATTTAACATGTTCAGTTAATAAATAACGACAACAGCGACAATAAAATTTAACATTGTGAATTTTATTTTGATTCTAGATCCGGGAAATTAATGTCGGCAGGCTCGTAAAACATGTAATATAAAAGATCTGGCCCCAACGTTACATAATAAATAACAGTTTTTAAACAGTTAGTGTTCAATTTGTCCACAGCACTGTCAAATGTGACAATGAAAAATGCAAATGTCTTTGTCAAATGGTTCACGTTTCTCTCAAGACCAAATAAGGACAGATACAGCAGGACATCAGCTGCAAGGACTGTTCCTAGTGTCATTGGTCAGTTAAAAGATGTCAATTAAAACATCCAAAGGACTGCTGCTAGTGTCACTAACATAACCCAAGGAGGGCTGCTAGTGTCATTGGACAGTTAAACAACCCTGATTACATTAACTGGCCGAAGGCGACACATACCAAATAAGGTAAAAATACCCCAAGGACATCACCTCCAAGGACTGCTGCTAGTGTCATTGGACAGTTAAACAACCCCAAGTATACCAATTGGTTAAAGGAAGCACATACCAAATAAGGTAAAATACCCCAAGGACATCAGCTGCAAGAACTGCTGCTAGTGTCATCGGACAGTTAAACAACCCCAAGTATATCAACTGGTTAAAGGAAGTACATACCAAATAAGGTAAAATACCCCAAGGACATCAGCTACGAGGTCTGCTGCTAGTGTCATTGGTCAATTAAATGATGATGAATATATTAACTGGTTGAAGGCAGCATGTACCAGATAAGGAAAAGTACCCCAGGACAACAGTTCCAGAGACTGTTGCAAGTGTCATTGGACATCTGAATGACCCCGACTATATCAATTTGTTTTATGAAGCATAAACCAAATAAGGACAAATACTTCCAGGACAATGAATATATAAACTGGCTCAAAACTGGACAAACCATATAAGGAAAGACACACCAAGACATCAGCTGAAAGGACTGCTGCTAGTGTCATTGGACAGTTAAATGACCCCATCGGCCAAACTACATAAATTGGATGAAGACAGGACACACCAATGATTGTGTTCAATTTGTCTGCCAGCGCTGTCAAGGGTGACAATGACAAATGTAATGTGACACTCAGACATCCTGGGACGTCTTTGTTAAACGGTTCATGTTTCTCTCAAGACCAAATAAGGAAAGATACCCCAGGGTAACAGCCCCAAGGACTGCTGCTAGTGTCATAGGATGGTTAAACAACCCCGAGTATAATAACTGGTTAAAGGTGAAACATACCAAATAAGGTAAGATATCATTGGACAGTTAAATGACCCCGTCAGCCAGATTACTTGAATTGGATGAAGACTGGACACATACCAAATAAGATAAAATACCCCATGTACATCAACTGCAAGGACTGCTGCTAGTGTCATCGGACAGTTAAACAACCCCGGTTACATTAATTGGTTGAAGGCGATACATACCAAATAAGGTAATACCCCAAGGACATCAGCTGCAAGAACTGCTGCTAGTGTCATCGGACAGTTAAACAATCCCAGTTACATTAACTGGCTGAAGGCAACACATACCAAATAAGGTAAAATACCCCAAGGACATCTGCTGCAAGAACTGATGTTGGTGTCGTTGGACAGTTAAACAACCCTGGTTACATTAACTGGCTGAAGGCGATACATACCAAATAAGGTAATACCACAGGACATCAGCTACAAGGTCTGCTGCTAATGTTATTGGTCAATTAAATGATGATGAATATATTAACTGGTTGAAGGCAGCATGTACCAGATAAGGAAAAGTACCCCAGGACAACAGTTCCAGAGACTGTTGCAAGTGTCATTGAACATCTGAATGACCCCGACTATATCAATTTGTTTTATGAAGCATAAACCAAATAAGGACAAATACTTCCAGGACAACGAATATATAAACTGGCCCAAAACTGGACAAACCATATAAGGAAAGACACACCAAGACATCAGCTGCAAGGACTGCTGCTAGTGTCATTGGACAGTTAAATGACCCCATCAGCCAAACTACATAAATTGGATGAAGACAGGACACACCAATGATTGTGTTCAATTTGTCTGCCAGCGCTGTCAAGGGTGACAATGACAAATGTAATGTGACACTCAGACATCCTGGGACGTCTTTGTTAAACGGTTCATGTTTCTCTCAAGACCAAATAAGGAAAGATACCCCAGGGTAACAGCCCCAAGGACTGCTGCTAGTTTCATTGGATAGTTAAACAACCCTGAGTATAACTAGTTGCCAAATAAGGTAAGATATAATTTGACAGTTAAATGACCCCGTGAGCCAGATTACATAAACTGGATGAAGGCTGGACACACCAAATAAGGACAAATACCCCAAGAACAGCAGTTCAAGGGAATGTTGCAAATGTCATTAGACAGTTGAATGACCCCCGACATCATCAAGTGGTTTTACGAAATACAAACAAAATAAGGAAAAATACTTCCAGGCAATGAGTGCGTCTACTGGATTAAGACAGGACATACCATATCATAGTCTCTTGCAAAGGACAATTGCTGCCTGTTTGACTTTTATGCATCTTAATCGTGACATGGGCAACATTGTTTGACATATATCTGTCATAAATTCATGCAGCCGGTAATTGTCATAGATGGTAGTGAAATAGCAGAAGGTGCATGCACGAGGCTGTTTTATCTGTTCATATGTACAAGTCTAGCGGTGTTATTGGTTATGGATCTGTTGTTTGGCTGTTCCTCATTTATAGGTAGGTTAGACTCATAACAAATTGTCTGACATATAAGCTTACAGGTACCAGCTAGATCATGAATTCCAGCCAATGTGATCATTATTTGCTGCAATCTCATCTTAGAAGGTAGACTACACTGGATCAACGAGCGTATTCATGCTTCCCATCAGCATCACGTCTCTGGAACAACACACCACCAAGCGCACCACCATACTAGAAGCCTTCAAACAACATCTGGGAGGCTGGACAACAAAGATGTAATCCACCATTCGCATATGTTTTGACCATTTTTACTCTGCCACGATGCATGGTTTCTATTCATATATTGCACATGCAATATTCTCGCATCATGTGCGCATAACAGTAAAACAGAATATCCAAGCTGTGGGATATAACCCGGACATCAGGGCCTCCTTATGAAGAAGATCACCTTTGTTCTCAGGTTGTGTCTTCCTAACTATTTAGTAACACTTCATTTTCCCCATCCATGTCCTGCATGTATCTGTCTATGTGGCTGTTGGTCTTCCTCCATCTCTTGCTGTGAACCGTTCCCTCCAACACTTCCTTTGACTGCCCTCTTGTCTAAAGATCTGACCAACAGTTCATATTTCTGTATTTTAAAGGAGCCAATATATAAACTTTGCATTAACCAGTGTGAAAGCCAGAAGAAAAATGCAAACCAGGAGGGCAATAAAACTAACAAACCTCTTTGAGTGATGCGTCATCCAACAGCCACTAACAGGGCAAGGATTGATGACACGGGCTTCACACAAAACTCTGTCAGTGCTCATCATGTCAGTGAGATGTCAATGAGGACAATCATTAGTTCATTATGAGCTGAATGTTTTATACAATCTCTCAATGTGGCTGACAGTATCCAGAGCGATCTAGTGTCAGGGGAATAATTACAAGTCAGTGTCATCAATTCTGTCAAAGCAGCAGCTTTACAGGATGAAGTAGAAAGACAAATGGTCTAAAGGATTCACACTGCAGACATCCTAACATGGCTGATGCAGCAAAACAAAACCAACCTTATGTATTTATTGATTCAAATGTTGAGAATCTGATGAGGACCACCCTTTTGGTCCTTCTATGGCTATCAGGAAACTGTTGTCTGACTAAGAAACTGTTGGTCTTACTAAGAAACTGCAGACAACTGGTCAACATACCAAGAAACTGAGGAAGACTTCTGGTGCACAGGTGGCTTATAAACAGATCTATATCGTATCAGTAAGACACTGTCATTTACTTCTGCGGCACAAAGCAGGACTGCTGAGATGAAAGATATTACTAGTAATCACAGCAATGTGCTCTATTACAGAGAAGACGACACAGCTTAAGATCTTACGAAGGCAAGCATGCTGGAATCATGTTACTGTTAACCAGAGGATGAAAGATGACAGCGAAAAGATGATCCTATAAGCAGTCTGGCATCAGTTACTTGTGAAGTCGTCCATCAATTATGACATTTACCAATGAGTGGTTATGCTCGCAGTGGGCACATTAGGCAGGATAGGTGGATATGGGACAAGAAATACAGCAAGTTACAACTGTATAAAGCACCCGGTATCTTGAAATAGGCAGAACAGGATCTAATGAAAACCCAGCATGCGAAAATAAGTAGTGTGCACTGGGTGATCAGCACATCCGTGAATCATATGTGGCTGATGCAATTTTATTCCCAGATTGAGTTTGTCAACGGCTCGTGTTCTGAATGTAATTCGTTTTGATTGAAGGGTAAGGCCACATTTCAAGACCATTGGTTTGAAAAGTAGAATATAGCACTTGGAATAACTTGAAGAATGCGTTCTCTGCACATTGCACATAATGCAGTATCATTCCCAGAACGGGATTGAATCTGTGGAGCAGTTTAACCTAAAACAGCATCAATCTTAGAAGAGGATTGGATCTGTGGAGTGGTTTCACCTAAAACAGCATCATTCCTAGAAGAGGATTGGATCTGTGGAGTGGTTTCACCTAAAACAGCATCATTCCTAGAAGAGGATTGGATCTGTGGAGTGGTTTCACCTAAAACAGCATCATTCCTAGAAGAGGATTGAATCTGTGGACTGGTTTCACCTAAAACAGCATCATTCCTAGAAGAGGATTGGATCTGTGGAGTGGTTTCACCTAAAACAGCATCATTCCTAGAAGAGGATTGGATCTGTGGAGTGGTTTCACCTAAAACAGCATCATTTCTAGAAGAGGATTGGATCTGTGGAGCGGTTTCACCTAAAACAGCATCATTCCTAGAAGTGGATTGGATCTGTGGAGTGGTTTCACCTAAAACAGCACCATTCCTAGAAGAGGATTGGATCTGTAGAGTGGTTTCACCTAAAACAGCATCACTCTTAGAAGAGGATTGGATCTGTGGAGCAGTTTCACCTAAAACAGCATAATTCCTAGAAGAGGATTGTATTTGTGGAGTGGTTTCACCTAAAACAGCATCATTCCTAGAAGAGGATTGGATCTGTAGAGCGGTCTGACCTAAGGCAGTGTCGTTCCTAGAAGAGGATTGGATCTGTGGAGTGGTTTCACCTAAAACAGCACCATTCCTAGAAGAGGATTGGATCTGTGGAGCGGTTGGACCTGAAGCTGCGCCATTCACAGAAAAGGATTAAATCTGTGGAGTGGTTGAACCTGAAGCAGTGTGTCTTTCCCAGAAGAGGATTGGATCTGTGGAGTGGTTGGATTTAAAGCGGTGTCATTCCCAAAAGATGATTGGATCTGTGGAGTGGTTGGATTTAAAGCGGTGTCATTCCCAAAAGATGATTGGATCTGTGGAGCAGTTGGACCTGAAGTGGCACCATTCACAGAAGAGGGTTGGATCTGTGGAGTGGTTTGACATAAAGCAGCATTATTCCTAGAAGGGGATTGGATCTGTGGAGTGGTTGGACTTAAAGCAGCGTTATTCCTAGGATTGGATCTGTGGAGTGGTCTGACCTAAAGCAGTGTCATTCGTGGAAGAGGACTGAATCTCTGGAGTGGTTTCTCCTAAAGCAGCATCATTCCTAGAAGAGGATTGCATCTGTGGAGCAGTATGACCTAAAGCAGCGTCATTCCTAGAAGAAGACTGGATCTATGGAATGGCTTGATCTGAAGTAATGTAATTCCTAGAAGATAATTGTATATGTGGAGTTGTCTAACCTGAAGCAGTGATATATTCAAATCAAAAATATTTACCTACAAGATTCTTGCATTTCTATGTAATCAGAACTAAAGCAGTGTCGTTGGTTTGACATATCAAATGGCAAAGACATATCAAATGGCAAAGACATATCAAAGGGCAAAGGATTGTTTATTATTGTAATCGACATTCATTTTTGAAATGGTACGTAAATGTGTTTGCTTCTTCTGCAGATGAAGTGTGTTGGAATCCCTGCACTTGGAACGCAACTGACACAACTAAAGAATGCCTTAAGATGTAATGGTTGGTTTTTTGCAGACAACTGATACAAAGAATGACAAGGCAATGCTCTCATGGGGAAGCAGCTAAGGTTGCAACCAAAATGACATAATTAATAACTCTCTGTTAGAATCTCAATTAATTAAATTGTTTGCAATATTGCTATGACCAATCTGCACTACAATGTTACTTAAATAAAGTTCTATCTATCCAGACAATCTGTGAAATGTTTTGACTTAAAGCAGACTGCCCTTGTTGCCAATTATGTTTTCTAGAAGGGCCATGCATCTGTGGAATGTTTCGATGTTAGCAGTGGTTTTTGGTTTATTGCATCAGACTTGACAGTGTGGATATTTAGTGTTTTCGGATTCCTGAAGACAGCACAGACACTCAAACACATGCTGCCACAGTAGATTTATAATGGATTACTCAGGTGTCGTACAGAAAAAAAAATGATACAATTACGGAGATGATGATGGAAAGGTAATGGCATATTCTTGACAGATGAATGTAGGAATAGGTAAATGTTGACAATTGTAAACGATCCCTTATATGGTAGGTGAAAAGTAGTGATGACAAAGTTAGTTTGTAATCTTAAAAGTCAAGGGTTAAGAAATATTATATTTCTGTACAAACATCATGTTTTGGAAACACATGGTCCAAATTTGTTAACACAAATGTCTTTTGTCAATGTTCCCCACCTAAAAGAACATTGTAAGCATTTTTCAAAGTGATTCTGGAGATCAGTGGAAAGTCGAAGTAGTTTCCCGTTTATTTGACAGGGAAGTCATGTGACGTCATCAAGGTCAAACAAACACCATGGCAATGTACTTCCTCAGCTTTGGTCATGTCCAGATACTTCAGTGGAGTTCTCCACAACTCTGGTGCCTTATTCTTACGAGCGTAGACGACCACTAGAGATAACTCTGAATCGTGTACACATCTGAATGTACAATCGGCGGCAACAGTGGGAGAGACTCCATAATCAAAAACTTGATTTCAGATGTCTAATTAGGCAAAATGTTAACACCCATAATTGTTCTGTGCTACCATTAACTGCATCTGTCACCTCTCTGATGCAAGAATATCCTTCCTGCTCATTATGTACAATAAATCTTCTCATATATGAAGCCAGCCACACATGTTGCGCATTCTAAATAAAAACTGACATAAATAAAAAACAGAGCACAAATGATTACGTAATCCCCAAGCCTCGAAACAAACACATCTTTCAACAAAAACACAAGAACCTCAGACAATAGGAAACTCGGCGACAATTACAGAACCGGAAAAAAACATTTCATGGAAATATCCACACATTGAAAACTCCCAATAATCAACGCACCAACATTTTATGATGTAGTAGCTCCGATGGGTCCTGTTCTGAGAAGTCACACGCGGTTGTTTGCAAACCATTGGTTGGCCTCCTGTTATTACATCAGTGCCTGGGTCGGATGTCTGCGTAATCCCTAGTCACAGATTATGACTCCAGTCGGTGAATGGAAAACAAAAACGAGAACGCTTTCCATAATTGCGAAGCACTCATTGCACACGGGTATTATCTGCAAGCTGTATCTTGCTGTGCCGACCCAGAATCAATAATTTAAACAAGTGAATTTTCATGAAAATGGCAGAAAGTTAAAAGTGATATCGCAATCACAATTGATTGATTGACATGTTGTGATACTGGATTTAAGACAGTACAACACCAGCTCTTGTAAAACTACTAATTAATACAAATAATAACACTGTATATATTAAAATACACACATTTACATATATCCAAATAATAGCATATCATAAATGTATTATAAAGAAGCATGTTCATACGGTAGACAACAACTATGGTGATATGGTTGATGAATTGACTTAACAAATGACATTCTATGCCAAACATTTGTCTCCATAACTCCCTTTAGCATGAAAGTCAAAATCCAATCACTGATCCCAGGAAATCTCCTGGACAACAGGCATGGTTAATTGACAGGATGCAGCCAAGCAGCTGTCACACGTAATTGATGTCCCCATAAAAGCATCATGTATCTCAATCCGTGCCCATAAACAGTTTTAAATCAGCAATATCTAGAGGGCTTTCACAAAACATGAGGATGTGTTATTTTATCATGAGGCAGTGGCAAGGCAGGACATGCTCAGAAACATTGCAAACATGAAGAGGTATTTTATTATGAAGTAACAACAAAGTGTTGTGTACTTTAATGTGGTGAGCCTTCTTTTATGAATCACTGCCAATAGAGTGTTTACTAGGCTCCGTTCTAGGTGGCCATGTTGAGTGAATGATGAAAAAACTGGTCTTGACATGTGCAAAATACATCTCGGTGTCTTCCTTTTGGAGAGACCTTCAGTTAACCAATATGAATGCAGATTGTGGGTCAAACAATTTTAAAATTTGAAGTTTATTTAAATAATGCAGATGTGTGAGCATATATACTGAATAAAAGTAGTCTTGTGTTAAGTTGATGGTGTACACAAACTAAAAGGAAGCACTACCTGCAAACAATTATTTATAGAACCATTCCTCGGGTAACCAGGTCATTTTTATGACATAGCCAATAGATGGCACCACTTGCTGTGACTTATCAAAGGGTGTGATTATGTACATTGTCACTATTAATGCGTCTTGCAACAGTTTGTCAAACATTTATAATAATCGTTATCAATTATATATTTCTGGGTCACGTTAACACTTCTATAAATGTAAGATTTTTCATGACGTGGACGAGCCCGTAATTGGAGAGATGTAGCCTCATGCAGCGATGCTGAGTGACCACCATCTTCTCAACACACTTGACATGTAATACGTGCTTGTTCAAAAGTATCCTTTTGTGTTTAATTTGTTTGTGAGTGTTGGTATGGATGATATAGTTGTTGTGAATATGACGTAATGACCGTGTGAGAATTCGTTGATTGGTTGTGTGGGGGGCCATTTAGTTGTTGGCACCACCTATGGGGTTTTTATTTGTAATATTTTATTCTGGAAGTTTCTGTGTGAAAGAATGTAGGAGCAGCACCACCTGGGTTGATTGAGATACCACCATTGTGCGTTGGAGAGAGCGTGGTATTAGGTTTGGAGCGTAGGGTATAATGTGGTGTATGGTAAGGTGTGTTGAACGAGAGGTTATAGTAATTCGCCGAATCGGTATCTATTTGACGTGGTGTGTGCGGGAGCTGGGCTAGGCATAGGCCTGTGTTATAGCAAAGCTAGGCAGAAGCGTCGATTGATGCATTGTTATTTTTTTCCGGCTAAGTGGCAGTCGTCGGCCGGGTGCGCACTCGCATCGGACGACGTGTTGTTGTTGTTTGGAGACGGCAAGACGGCGCCTTTTAACTGGTATATCAGACCTGTGCTATATACGCGAATTGGCAATGGTATTCTTAGTTTTCTGTGGTCGTGTGTGATGGTTTACTCTCTGGGTGATTCTGTGGTGTTATTTTTCTGGCGGTTTTACAGTGAGGGAAAAAACGAATAATGATAAGCAAATCTAACGAAACAAGAAACGTCTTATTTTTCTGCTAAAAAACAACATTCGTCAAAAAAAACAAGCAACGCTACTGGAGATGTGTCTGGACATGTTTGTTGCAGGAACGATGACAACGAGACGCCGTAAACAAGCGCTTTTTTAAATGGGGAGACATGTGCGAATGGGAGTGGAGGGTTGAGATAGGCGAAGACGTCGCGAACGTCTCCCACTCGCCGCCATCATCGCCACGACCGCCTTTGTCAACGTCGACCTTCGCACCGCTCGTGTTTTACATATTGGACGATGCTATTCTGCCGACAACATCCTTAGACCGAGTCCTTGCTGTCATATCGTCATCTTCGCTGCCGCCGCAACCGCACGCACTCCTGACGTTGTCGCTGTCGACCGCGGTGGTGCGGCCATCGTCCAACGAGAGCGACTATGACGTTCCATGCTGTCACAGCAAGAAGTACACGGAGCTCACCTCCGTAGCGTCGTCCAGCCTGGAGCGTTGACTCGTCCGGGTGTTTGCGGAAGAGATCGGCAAAATGCAAGAGCGATCCACAAGAGCAATCCGCACGTGCACGGCCAGCGCCCACATCGATCATCTGAGCGGCTGCCTCGACACCGCCTAAGGCCTAGTGATGCGACACTACAGACCCGTGCTCCACAAATTCGGTAGTCGGCCTATAATCCCTTCGATCATAAGAATGCTCTCCATACTCTACGACACGTATGGTTTGCATGGTGATTGCCTGTCGGCCGACGAGATCATCGGAGAGGTAACATCGCGGCTGGTACTGGATTGGGCGCGCTGCATCGACGCTTCGTCCCCGTTGTGCAGCAATAATTACGACGCAGACTCAACAAGTGAAATTCGTCTGCCATACGGACACTTAGTCTTCTAGCTGTTACCTGCATTTTGCGACAATCTTTTCAAGAACAATACTTACTGTATAGCTGACAATTTTTAGAGTCCTGTAAACGCTACCTTTACATGTATTAAGAACGATTTCCTTTTGTGATGTACCGGGTAGTTAATAAAACGTTATTAACTACCCATTAATAAGCAATTAATAATGCTTATTAATTTTTAGCTTACTATACCATCCTTAATCCTAACCTGTATATTATAGACACTTCTAGAGTCATAGTTACTCCTGCCTTTCTAATCAAGTCATGTATATAGGATTTAAAAGTGTTCATGGGATTAGATTAATCTCCAGTTTGAAGTAAAGATTATTGCACTTCTATGTATAACACATCTTTTCTAATCAAGTCATGTATATGGGAATCGTTTGCATTAATCTCAGACATGCACATAGTTTCACTAACCTTTAGTGGACCCGGAAACCAGACAGTGCCATGTTAAGGCAAGATAAACAAAATGTCTGACCAAACACTGCACACATCCATTCAAGAGTTTGTAATTGTGAGCTCAGTTGTCAACAGAAGTAAGTTACAAAATTATATCTGACGATACAAGAGTTCCTTGCAGCTGTTGTATTGTTGAGAGGAACCCAGACACGGAAGGTGTCAACAAATGCAACTGACGATTCAAGCAAAAGTTTCTAATCGTGTACATAGTAGTCAACAGAAGAGAGTTACAAAATTGTAACTAATGATACAAGAATTCTTTGCTGCGATTGTACTGTTCAGAGAGTCCCAGACCTGGCAATGACACAGTGCCATGGCAAGGCAAGATAAAAATGTCTAACCAAACACTGTGCACACACACGGCAGTGTCAAATGCAGTGAGTGCCATCTGGTCTATTAATACTCCACTTACATGATTGTATGTATCTGAATTCATTACCATTAATAATTTTCTTGATCATGCCCAGAAGTTAGTTCTAGCAATGAGCCTGGTATTTCAAGAATGTATTACATTGTTGGACCTGCTAAGAGACTCCAGCGATAAACCTCATGTTCAAGAATGTTTGTATTCAACAGTGATCCTAACAAAGAATTGTTGTCAGCTGCTGGTTTGTTAAGAGTTTCTAGCAATTAACCTCACATTATAAGAATATTTCTGCGCAATTGCATTGTTAAGAGACTACAACAAGAAACAACACATCATACTGCGATGTCTCAACTGTGAACAACTAAAGCGACGGACAAAAGACTGCCCACAATACTCTGAATGCCCTCGTTCAAGTATGTTGGGCTCCACAAGAGTGGTACGAGAGACAAGATCAATTGGGACGTGTCACAAGCGAACAACATGTCAACTTTCTTTTACATCCCAGTCCTAGATCGTCATTAAAAAAACAAATAGTAATGTTTGTTTCTCTGTCTTAACCTCTTACACTCCAACTGTATATATAATAATTATTTTTTACCAGCATTATTCCGGCAAGAATTTTTCGCAACTCAATTTTCTCGAACACTCCTACATCTCTGTACCGTGACATCTTGTCTGTGAGTAAATAACACACCTTGTTAAATGTGAATATATGACACGTGAAGGTGTGTTCTGGAATGAGTTCTGTCAATAAGGGAAACTGTGGTAGGTGGTCAAGTTGATTAAGGCCATAGGTTCATCTCCATGTTGATGAAGTGCTGGAACATAGATAGGAGAACAAAACCTGGGAAACTGGCCAAGGTTTTCATAGGTACAGGAAAGCAACCATTATTCTGTGTCTATGCAGTGCAGGTTTAAATGTGTTCATGGGATTAGATTAATCTCCACGTTGAAGTAAAGATTATTGCACTTCTATGTATAACACATCTTTTCTAACCAAGTCATGTATATAGGAATTGTATACATAACTGACTTCACAGGTGATATGAGACAATTAGTCAGGTTTAACCACATAACCGTGAACAAATTGTGGGAGTCAGTTTAATAAATGTCACAAATACCAACAAATGCAAATAAAGATTCAAGCAAGAGTTTGTAATCGTGTGCTCAGTTGTCAACACAAGTAAGTTACAAAATTGTATCTGACCATACAACAGTTCCTTGGGGCATCTGCAGTGATCTCAGGCATGGGAGGTAGCTTTACTGAGCATAGCTTTCAGAAGACTTACAAAATTGTAATTAATGATACAAGAGATTGCATTAATCTCAGACATGCACGAAGTTTCACTACCCTTTGGTGGACCCGGGAACAACACAGTGCCATGTTAAGACAACATAAACAAAATGTCTGACCAAACACTGCACACATCCATCATTGTCAACAGAAGAAAGTTACAAAAAATGTATCTAACGATACAAGAGTTCTTTGGTGCTCTTGTAATGTTGAGAGGATCCCAGACACGGAAGGTGTCAACAAGTTGTCAACAAGTGCAACTGACGATTCAATCAAGAGCTGCTAATCGTGCACTTAGTTGTCAACAAAAGTGAATTACAAAATTGTAACTGACGATACAAAAGATCCTTACCGCAGTTGTACTGATCCAAGAAATGGGAGATAGCTTTACTGATCTTACTTTTAAGACGTAAGTTTCAAAACTAAACCTAACAATACTAGAGTTCTTTGGGGCTCTTGTAATGTTGAGAGGATCCAGATACGGAAGGTGTCAACAAGTTGTCAACAAGTGCAACTGACACCTGTTGCTAGTCATGTGCTCAGTTGTCAACAGAAGTGAGTTACAACATTGTATCTGACAATACAACAGTTCTTTGGAGCTCTTGTAATGTTGAGAGGATCCAGATACGGAAGGTGTCAACAAGTTGTCAACAAGTGCAACTGACACCTGTTGCTAATCATGTGCTCAGTTGTCAACAGAAGTGAGTTACAACATTGTATCTGACAATACAACAATTCTTCAGAGCTATTGTACTATTGAGAGGACCCCAGACACGGAAGGTGTCAACAAATGCAACTGACGAATCAAGCAAGAGTTGCTAATCATGTATTCAGTTGTCAACAGAAGTGAGTTACAAAATTGTATCTGACTATACAAGAGTTCCTTGCGGCTTCTGCAATAATCTCAGACATGGGAGGTAGCTTTACTGAGCATAGCTTTTAGAAGAGTTATAAAATTGTAACTGATAATTCAAGAGTTTGCATTGATCTCAGACATGAGAGGAGCTTCACTAACCTTTAGTGGACCCGGGAACCACACAGTCCCATGTAAACGCAAGATAAACAAAATGTCTGACCAAACACTGTATACATCCATCCAAGAGTTGTGAGCTCAGTTGTCAACAGAAGTAAGTTACAAAATTGTATCTGACCATACAAGAGTTCCTTGGGGCATCTGCAGTGATCTCAGGCATGGGAGGTAGCTTTACTGAGCATAGCTTTCAGAAGACTTACAAAATTGTAATTAATGATACAAGAGATTGTATTAATCTCAGACATGCACATAGTTTCACTACCCTTTGGTGGACCCGGGAACAACACAGTGCCATGTTAAGACAACATAAACAAAATGTCTGACCAAACACTGCACACATCCATCATTGTCAACAGAAGAAAGTTACAAAATTGTATCTAACGATACAAGAGTTCTTTGGCGCTCTTGTACTGTTGAGAAGATCCCAGACATAAGGTGTCAACAAATGCAACAGACGATTCAGGCAAGAGTTTCTAATCATGTACTTAGTAGTCAATCGAAGAGAGTTACAAAATTGTAACTGATGATACAAAAGATCCTTACCACACTTGTATTGATCCAAGAAATGAGAGATAGTTTTCCTGATCTTACTTTTCAGAAGTAAGTTTCAAAACTGAACCTAACAATACAAGAGTTCTTCGCGGCTCTTGTAATGTTGAGAGGATCCCAGACACGGAAGGTGTCAACAAGTTGTCAACAAGTGCAACTGACAATTCAAGCAAGAGCTGCTAATCGTGCACTTAGTTGTCAACAAAAGTGAATTACAAAATTGTAACTGACGATACAAAAGATCCTTACCGCAGTTGTACTGATCCAAGAAATGGGAGATAGCTTTACTGATCTTACTTTTAAGACGTAAGTTTCAAAACTAAACCTAACAATACTAGAGTTCTTTGGGGCTCTTGTAATGTTGAGAGGATCCAGATACGGAAGGTGTCAACAAGTTGTCAACAAGAGCAACTGACACCTGTTGCTAGTCATGTGCTCAGTTGTCAACAGAAGTGAGTTACAACATTGTATCTGACAATACAACAGTTCTTTGGAGCTCTTGTAATGTTGAGAGGATCCAGATACGGAAGGTGTCAACAAGTTGTCAACAAGTGCAACTGACACCTGTTGCTAATCATGTGCTCAGTTGTCAACAGAAGTAAGTTACAAAATTGTATCTAACGATACAAGAGTTCTTTGGCGCTCTTGTTCTGTTGAGAGGATCCCAGACACAAGGTGTCAACAAATGCAACTGACAATTCAAGAAAGACTTTCTAATCGTGTGCTAAGTTGTCTACAGAAGTAAGTTACAAAATTGTATCTGACCATACAAGAGTTCCTTGGGGCATCTGCAGTGATCTCAGGCATGGGAGGTAGCTTTACTGAGCATAGCTTTCAGAAGACTTACAAAATTGTAATTAATGATACAAGAGATTACATTAATCTCAGACATGCCCATAGTTTCACTAACCTTTAGTGGACCCGGGAACCACACAGTCCCATGTAAATGCAAGATAAACAAAATGTCTGACCAAACACTGTATACATCCATCCAAGAGTTGTGAGCTCAGTTGTTAACAGAAGTAAGTTACAAAATTGTATCTAACGATACAAGAATTCTTTGGCGCTCTTGTACTGTTGAGAGGATCCCAGACACAAGGTGTCAACAAATGCAACTGACAATTCAAGAAAGACTTTCTAATCGTGTGCTAAGTTGTCAACAGAAGTAAGTTACAAAATTGTATCTGACCATACAAGAATTCCTTGGGGCATCTGCAGTGATCTCAGGCATGGGAGGTAGCTTTACTGAGCATAGCTTTCAGAAGACTTACAAAATTGTAATTAATGATACAAGAGATTGCATTAATCTCAGACATGCACGTAGTTTCACTACCCTTTGGTGGACCCGGGAACAACACAGTGCCATGCTAAGACAACATAAACAAAATGTCTGACCAAACACTGCACACATCCATCATTGTCAACAGAAGAAAGTTATAAAAAATGTATCTAACGATACAAGAGTTCTTTGGCGCTCTTGTACTGTTGAGAGGATCCCAGACATAAGGTGTCAACAAATGCAACTGACGATTCAGGCAAGAGTTTCTAATCATGTACTTAGTAGTCAACCGAAGAGAGTTACAAAATTGTAACTGATGATACAAAAGATCCTTACCACACTTGTATTGATCCAAGAAATGAGAGATAGTTTTCCTGATCTTACTTTTCAGAAGTAAGTTTCAAAACTGAACCTAATAATACAAGAGTTCTTCGCGGCTCTTGTAATGTTGAGAGGATCCCAGACACGGAAGGTGTCAACAAGTTGTCAACAAGTCCAACTGACGATTCAAGCAGGAGCTGCTAATCGTGCACTTAGTTGTCAACAAAAGTGAATTACAAAATTGTAACTGACGATACAAAAGATCCTTACCGCAGTTGTACTGATCCAAGAAATGGTAGATAGCTTTACTGATCTTACTTTTAAGACGTAAGTTTCAAAACTAAACCTAACAATACTAGAGTTCTTTGGGGCTCTTGTAATGTTGAGAGGATCCAGATACGGAAGGTGTCAACAAGTTGTCAACAAGTGCAACTGACACCTGTTGCTAATCATGTGCTCAGTTGTCAACAGAAGTGAGTTACAACATTGTATCTGACAATACAACAATTCTTCAGAGCTATTGTACTATTGAGAGGACCCCAGACACGGAAGGTGTCAACAAATGCAACTGACGAATCAAGCAAGAGTTGCTAATCATGTATTCAGTTGTCAACAGAAGTGAGTTACAAAATTGTATCTAACGATACAAGAGTTCTTTGGCGCTCTTGTACTGTTGAGAGGATCCCAGACACAAGGTGTCAACAAATGCAACTGACAATTCAAGAAAGACTTTCTAATCGTGTGCTAAGTTGTCAACAGAAGTAAGTTACAAAATTGTATCTGACCATACAAGAGTTCCTTGGGGCATCTGCAGTGATCTCAGGCATGGGAGGTAGCTTTACTGAGCATAGCTTTCAGAAGACTTACAAAATTGTAATTAATGATACAAGAGATTGCATTAATCTCAGACATGCACGTAGTTTCACTACCCTTTGGTGGACCCGGGAACAACACAGTGCCATGTTAAGACAACATAAACAAAATGTCTGACCAAACACTGCACACATCCATCATTGTCAACAGAAGAAAGTTACAAAATTGTATCTAACGATACAATAGATATTTGGCGCTCTTGTACTGTTGAGAAGATCCCAGACATAAGGTGTCAACAAATGCAACTGACGATTCAGGCAAGAGTTTCTAATCATGTACTTAGTAGTCAATCGAAGAGAGTTACAAAATTGTAACTGATGATACAAAAGATCCTTACCACACTTGTATTGATCCGAGAAATGAGAGATAGTTTTCCTGATCTTACTTTTCAGAAGTAAGTTTCAAAACTGAACCTAACAATACAAGAGTTCTTCGCGGCTCTTGTAATGTTGAGAGGATCCCAGACACGGAAGGTGTCAAAAAGTTGTCAACAAGTACAACTGACGATTCAAGCAAGAGCTGCTAATCGTGCACTTAGTTGTCAACAAAAGTGAATTACAAAATTGTAACTGATGATACAAAAGATCCTTACCGCAGTTGTACTGATCCAAGAAATGGGAGATAGCTTTACTGATCTTACTTTTAAGACGTAAGTTTCAAAACTAATCCTAACAATACTAGAGTTCTTTGGGGCTCTTGTAATGTTGAGAGGATCCAGATACGGAAGGTGTCAACAAGTTGTCAACAAGTGCAACTGACACCTGTTGCTAGTCATGTGCTCAGTTGTCAACAGAAGTGAGTTACAACATTGTATCTGACAATACAACAGTTCTTTGGAGCTCTTGTAATGTTGAGAGGATCCAGATACGGAAGGTGTCAACAAGTTGTCAACAAGTGCAACTGACACCTGTTGCTAATCATGTGCTCAGTTGTCAACAGAAGTGAGTTACAACATTGTATCTGACAATACAACAATTCTTCAGAGCTATTGTACTATTGAGAGGACCCCAGACACGGAAGGTGTCAACAAATGCAACTGACGAAACAAGCAAGAGTTGCTAATCATGTATTCAGTTGTCAACAGAAGTGAGTTACAAAATTGTATCTGACTATACAAGAGTTCCTTGCGGCTTCTGCAGTGATCTCAGGCATGGGAGGTAGCTTTACTGAGCATAGCTTTCAGAAGACTTACAAAATTGTAATTAATGATACAAGAGATTGCATTAATCTCAGACATGCACGTAGTTTCACTACCCTTTGGTGGACCCGGGAACAACACAGTGCCATGTTAAGACAACATAAACAAAATGTCTGACCAAACACTGCACACATCCATCATTGTCAACAGAAGAAAGTTACAAAATTGTATCTAACGATACAATAGTTATTTGGCGCTCTTGTACTGTTGAGAAGATCCCAGACATAAGGTGTCAACAAATGCAACTGACGATTCAGGCAAGAGTTTCTAATCATGTACTTAGTAGTCAATCGAAGAGAGTTACAAAATTGTAACTGATGATACAAAAGATCCTTACCACACTTGTATTGATCCGAGAAATGAGAGATAGTTTTCCTGATCTTACTTTTCAGAAGTAAGTTTCAATACTGAACCTAACGATACAAGAGTTCTTCGCGGCTCTTGTAATGTTGAGAGGATCCCAGACACGGTAGGTGTCAAAAAGTTGTCAACAAGTACAACTGACGATTCAAGCAAGAGCTGCTAATCGTGCACTTAGTTGTCAACAAAAGTGAATTACAAAATTGTAACTGATGATACAAAAGATCCTTACCGCAGTTGTACTGATCCAAGAAATGGGAGATAGCTTTACTGATCTTACTTTTAAGATGTAAGTTTCAAAACTAATCCTAACAATACTAGAGTTCTTTGGGGCTCTTGTAATGTTGAGAGGATCCAGATACGGAAGGTGTCAACAAGTTGTCAACAAGTGCAACTGACACCTGTTGCTAATCATGTGCTCAGTTGTCAACAGAAGTGAGTTACAACATTGTATCTGACAATACAACAGTTCTTTGGAGCTCTTGTAATGTTGAGAGGATCCAGATACGGAAGGTGTCAACAAGTTGTCAACAAGTGCAACTGACACCTGTTGCTAGTCATGTGCTCAGTTGTCAACAGAAGTGAGTTACAACATTGTATCTGACAATACAACAGTTCTTTGGAGCTCTTGTAATGTTGAGAGGATCCAGATACGGAAGGTGTCAACAAGTTGTCAACAAGTGCAACTGACACCTGTTGCTAATCATGTGCTCAGTTGTCAACAGAAGTGAGTTACAACATTGTATCTGACAATACAACAATTCTTCAGAGCTATTGTACTATTGAGAGGACCCCAGACACGGAAGGTGTCAACAAATGCAACTGACGAAACAAGCAAGAGTTGCTAATCATGTATTCAGTTGTCAACAGAAGTGAGTTACAAAATTGTATCTGACTATACAAGAGTTCCTTGCGGCTTCTGCAATAATCTCAGACATGGGAGGTAGCTTTACTGAGCATAGCTTTTAGAAGAGTTATAAAAATGTAACTGATAATTGAAGAGTTTGCATTGATCTCAGACATGAGAGGAGCTTCACTAACCTTTAGTGGACCCGGGAACCACATAGACCCATGTAAACGCAAGATAAACAAAATGTCTGACCAAACACTGTATACATCCATCCAAGAGTTGTGAGCTCAGTTGTCAACAGAAGTAAGTTACAAAATTATATCTAACGATACAAGAGTTCTTTGGCGCTCTTGTACTGTTGAGAGGATCCCAGACACAAGGTGTCAACAAATGCAACTGACAATTCAAGAAAGACTTTCTAATCATGTGCTAAGTTGTCAACAGAAGTAAGTTACAAAATTGTATCTGACCATACAAGAGTTCCTTGGGGCATCTGCAGTGATCTCAGGCATGGGAGGTAGCTTTACTGAGCATAGCTTTCAGAAGACTTACAAAATTGTAATTAATGATACAAGAGATTGCATTAATCTCAGACATGCACATAGTTTCACTACTCTTTGGTGGACCCGGGAACAACACAGTGCCATGTTAAGACAACATAAACAAAATGTCTGACCAAACACTGCACACATCCATCATTGTCAACAGAAGAAAGTTAAAAAATTGTATCTAACGATACAAGAGTTCTTTGACGCTCTTGTACTGTTGAGAAGATCCCAGACATAAGGTGTCAACAAATGCAACTGACGATTCAGGCAATGGTTTCTAATCATGTACTTTGTAGTCAATCGAAGAGAGTTACAAAATTGTAACTGATGATACAAAAGATCCTTACCACACTTGTATTGATCCAAGAAATGAGATAGTTTTCCTGATCTTACTTTTCAGAAGTAAGTTTCAAAACTGAACCTAACAATACAAGAGTTCTTCGCGGCTCTTGTAATGTTGAGAGGATCCCAGACACGGAAGGTGTCAACAAGTTGTCAACAAGTGCAACTGACGATTCAAGCAAGAGCTGCTAATCGTGCACTTAGTTGTCAACAAAAGTGAATTACAAAATTGTAACTGACGATACAAAAGATCCTTACCGCAGTTGTACTGATCCAAGAAATGGGAGATAGCTTTACTGATCTTACTTTTAAGACGTAAGTTTCAAAACTAAACCTAACAATACTAGAGTTCTTTGGGGCTCTTGTAATGTTGAGAGGATCCAGATACGGAAGGTGTCAACAAGTTGTCAACAAGTGCAACTGACACCTGTTGCTAATCATGTGCTCAGTTGTCAACAGAAGTGAGTTACAACATTGTATCTGACAATACAACAGTTCTTTGGAGCTCTTGTAATGTTGAGAGGATCCAGATACGGAAGGTGTCAACAAGTTGTCAACAAGTGCAACTGACACCTGTTGCTAATCATGTGCTCAGTTGTCAACAGAAGTGAGTTACAACATTGTATCTGACAATACAACAATTCTTCAGAGCTATTGTACTATTGAGAGGACCCCAGACAGGGAAGGTGTCAACAAATGCAACTGACGAATCAAGCAAGAGTTGCTAATCATGTATTCAGTTGTCAACAGAAGTGAGTTACAAAATTGTATCTGACTATACAAGAGTTCCTTGCGGCTTCTGCAATAATCTCAGACATGGGAGGTAGCTTTACTGAGCATAGCTTTTAGAAGAGTTATAAAATTGTAAATGATAATTCAAGAGTTTGCATTGATCTCAGACATGAGAGGAGCTTCACTAACCTTTAGTGGACCCGGGAACCACACAGTCCCATGTAAACGCAAGATAAACAAAATGTCTGACCAAACACTGTATACATCCATCCAAGAGTTTGTAATTGTGAGCTCAGTTGTCAACAGAAGTAAGTTACAAAATTGTATCTAACGATACAAGAGTTCTTTGGCGCTCTTGTACTGTTGAGAGGATCCCAGACACAAGGTGTCAACAAATGTAACTGACAATTCAAGAAAGACTTTCTAATCGTGTGCTAAGTTGTCAACAGAAGTAAGTTACAAAATTGTATCTGACCATACAAGAGTTCCTTGGGGCATCTGCAGTGATCTCAGGCATGGGAGGTAGCTTTACTGAGCATAGCTTTCAGAAGACTTACATAATTGTAATTAATGATACAAGAGATTACATTAATCTCAGACATGCCCATAGTTTCACTAACCTTTGGTGGACCCGGGAACAACACAGTGCTATGCTAAGGCAACATAAACAAGATGTCTGACCAAACACTGCACACATACATCCAAGAGTTTGTAATTGTGAGTTCAGTTGTCAACAGAAGTAAGTTACAAAATTGTAACTAACGATACAAGAGTTCTTTGGCGCTCTTGTGTTGTTGAGAGTATCCCACACACAACGTGTCAACAAATGCAACTGATGATTCAAGAAAGAGTTTCTTATCATGTACAAGAGTTCTTCGCGGCTCTTGTACTGTTGAGAGAATCCCAGACACGAAAGGTTTCTAAAAAAGGTGTCAATAAATGCAACTGACAATTCAGGCAAGAGTTGCTAATCATGTGCTCAATTGTCAACAGAAGTGAGCTACAACATTGTAATTGACAATTCAAGAATTCCTGCCGGCAGTTGTACTGTTGAGAGGATCCCAGACATGGAAGGTGTCAACAACTTGTTAACAAGTACCAGTGGTAAATATGATGAAATATGACATCAGAAAGGTCAAACATATTAATTACCTCACCATCAGTCGGCATTCAAAGATTATGCAACAGTGAAATGAACTTCATGTTTGTTGTAGTTTTTCATGACAAATGCCCTCCAACTTGAACTTTGAATTACGATAGTCATCTAGACCTGACAATACACTTTGGATGGTTATATCCACTACCTACACCAATACGAGATGGCTGAGTTAATGGGTCCACAAAGAGTATATGTTGTCCATCCCAAATATGATGGAATGTGATAGTAAAGAAGGCAAAGATAATAAGTAATTCACTTCCAACTTCATCTGTGACAGACAATAGTCACCTAGATCTAATGTTTCCGTTTGGACACTGCCAGACCCACAACCTACTCAGACTGGGTTTACAGGTCCAAAAGGTTGTATATGTTCTCAGTTTAAAATATGATGGTATAACATGACTTGAAGGAGAGCAAAGGTTGTAATAACAAGCAGACCAGGTGGTATCCAAAGATTACTGAAATCTCATCGCAGGTGCAACAGTGGCAGTAACGTGGCAACAAGAGGCATGCAAAGATTACTGAGTATTCTGATAAATTGAGTCAGGTTCTTTCAAATGGTTATTCATGATGATTGACTTCCAATATTCACAGTTAATGCTGTCGACTTGACTTAATGCTGATCTTGTTCTTTGGATTGTTAGACCCATCCATCTATACCCACATAAGATGCAAGTGAATTCTTTTCCACATTCTGCTACAAGCTTCTTCAATGTTACTTTAGCAGCAAGTATATGACAACTGTTGGTCTCCAAGTCAATAAAATAGAATTCTATTTTGCTGTGCTATATACCAGTTCAGCGCGATGTTGTCTGTGCGTGACAGATTTGTTCAAATGTGTGTACATGTAGTTTAAACTTTTACACGTCACAAATAACATTCTGCTATACACCTGTCCAGGTCTAGCATGTCTATGAGTATTAAACAGAATGTAGATGAGAATGTTTTAAAAATAGAAAACACAGTGCAAATAAGAACACCATAAAATGATGTTTTGCAGATCATGTAAGCCGAGCTAAGATATATCACAAAGACAGACACGAGTACTTTGTGTTACCTGCCAGTGCAGTGTAATCTTGTCTGTGAGAAAATGACACACGTATTCAAATATGTGTACCCATTCATCATGTCAATGATTTTCTCGACTGTACCCAGAATCTGATTCTAGCAATGAACCTGATGCTTCAAGAATTAACTGGAAGTGAATCCTTTGCAACATTCTGCTTTACTCCTGTTCAATGTTACTTTGTCAGTGAGTATCTGACAACTGTTGGTCTCCAAAACAATACTTTGGAAACCATAACTTCACAGTTGCAGACATGTCACAAATAACATTCTCCTTCACATTGCTACATACCAGTGCAGTGCAATCTCATCTGCTATTGCACGATGCACATGTTCAAATGTGTATGCATTCATATTGTTAACAATTGTCTTAACAAACCAGTTCCAACAATGAACCTGATGCATGGAGAATTCTTTACTACTGTCTATTTCTAAGACAATAGTTTTACAGACCTTCACTTCACAATGCCAGACACAAATGCAAAGATAGTTTGAAGTTGTGTGTATTCATACCATACACAGTTGAGTTAATGGGCTCTCCAGTGCCATCTTCTGAAATTGACGGATGTGTTCAAATGTGAAATTAAGAACTATCCAGACAATGGTTTGCAGCTGGTGTAAGCCAATCCCACATACATAACAAATGGAAAAAAGCAAATACACAATAAACCCACTTAAATGTGTATGCAATCACATCACAAAAGGAATGTTCTTGAACCTCCAGAAAGTGGTTCCAAAAATGATCATGATGCTTCAAGAAGTTTAGGCACCTACATCCCAAAGAAGTGACTTTGTGATTACTAAACAGACGTGTTTAGGTATTTTAAAAATTTTCAATTTTTACAAACATTTCCTGAGACACAGCTTATGGAATGTCCTTTTCACTTCACAAATTCTGTGTCGTATTTGTGTTGTCAAGAAGATGATAGAAAGATAGATGATTGTTTTCTGGTATGGGTAAATTGGTCAAAGCTCACTACAAGAACAGATATGTTCAAATATGAAATTAACCCTTCAATCCTCAACCCCAAAGCTGGCCAGCACCACTATCCTCAACCCGGCTGATGCCGGCCAGCACCGCTATCCTCAACCCGGCTGATGCCGGCCAGCACCGCTATCCTCAACCCGGCCACAGCCGGCCAGCACCACTATCCTCAACCCGGCTGATGTCGGCCAGCACCGCTATCCTTAACCCGGTTGATGCCGGCCAGCACCGCTATCCTCAACCCGGCCACAGCCGGCCAGCACTACTATCCTCAACCTGGCTGATGCCGGGCGGAAATTTTGCCTACCAGTTGTTGCTGTATTCGAGTGGCGCACTCTGTCAGGTTGTTTAAAAACACTTTGCACACAACACCTAAGTAGTTGGGGAATGCAAAGTGGGTATTTTTGGAACAGGCTGTCATTGAAAGTTTCCGAATATTCCGTTGAGTTTGTTTTGTCAGAAGTCTTTGTTTATGCAAGATTTAAAAATGGCGTCTCCAAATCTGAGTACGTTTACAGCATCGCAAGTTTGCCGGTTACTCTGCGATGAAAGTGGCAATGAGATCGATGCTTCCGACATCGAAACAGAGGTAATTATATGTGACATTTTCATTGCTTGTTGTCTAAACTTTCTTTGTTTAATGGCAAAGATGGCTTTGAACACGAAAATTATTTGTTACTGTTAACATTAGCCCATTAGACCCTGTGCTTCCGAAAGCGCCTGGTGTTTTCTCCCCAGAGCTCCCAGTGTAGATAAAGCCTCTAGCGGTGGCCCCATCTTGCGGATACTTAAGAGACTAATACTGGCTGATTCCTTTATATCTGAGCATTAAAAAAATTGACTTTTTTGTGATAGAAGTTCGCCACCTGTGGTCCTTCATAAATGGTGGCGCCTTGGACACCGTAGTTGTTTACTAATGACAAAGTTTGCGCTATTATTTCAGACACTATACTAATGGTAAGTTGAAATTATGTTCGAAATGCAACTGAATGAGTGATAAATTGGATGACTTGGGCTTTGTTTATGTTTCGTGGTCCAAGTTTGGTCACCGTCAGTTGGGTTTTCGGCACTGAGACTGCTGTTTACATGTTGCTATATGTGTTTTATTATAATTAATTATTAGGTAAGTATTCTAACACTCTGTCAAGTGCTGTAATTATTTACATTTGGTTGTTTCAGGTGTCTAGTAATCACAATGTCAACACTGACATCGACGTGACACAGAAGCCATACGTAGGATGACAGCATCCAAGATAGAAGTCTTACTAAGCTGTGTTTGCTGTCTACATTTATACGAGTACAAAGTGAACTGGTTTACATTATCTCATGTCCAAGCCAGGCATGGCAAGTGTAAATACACAGTAGAATGCATTTGATGTCAATACAATGCATGATATTCGACTCTGTTGTTGAATAATAGTTTTGAAGATACAGCTTAAAACCTGCAGGCAGCCAGAAATGTTGAGATCTGTGGCAGCAGCCTGGGGAACAGAGACACATGCCAATTTAACTGGCCGGGTCTAATGGGTTAGACTACAGATATACTTGATACACCATACATCCAATAAGCTGCATTCACACCTACAGCTAAACCGCTTTAGTTAAACCGATTCGTGTTTGAAAATTGTGAGCGTTCACACATGCAATAGCTAAACCATTTTAAGGAGGAAGTTGGTATGCGCACATGCGCAAGCTAGCATAACAAAATTGTTAACGATGTCCCCCTGACCCCACCTTGGCGCCCTCGCTCAGGTCGCGGTTCAGACAATTGGCAATGCACCGATATATAATTATATTTCCTTCTAAATCAGACTACCCCCGATCGTCTCCCCACAACTCCAGTAACAGCCGAACTTCCCCATCATCCCAATTGTCGCATCGCACTTGCGGTTTTTGGGATTTTGCGTCGATCGAAGTCGAATACATGATTGTGCCAAAATGTTGTTTATGTTTACGTTATAGACAGGAAGCGACGAGGCGCGAGATCGAATGCGCATGACTGTGACGTGCCTAAAACGTTTTAGCTAATCCACTTGCTTTCACACTTGCAACTTGAACCGTTTTAGCTAAAACGGTTTAAGCTAAACTGCCTACTGAAGTGGATTAGCTAAACCGTTTTAGTTAAAACGTTTTAGCACTAAATCGCGTTCACACGTCTGTTTTCTGACTGGAATAGTTAAAACGTTTTAACTAAACCGTTTTAAAGTGTAAGTGTGAATGCAACTATAGAGTGTTCTTCATGACAACATCCAGCATCACCAGGTATGCATAAGAATAGTTTTATTTACAAACTAAAAAATGTGTTATAAATCAACGCGATCAAAGCATTAAAAGCCTGGGGCCTAGGCTTGGGGTAGGCAGCACTGCTGCAGCTGTAATAGTAGACTGCAGATAATAAATTATTATCTTTATGCTTTGATTGGAACTACCAAAAATGATTTACATGTAAATATTAGACACAGTAATCTCATGTTGAAAAATATTTGAAATAATTTTACCTAGTCTATAGTTTTTTTAGAATGATTGATTTTCATTTACAAACAACACAGATCAATGAATTATGCCACGGCCAAAAAAAGAGGACATTTGCAGAGTACAGGATCTTTGAAAAAGACCAAGACAAGTGCTTCAAAAAAAATCCAGGTTAGCAAGAAAAGTCAGGAACATGTAGTAGACGGCTATAGACTGATTGATGTCCAGAATCGACTAAACTTTGTGAGTGGTTTCCCTTGCCCCACATGTGGCGACGATGACTAAGCATTGACAGAGAACATTGCTGGACTTTGAAGTTCTATTTCTTTCACGTATTTGAAGCCTGACTGTATCAGCATCTACACACTACATTCTCAGCCTGATGGTGAAAGCGCCAACATTAGGTTTCAGATGGCAATGTTCAGCATTGGTCGCAACACACAACAAGCAGTGCGGCTGCTAGGTGAAATGAACATGCCACCTCCTGTTTCCTGTGTGATGTGGAATAAAACTAAAAATAAAATCCACAAGGTGACACGACAAGTTCCTGAGGAGTCCATGAGTAAGGCTGCTGATGAACTTCGTTGAGGAACTGATACTAAAAAAGTGACTGTGTCTCGTGATGGTTCAAGGCAACGGCCAGGCTTTCAGAGCAAGAATAGCGTCGCAACTGTACTGTGGGTGAACCCTAGTGGTCCAGCGAAGGTCACTGACATTCACGTGGCAAGCAATTACTGCAATACTTGTTAAATACAGAAGCACAGACTGAATGAGGCTGACTTTGATGTATGGTTATGATGCCAGACCCGTTGATTTCTTTATGAAGATGTTCGGGATGAATTTCTTCGAGAACCTGGCTACAGCAAAGCGAGCACCACTGCAGCCGACCGATGACTTGGACGCCACATCTGATCCCTAATGGCGTGCGACGACAGCACTTGAGATGCAGGCTTTCGTCGGTCTCAACATCGCTATGGGGATCAAGGACTTGCCCGAGTACAGGGACTACTGGTCAGAGGAACCAATCCTCCACAACGAGTACGTCTCAGGCATCATGTCACGGCGCAGGTATGAGAAGCTGGTGGAGTACTTCCATTGCTCATTGGCTGAGGAGGAGGACGCCGCTGACAAGTTGGCAAAGGTGCGACCACTCATCACATTGTGTGAAGAAACATTTCACGACAGCTTCGCCCCATCTCGTGACCTCTCCAGCGATGAGGCGATGATTCAGTTCAACAGGAGGTTGGCATGGAAGCAGTACATGCCAAAGAAGCCAGTGAAGTGGAGCATAAAGCTGTGGTGCTTGTGCGAAGCCCACACTGGATACTACCTTGCATTCTCCGTATACACTGGGACATCCGATAATGCCGCTGCCATCGCGGATTTGGGGTACCACGTCATCATGGCCTTGATGCAACGCCACCACGTTTTCATGTCGGTCCGCTTGGCCGTTGACCTGCTGCACGCCGACGCGTACCTCTGCGGCACCACACGTGCAACATGACGGGAATTTCCAAAGACACTCACTGGCATCCATCTGCAGCAGGGCCAGTCGGCCAAGTGGATCAGCTATGATGACGTGATGGTGTGCGAGTGGCGCAAAAAGAGGGACGTCTTCATAATCGCGACAAATGACGCCGATGATGACACAATGCGACAAACCCGGTGCAATCGCCAGCTGATTGACCTCTCTGTGCCCGTCTGTGTCAGCCAATCCAACCAACACATGATTGGTGTCGATCGCCTTGATCAGATGCGGGACTACTATGGCGTGGGGCGTGCTGGCCGGCATTGGTGGAAATACCTTTTCTGGGGCATCCTCAACATCGGCATCATCAATGCCTATGTCCTGTGGATGGCTGCTAATCATCCTCTGCTTGCCAACACTCGCCTCTTCTCCCTCAAGACCTTCAAACTCAAATTTATTCATGACTTGTGTGACGAAAATGATGTACGTCCACAGCGGATGCCAGCAGCAGTTGACAACCTGCAGGAACAGCACATCATCTCCGATGACATTGTGGAAGGCCACCTATTGGTCAGGTTTGTGGGCCACAGGCACGTGTGCTAAATGTGTTCACGCCAGCAGAGGAGAACGACTGGTGGATTATATGTCGAAACCACTTTCCGCTGCTCCACCTGCAAAGTAGGCTGTCATTTGCTTCACCAAAACCATGAACTAAGACGAGAGAACTGTTGTACCATGTTCAGCATCAGCTGCAGGTACAGCACGTCATGTTCAATGACTTTGTGGAAAGCCACCTGCACAACCTGCAAGTCGATCGTTAGTTAGGATAGTTAGGGCATTTGACAGTATTTTCTTCAATAAATGAGGCAAAATGTGATTTCCAGTTGTTTATTACTTGTCACATTATGACTTATCTGTGCAAATGACACTGGTGCCAGTATGACATTTTGCATTAACTGCATTAATTGTTCGAAAATATCGAAATTACTATTATTGGTGTTATTGCTGATGACTGTATTTATAATTCCAACCGTCAGAATGTAACATACATGATATCATTGAGTAGGTAATTTAATACTCTTTTAAATAAACGTAACTTGCAGCATTAAAAAATTAACCAAAAAAAGATGCATCACATGCAACGACTTCCTTTATCGGATTGTGATGCATTCTCAATTTGTTTTTTTTCCAAGCCACGTATGGTCAGCATATTTTATATATATAGAATATCATATTTCATACCATCACGTAGAGGATTCAATTATATGTAAAATAACTACTACTTGCAATAATAAAAAATCAATATCAACAGAGACATGCCCAAAAAACCAACACACACACACACAATTTTCACTGTTCAAGGTAAAATCTCTGAGGAAGCAGACTTTCAAAAAAACTGCTCAGTTCTAAAGGGTTAAGAACTATCCAGGCAATGGTTTGCAGCTGGTGTAAGCCAATCCCATATACATAACAAATGCAAACACAATAAACCAACTTAAATGTGTATACAATCACATCACAAAAGGAATGTTCTTGAACCTCCAGAAACTGGTTCCAACAATAATCCTGATGCTTCAAAAATTCTTGACACCTACGTCCCAAAAAAGTGACTTTGCGATTACTAAACAGACATGTTCAGGTATTTTAACAATTTTCAATTTTTACAAACATTTCCTGAGACACAGCTTATGGAATGTCCTTTTCACTTCACAAATTCTCTGTCGTATTTGTGTTGTCAAGAAGATGAAAGAAAGATGGATGATTGTTTTCTGGTATGGGTAAATTGGTCAAAGCTCACTACAAGAACTGTTTGCAGCACTGCGGTTGTGAAGAAGACCACAAGAAGGTGGCAAGCAGTCTTGTTTATTGTTCTTTTATTAGGAATACATACAGTCAATATTTTCTCTGTAAGAATGACGGCTGAATCTGTCCTATTTCTATCGAACAGACATATCACAAGATTGGTGTATGATCTTGTGTCACACTTGTCACAGTATTGGTGACATTTCAACCATCTGGAGAGCAATGATTACCAAGTGCTCGCTGGGAACAAGATGAATTACACAAATTTATTATTTCAAACATCTCACAGTGCAGGAATTCAACAGTGCAGCAACATTGGCTAGTATAATGGCCGGAATAGAGAGGATTATGATAACAACGTCACAAACAAACCTATCTAATGTCCATATTTATAGGAGAACTGACAGGAAACAACAGAATTAATAACATTCATATTTACATCAGTTTACAAGTTCAACCACCTAACTGTACAAGAATTCTTGCTTGCAGCAAAACTGGCCAGAATAAAGAGGATTATGATGACCACTTAGTATCCAAATATTGCTCAGATCTCATCTCACATGTCAGAGTACTGGTAACATCCAGACCAGTCGGTATCCGAAGATTGCTGTGATCTCATCTCACAGTAATGGTAACATCAAGACCAGTCGGTATCCAAAGATTGCTGTGATCTCATCTCACAGTAATGGTAACATCCAGACCAGTCGGTATCCAAAGATTGCTGAGATCTCATCTCACAGTACTGGTAATATCCAGACCAGTCGGTATCCAAAGATTACTGAGACCTCCACAAAGAAGCATATCTTGTCAGTGGTAAATATGATGAACTATGACATCAGAAAGGTCAAACATATTAATTACCTCACCGTCAGTCGGCATTCAATGATTATGCAACAGTGAAATGAACTTCATGTTTGTTGTAGTTTTTCATGACAAATGCCCTCCAACTTGAACTTTGAATTACAATAGTCATTTAGACGTGACAATACACTTTGGATGGTTAGAACCACTACCTACACCAATACGAGATGGCTGAGTTAATGGGCCCACAATGAGTATATGTTGTCTATCCCAAATATGATGGAATGTGATAGTAAAGAAGACAAAGATAATAAGAAATTCACTTCCAACTTCAACTGTGACAGACAATAGTCACCTAGATCTAATGTTTCCGTTTGGACACTGCCAGACCCCCAACCTACTCAGACACCAAGTATCTGGGTTTACGGGTCCAAAAGGTTGTATATGCTCTCAGTGTAAAATATGATGGTATAACATGACATGAAGGAGAGCAAAGGTTGTAATAACAAGCAGACCAGGTGGTATCCAAAGATTACTGAAATCTCATCACAGGTGCAACAGTTGCAGTAACGTGGCAACTAGAGGCATTCAAAGATTACTGAGTATTCTGATAAATTGAGTTAGATTCTTTCAAATGGTTAATCATGATGAATGACTTCCAATATTCACAGTGAATGCTGGTGGACTTAACTTGATGCTGATCTTGTTCTTTGGATTGTTAGATCCATCCATCTACACCCACATAAGATCAATGTAACTTTGTCAGTGACCATATAACAACTGTTGTTATCTAAGACAATAGTTTGTAGACCATCACTTCAGACCCAGTGCAAACAAAAACACTGTAAAATGATGTTTTGCAGATCATGTAAGCCGACCTCAGATATATCACAAAGACAGACACGAGTACTTTGTGTTACCTACCAGTGCAGTGTAATCTTGTCTGTGAGAAAATGACACACTTGTACAAATATGTGTACCTATTCATCATGTCAATGATTTTCTCGATGGTACCCTGAATCGGATTCTAGCAATGAAACTGATGCTTCAAGAATTAAATGAAAGTGAATCCTTTACAACATTCTGCTTTACTCCTGTTCAATGTTACATTGTCAGTGAGTATCTGACAACTGTTGGTCTCCAAAACAATACTTTGGAAACCATAATTTCACAGTTGCAGACATGTCACAAATAACATTCTCCTTCACAATGCTACATACCAGTGCTACATGTTCAAATGTGTATACATTCATATTGTTAGCAATTGTCTTAACAAACTAGTTCCAACAATGAACCTGATGCATGGAGAATTCTTTACTACAGTCTATTTCTAAGACAATAGTTTAACAAACCTTCACTTCACAATGCCAGACACAAATGCAAAGATAGTTTGAAGTTGTGTGTATTCATACCATACACAGTTGAGTTAAGATGAAGAACTGTCTACTTTAAGGCAGTAGGTTACAGTTTATGTAAAACAATCCCTGATATGTCACAAAAGTCACCATCATTCCATTCTGCTATATGGCTCTCCAATGCCATCTTCTGAAGTTGACGGATATGTTCAAATATGAAATTAAAACTATCCAAGCAATAGTTTGCAGCTGGTGTAAGCCAATCCCATATGCATAACAAAACCAAACAAGCAAATACACAAAATTAGCCAAAAAAAGATACAGAACATGCAACGACTTCCTTTGTCGAATTGTGATGCATTCTCAATTTGTCTTTTTTCAAGCCAGATATGGTCAGGATATTTTATATATATATAGAATATCATATTTCATACCATCACGTAGAGGATTCAATTATCTGTAAAATAACTACTACTTGCAGTAATAGAAAATCAATATCAACAGAGACATGCCCAAAAAACCAACACACACACACACAATTTTCACAGTTCAAGGTAAAATCTCTGAGGAAGCAGACTTTCAAAAAAATTGCTCAGTTCTAAAGGGTTAAGAACTATCCAGGCAATGGTTTGCAGCTGGTGTAAGCCAATCCCATATACATAACAAATGCAAACACAATAAACCCACTTCAATGTGTATACAATCACATCACAAAAGTAATGTTCTTGAACCTCCAGAAACTGGTTCCAACAATAATCCTGATGCTTCAAGAATTCTTGACACCTACGTCCCAAAGAAGTGACTTTGCGATTACTAAACAGACATGTTTAGGTATTTTAACAATTTTCAATTTTTACAAACATTTCCTGAGACACAGCTTATGGAATGTCCTTTTCACTTCACAAATTCTCTGTCGTATTTGTGTTGTCAAGAAGATGAAAGAAAGATGGATGATTGTTTTCTGGTATGGGTAAATTGGTCAAAGCTCACTACAAGAACTGTTTGCAGCACTGCGGTTGTGAAGAAGACCACAAGAAGGTGGCAAGCAGTCTTGTTTATTGTTCTCTTATTAGGAATACATACAGTCAATATTTTCTCTGTAAGAATGACGGCTGAATCTGTCCTATTTCTATCGAACAGACATATCACAAGATTGGTGTATGATCTTGTGTCACACTTGTCACAGTATTGGTGACATTTCAACCATCTGGAGAGCAATGATTACCAAGTGCTCGCTGGGAACAAGATGAATTACACAAATTTATTATTTCAAACATCTCACAGTGCAGGAATTCAACAGTGCAGCAACATTGGCTAGTATAATGGCCGGAATAGAGAGGATTATGATAACAACGTCACAAACAAACCTATCTAATGTCCATATTTATAGGAGAACTGACAGGAAACAACAGAATTAATAACATTCATATTTACATCAGTTTACTAGTTCAACCACCTAACTGTACAAGAATTCTTGCTTGCAGTAAAACTGGCCAGAATAAAGAGGATTATGATGACCACTTAGTATCCAAATATTGCTCAGATCTCATCTCACATGTCAGAGTACTGGTAACATCCAGACCAGTCGGTATCCAAAGATTGCTGTGATCTCATCTCACAGTAATGGTAACATCCAGACCAGTCGGTATCCAAAGATTGCTGTGATCTCATCTCACAGTAATGGTAACATCCAGACCAGTCGGTATCCAAAGATTGCTGAGATCTCATCTCACAGTACTGGTAATATCCAGACCAGTCGGTATCCAAAGATTACTGAGACCTCCACAAAGAAGCATATCTTGTCAGTGGTAAATATGATGAACTATGACATCAGAAAGGTCAAACATATTAATTACCTCACCGTCAGTCGGCATTCAATGATTATGCAACAGTGAAATGAACTTCATGTTTGTTGTAGTTTTTCATGACAAATGCCCTCCAACTTGAACTTTGAATTACAATAGTCATTTAGACGTGACAATACACTTTGGATGGTTAGAACCACTACCTACACCAATACGAGATGGCTGAGTTAATGGGCCCACAATGAGTATATGTTGTCTATCCCAAATATGATGGAATGTGATAGTAAAGAAGACAAAGATAATAAGAAATTCACTTCCAACTTCAACTGTGACAGACAATAGTCACCTAGATCTAATGTTTCCGTTTGGACACTGCCAGACCCCCAACCTACTCAGACACCAAGTATCTGGGTTTACGGGTCCAAAAGGTTGTATATGCTCTCAGTGTAAAATATGATGGTATAACATGACATGAAGGAGAGCAAAGGTTGTAATAACAAGCAGACCAGGTGGTATTCAAAGATTACTGAAATCTCATCACAGGTGCAACAGTTGCAGTAACGTGGCAACTAGAGGCATTCAAAGATTACTGAGTATTCTGATAAATTGAGTTAGATTCTTTCAAATGGTTAATCATGATGAATGACTTCCAATATTCACAGTGAATGCTGGTGGACTTAACTTGATGCTGATCGTGTTGTTTGGATTGTTAGATCCATCCATCTACACCCACATAAGATCAATGTAACTTTGTCAGTGACCATATAACAACTGTTGTTATCTAAGACAATAGTTTGTAGACCATCACTTCAGACCCAGTGCAAACAAAAACACTGTAAAATGATGTTTTGCAGATCATGTAAGCCGACCTCAGATATATCACAAAGACAGACACGAGTACTTTGTGTTACCTACCAGTGCAGTGTAATCTTGTCTGTGAGAAAATGACACACTTGTACAAATATGTGTTCCTATTCATCATGTCAATGATTTTCTCGACGGTACCCTGAATCGGATTCTAGCAATGAAACTGATGCTTCAAGAATTAAATGAAAGTGAATCCTTTACAACATTCTGCTTTACTCCTGTTCAATGTTACATTGTCAGTGAGTATTTGACAACTGTTGGTCTCCAAAACAATACTTTGGAAACCATAATTTCACAGTTGCAGACATGTCACAAATAACATTCTCCTTCACAATGCTACATACCAGTGCTACATGTTCAAATGTGTATACATTCATATTGTTAGCAATTGTCTTAACAAACTAGTTCCAACAATGAACCTGATGCATGGAGAATTCTTTACTACAGTCTATTTCTAAGACAATAGTTTAACAAACCTTCACTTCACAATGCCAGACACAAATGCAAAGATAGTTTGAAGTTGTGTGTATTCATACCATACACAGTTGAGTTAAGATGAAGAACTGTCTACTTTAAGGCAGTAGGTTACAGTTTATGTAAAACAATCCCTGATATGTCACAAAAGTCACCATCATTCCATTCTGCTATATGGCTCTCCAATGCCATCTTCTGAAGTTGACGGATATGTTCAAATATGAAATTAAAACTATCCAAGCAATAGTTTGCAGCTGGTGTAAGCCAATCCCATATGCATAACAAAACCAAACAAGCAAATACACAAAATTAGCCAAAAAAAGATACAGAACATGCAACGACTTCCTTTGTCGAATTGTGATGCATTCTCAATTTGTCTTTTTTCAAGCCAGATATGGTCAGGATATTTTATATATATATAGAATATCATATTTCATACCATCACGTAGAGGATTCAATTATCTGTAAAATAACTACTACTTGCAGTAATAGAAAATCAATATCAACAGAGACATGCCCAAAAAACCAACACACACACACACAATTTTCACAGTTCAAGGTAAAATCTCTGAGGAAGCAGACTTTCAAAAAAATTGCTCAGTTCTAAAGGGTTAAGAACTATCCAGGCAATGGTTTGCAGCTGGTGTAAGCCAATCCCATATACATAACAAATGCAAACACAATCAACCCACTTCAATGTGTATACAATCACATCACAAAAGTAATGTTCTTGAACCTCCAGAAACTGGTTCCAACAATAATCCTGATGCTTCAAGAATTCTTGACACCTACGTCCCAAAGAAGTGACTTTGCGATTACTAAACAGACATGTTTAGGTATTTTAACAATTTTCTATTTTTACAAACATTTCCTGAGACACAGCTTATGGAATGTCCTTTTCACTTCACAAATTCTCTGTCGTATTTGTGTTGTCAAGAAGATGAAAGAAAGATGGATGATTGTTTTCTGGTATGGGTAAATTGGTCAAAGCTCACTACAAGAACTGTTTGCAGCACTGCGGTTGTGAAGAAGACCACAAGAAGGTGGCAAGCAGTCTTGTTTATTGTTCTCTTATTAGGAATACATACAGTCAATATTTTCTCTGTAAGAATGACGGCTGAATCTGTCCTATTTCTATCGAACAGACATATCACAAGATTGGTGTATGATCTTGTGTCACACTTGTCACAGTATTGGTGACATTTCAACCATCTGGAGAGCAATGATTACCAAGTGCTCGCTGGGAACAAGATGAATTACAAAAATTTATTATTTCAAACATCTCACAGTGCAGGAATTCAACAGTGCAGCAACGTTGGCTAGTATAATGGCCGGAATAGAGAGGATTATGATAACAACGTCACAAACAAACCTATCTAATGTCCATATTTATAGGAGAACTGACAGGAAACAACAGAATTAATAACATTCATATTTACATCAGTTTACTAGTTCAACCACCTAACTGTACAAGAATTCTTGCTTGCAGCAAAACTGGCCAGAATAAAGAGGATTATGATGACCACTTAGTATCCAAATATTGCTCAGATCTCATCTCACATGTCAGAGTACTGGTAACATCCAGACCAGTCGGTATCCAAAGATTGCTGTGATCTCATCTCACAGTAATGGTAACATCCAGACCAGTCGGTATCCAAAGATTGCTGTGATCTCATCTCACAGTAATGGTAACATCCAGACCAGTCGGTATCCAAAGATTGCTGAGATCTCATCTCACAGTACTGGTAATATCCAGACCAGTCGGTATCCAAAGATTACTGAGACCTCCACAAAGAAGCATATCTTGTCAGTGGTAAATATGATGAACTATGACATCAGAAAGGTCAAACATATTAATTACCTCACCGTCAGTCGGCATTCAATGATTATGCAACAGTGAAATGAACTTCATGTTTGTTGTAGTTTTTCATGACAAATGCCCTCCAACTTGAACTTTGAATTACAATAGTCATTTAGACGTGACAATACACTTTGGATGGTTAGAACCACTACCTACACCAATACGAGATGGCTGAGTTAATGGGCCCACAATGAGTATATGTTGTCTATCCCAAATATGATGGAATGTGATAGTAAAGAAGACAAAGATAATAAGAAATTCACTTCCAACTTCAACTGTGACAGACAATAGTCACCTAGATCTAATGTTTCCGTTTGGACACTGCCAGACCCCCAACCTACTCAGACACCAAGTATCTGGGTTTACGGGTCCAAAAGGTTGTATATGCTCTCAGTGTAAAATATGATGGTATAACATGACATGAAGGAGAGCAAAGGTTGTAATAACAAGCAGACCAGGTGGTATTCAAAGATTACTGAAATCTCATCACAGGTGCAACAGTTGCAGTAACGTGGCAACTAGAGGCATTCAAAGATTACTGAGTATTCTGATAAATTGAGTTAGATTCTTTCAAATGGTTAATCATGATGAATGACTTCCAATATTCACAGTGAATGCTGGTGGACTTAACTTGATGCTGATCGTGTTGTTTGGATTGTTAGATCCATCCATCTACACCCACATAAGATCAATGTAACTTTGTCAGTGACCATATAACAACTGTTGTTATCTAAGACAATAGTTTGTAGACCATCACTTCAGACCCAGTGCAAACAAAAACACTGTAAAATGATGTTTTGCAGATCATGTAAGCCGACCTCAGATATATCACAAAGACAGACACGAGTACTTTGTGTTACCTACCAGTGCAGTGTAATCTTGTCTGTGAGAAAATGACACACTTGTACAAATATGTGTTCCTATTCATCATGTCAATGATTTTCTCGACGGTACCCTGAATCGGATTCTAGCAATGAAACTGATGCTTCAAGAATTAAATGGAAGTGAATCCTTTACAACATTCTGCTTTACTCCTGTTCAATGTTACATTGTCAGTGAGTATCTGACAACTGTTGGTCTCCAAAACAATACTTTGGAAACCATAATTTCACAGTTGCAGACATGTCACAAATAACATTCTCCTTCACAATGCTACATACCAGTGCCACATGTTCAAATGTGTATACATTCATATTGTTAGCAATTGTCTTAACAAACTAGTTCCAACAATGAACCTGATGCATGGAGAATTCTTTACTACAGTCTATTTCTAAGACAATAGTTTAACAAACCTTCACTTCACAATGCCAGACACAAATGCAAAGATAGTTTGAAGTTGTGTGTATTCATACCATACACAGTTGAGTTAAGATGAAGAACTGTCTACTTTAAGGCAGTAGGTTACAGTTTATGTAAAACAATCCCTGATATGTTTGCAGCTGGTGTAAGCCAATCCCATATACATAACAAATGCAAACACAATCAACCCACTTAAATGTGTATACAATCACATCACAAAAGGAATGTTCTTGAACCTCCAGAAACTGGTTCCAACAATAATCCTGATGCTTCAAGAATTCTTGACACCTACGTCCCAAAGAAGTGACTTTGCGATTACTAAACAGACGTGTTTAGGTATTTAAATTTTTTTCAGTTTTTACAAACATTTCCTGACACACAGCTTATGGAATGTCCTTTTCACTTCACAAATTCTCTGTCGTATTTGTGTTGTCAAGAAGATGAAAGAAAGATGGATGATTGTTTTCTGGTATGGGTAAATTGGTCAAAGCTCACTACAAGAACTGTTTGCAGCACTGCGGTTGTGAAGAAGACCACAAGAAGGTGGCAAGCAGTCTTGTTTATTGTTCTCTTATTAGGAATACATACAGTCAATATTTTCTCTGTAAGAATGACGGCTGAATCTGTCCTATTTCTATCGAACAGACATATCACAAGATTGGTGTATGATCTTGTGTCACACTTGTCACAGTATTGGTGACATTTCAACCATCTGGAGAGCAATGATTACCAAGTGCTCGCTGGGAACAAGATGAATTACACAAATTTATTATTTCAAACATCTCACAGTGCAGGAATTCAACAGTGCAGCAACATTGGCTAGTATAATGGCCGGAATAGAGAGGATTATGATAACAACGTCACAAACAAACCTATCTAATGGCCATATTTACAGGAGAACTGACAGGAAAAAACAGAATTAATAACATTTATATTTACATCAGTTTACTATTTCAACCACCTAACTGTACAGGAATTCTTGCTTGCAGCAACAGTGGCCAGAATAAAGAGGATTATGATGACCACTTAGTATCCAAATATTGCTCAGATCTCATCTCACATGTCAGAGTACTGGTAACATCAAGACCAGTTAGTATCCAAAGATTGCTGTGATCTCATCTCACAGTAATGGTAACATCCAGACCAGTCGGTATCCAAAGATTGCTGTGATCTCATCTCACAGTAATGGTAACATCCAGACCAGTCGGTATCCAAAGATTGCTGAGATCTCATCTCACAGTACTGGTAATATCCAGACCAGTCGGTATCCAAAGATTACTGAGACCTCCACAAAGAAGCATATCTTGTCAGTGGTAAATATGATGAACTATGACATCAGAAAGGTCAAACATATTAATTACCTCACCGTCAGTCGGCATTCAATGATTATGCAACAGTGAAATGAACTTCATGTTTGTTGTAGTTTTTCATGACAAATGCCCTCCAACTTGAACTTTGAATTACAATAGTCATTTAGACGTGACAATACACTTTGGATGGTTAGAACCACTACCTACACCAATACGAGATGGCTGAGTTAATGGGCCCACAATGAGTATATGTTGTCTATCCCAAATATGATGGAATGTGATAGTAAAGAAGACAAAGATAATAAGAAATTCACTTCCAACTTCAACTGTGACAGACAATAGTCACCTAGATCTAATGTTTCCGTTTGGACACTGCCAGACCCCCAACCTACTCAGACACCAAGTATCTGGGTTTACGGGTCCAAAAGGTTGTATATGCTCTCAGTGTAAAATATGATGGTATAACATGACATGAAGGAGAGCAAAGGTTGTAATAACAAGCAGACCAGGTGGTATTCAAAGATTACTGAAATCTCATCACAGGTGCAACAGTTGCAGTAACGTGGCAACTAGAGGCATTCAAAGATTACTGAGTATTCTGATAAATTGAGTTAGATTCTTTCAAATGGTTAATCATGATGAATGACTTCCAATATTCACAGTGAATGCTGGTGGACTTAACTTGATGCTGATCGTGTTCTTTGGATTGTTAGATCCATCCATCTACACCCACATAAGATCAATGTAACTTTGTCAGTGACCATATAACAACTGTTGTTATCTAAGACAATAGTTTGTAGACCATCACTTCAGACCCAGTGCAAACAAAAACACTGTAAAATGATGTTTTGCAGATCATGTAAGCCGACCTCAGATATATCACAAAGACAGACACGAGTACTTTGTGTTACCTACCAGTGCAGTGTAATCTTGTCTGTGAGAAAATGACACACTTGTACAAATATGTGTTCCTATTCATCATGTCAATGATTTTCTCGATGGTACCCTGAATCTGATTCTAGCAATGAAACTGATGCTTCAAGAATTAAATGAAAGTGAATCCTTTACAACATTCTGCTTTACTCCTGTTCAATGTTACATTGTCAGTGAGTATCTGACAACTGTTGTGGTCTCCAAAACAATACTTTGGAAACCATAATTTCACAGTTGCAGACATGTCACAAATAACATTCTCCTTCACAATGCTACATACCAGTGCCACATGTTCAAATGTGTATACATTCATATTGTTAGCAATTGTCTTAACAAACTAGTTCCAACAATGAACCTGATGCATGGAGAATTCTTTACTACAGTCTATTTCTAAGACAATAGTTTAACAAACCTTCACTTCACAATGCCAGACACAAATGCAAAGATAGTTTGAAGTTGTGTGTATTCATACCATACACAGTTGAGTTAAGATGAAGAACTGTCTACTTTAAGGCAGTAGGTTACAGTTTATGTAAAACAATCCCTGATATGTCACAAAAGTCACCATCATTCCATTCTGCTATATGGCTCTCCAATGCCATCTTCTGAAGTTGAAGGATATGTTCAAATATGAAATTAAAACTATCCAAGCAATAGTTTGCAGCTGGTGTAAGCCAATCCCATATGCATAACAAAACCAAACAAGCAAATACACAAAATTAGCCAAAAAAAGATACAGAACATGCAACGACTTCCTTTGTCGAATTGTGATGCATTCTCAATTTGTCTTTTTTCCAAGCCAGATATGGTCAGGATATTTTATATATATATAGAATATCATATTTCATACCATCACGTAGAGGATTCAATTATCTGTAAAATAACTACTACTTGCAGTAATAGAAAATCAATATCAACAGAGACATGCCCAAAAAACCAACACACACACACACAATTTTCACAGTTCAAGGTAAAATCTCTGAGGAAGCAGACTTTCAAAAAAATTGCTCAGTTCTAAAGGGTTAAGAACTATCCAGGCAATGGTTTGCAGCTGGTGTAAGCCAATCCCATATACATAACAAATGCAAACACAATCAACCCACTTAAATGTGTATACAATCACATCACAAAAGTAATGTTCTTGAACCTCCAGAAACTGGTTCCAACAATAATCCTGATGCTTCACGAATTCTTGACACCTACGTCCCAAAGAAGTGACTTTGCGATTACTAAACAGACATGTTTAGGTATTTTAACAATTTTCAATTTTTACAAACATTTCCTGAGACACAGCTTATGGAATGTCCTTTTCACTTCACAAATTCTCTGTCGTATTTGTGTTGTCAAGAAGATGAAAGAAAGATGGATGATTGTTTTCTGGTATGGGTAAATTGGTCAAAGCTCACTACAAGAACTGTTTGCAGCACTGCGGTTGTGAAGAAGACCACAAGAAGGTGGCAAGCAGTCTTGTTTATTGTTCTGTTATTAGGAATACATACAGTCAATATTTTCTCTGTAAGAATGACGGCTGAATCTGTCCTATTTCTATCAAACAGACATATCACAAGATTGGTGTATGATCTTGTGTCACACTTGTCACAGTATTGGTGACATTTCAACCATCTGGAGAGCAATGATTACCAAGTGCTCGCTGGGAACAAGATGAATTACACAAATTTATTATTTCAAACATCTCACAGTGCAGGAATTCAACAGTGCAGCAACATTGGCTAGTATAATGGCCGGAATAGAGAGGATTATGATAACAACGTCACAAACAAACCTATCTAATGTCCATATTTATAGGAGAACTGACAGGAAACAACAGAATTAATAACATTCATATTTACATCAGTTTACTAGTTCAACCACCTAACTGTACAAGAATTCTTGCTTGCAGCAAAACTGGCCAGAATAAAGAGGATTATGATGACCACTTAGTATCCAAATATTGCTCAGATCTCATCTCACATGTCAGAGTACTGGTAACATCAAGACCAGTTAGTATCCAAATATTGCTCAGATCTCATCTCACATGTCAGAGTACTGGTAACATCAAGACCAGACGGTATCCAAACATTACTGAGATCTCATCTCACATGTCACAGTACTGGTAACATAAGATTACGCAACAGTGAAATTATCTTCATATGTTTGTTATAGTTTCTCATGGCAAATTCCCTCCAACTTGAACTTTGGAATATGATAGTCATCTAGACCTGACAATACACTTTGGATGGTTAGATCCACTACCTACACCAATACGAGATGGCTGGGTTTATGGGTCCACAAAAAGTATATGTTGTCTATCCCAAATATGATGGAATATGATAGTAAAGAAGGCAACGATAACAAGTAATTCACTTCCAACTTGAACTGTGACAGATGATAGTCACCTAGATCTACTGTTTCCGTTTGGTCACTGCCAGACCCTCAACCTACCTCAAGTATCTGGGTTTACGGGTCCAAAAGGTTGTATATGCTCTCAGTGTAAAATATGATGGTATAACATGACATGAAGGAGATCAAAGGCTGTAATAACAAGCAGACCAGGTGGTATCCAAAGATTACTGGAATCTGATCGCTACATGCCCGTTCAATGTAACTTTGTCAGTGACCATATAACAACTGTTGGTATCTAAGACAATAGTTTGTAGACCATCACTTCAGACCCACACATATAAATAACATTGTTTCACTACGCTATATACATAACAGACATGTCGTCATATGTCAGAAATACTTTTCTTCACCATTCCCAGAAACTGGTTCTAGCAGTGAACTTGACACTTCAAGAATTAATTGCAAGTGAATTATTTTCCACATTCTGCTACACGCTTATTCAATGTTACTTTAGCAGCAAGTATATGACAACTGTTGGTCTCCAAGACAATAAAATAACATTCTATTTCTTTATGCTACCAGTTCAGCATGATCTTGTCTGTACATGACAGATTTGTTCAAATGTGTGTACATTCAGTTTCAACTTTTACACATGTCACAAATAACATTCTGCTATACACCTGTCCAGGTTTAGCATGTCTATGAGTATTAAACAGAATGTAGATGAGAATGTATTCAAAATGGAAAACACAGTGCAAATAAGAACACCATAAAATGATGTAAGTCGAGCTAAGACATATCACAAAGACAGACACGAGTACTTTGTGTTACCTGCCAGTGCATTGCTTGTCTGTGAAAAAATGACACAGGTATTCAAATATGTGTACCTATTCAACATGTCAATGATTTTCTCGACTGTACCCTGAATCTGATTCTAGCAATGAACCTGATGCTTTAAGAATTTACTGGAAGTGAATCCTTTACAACATTCTGCTTCACTCCTGTGCAATGTTACATTGTCAGTGAGTATCTGACAACTGTTGGTTTCCAAAACAATACTTTGGAAACCATAATTTCACAGTTGCAGTCATGTCGCAAATAACATTCTCCTTCACATTGCTACATACCAGTGCCACATGTTCAAATGTGTATACATTCATATTGTTAGCAATTGTCTTAACAAACTAGTTCCAACAATGAACCTGATGCATGGAGAATTCTTTACTACTGTCTATTTCTAAGACAATAGTTTAACACACCTTCACTTCACAATGCCAGGGACAAATGCAAAGATAGTTTGAAGTTGTATGTATTCATACCATACACAGTTGAGTTAAGATGAAGAACTCTCTACTTTAAGGCAGTAGGTTACAGTTCATGTAAACCAATCCCTGATATGTCACAAAAGTCACCATCATTCCATTCTGCTACATGGCTCTCCAATGCCATCTTCTGAAGTTGACATATATGTTCAAATACGAAATTAAGAACTATCTAGGCAATGGTTTGCAGCTGGTGTAAGCCAATCCCATATACATAACAAATGCAAACACAATAAACCCACTTAAATGTGTATCCAATCACATCACAAAAGGAATGTTCTTGAACCTCCAGAAACTGGTTCCAACAATAATCCTGATGCTTAAAAAATTCTTGACACCTACGTCCCAAAAAAGTGACTTTGCGATTACTAAACAGACATGTTCAGGTATTTTAACAATTTTCAATTTTTACAAACATTTCCTGAGACACAGCTTATGAAATGTCCTTTTCACTTCACAAATTCTGTGTCGTATTTGTGTTGTCAAGAAGATGAAAGAAAGATGGATGATTGTTTTCTGGTATGGGTAAATTGGTCAAAGCTCACTACAAGAACTGTTTGCAGCACTGCGGTTGTGAAGAAGACCACAAGAAGGTGGCAAGCAGTCTTGTTTATTGTTCTCTTATTAGGAATACATACAGTCAATATTTTCTCTGTAAGAATCACGGCTGAATCTGTCCTATTTCTATCGAACAGACATATCACAAGATTGGTGTATGATCTTGTGTCACACTTGTCACAGTATTGGTGACATTTCAACCACCTGGAGAGCAATGATTACCAAGTGCTCGCTGGAAACAAGAGGAATTACACAAATTTATTATTTCAAACATCTCACAGTGCAGGAATTCAACAGTGCAGCAACATTGGCTAGTATAATGGGCGGAATAGAGAGGATTATGATGACAACATCACAAGACAAACCTATCTAATGTCCATATTTATAGGAGAACTGACAGGAAATAACAGAATTAATAACATTCATATTTACATCAGTTTACTAGTTCAACCACCTAACTGTACAAGAATTCTTGCTTGCAGCAAAACTGGCCAGAATAAAGAGGATTATGATGACCAGTTAGTATCCAAATATTGCTCAGATCTCATCTCACATGTCACAGTACTGGTAACATCAAGACCAGACGGTATCCAAACATTACTGAGATCTCATCTCACATGTCACAGTACTGGTAACATAAGATTACGCAACAGTGAAATGATCTTCATATGTTTGTTATAGTTTCTCATGGCAAATTCCCTCCAACTTGAACTTTGGAATATGATAGTCATCTAGACCTGACAATACACTTTGGATGGTTAGATCCACTACCTACACCAATACGAGATGGCTGGGTTTATGGGTCCAAAAAAGTATATGTTGTCTATACCAAATATGATGGAATATGATAGTAAAGATAATAATTAATTCACTTCCAACTTGCAATGTGAAAGATGATAGTCACCTAGACCAGCGGTTCTCAAACGGGGGTCCCTGGCCCAGGGGGGCCACAGAGAATTGCCAAGTGGTCCGTGAGATGGCAGGAGAAAATGGTAATTTTATATAACCAGGTACAATTAAAACAAAATATAGTTTCTGACATAACTATGAAAACGGCCACCTATAGCCGCCAGACGTCTCCTCGTGTAACTAACATACATACACGCCATGTTAACACAGCCATACATTTACTGCCGTATAACAACCAACAAATGAAAACCAAACGCAAAGCTCCACGATTACCAGTCCATATGCAATAATTTTGCAATATGATTACAGTGAATCCACTAGGTGGTACTATAGTATAAGGCTCACTATATGCAGCACCTCCTTACGGATTCATAATGGAGTTTTGCAATATGATTACAGTGAATCCACTAGGTGGTACTATAGTATAAGGCTTACTATAAGCAGCACCTCCTTGCGGATTCATAATGGAGTTTTGCGTTTTTAAAGTTCAAACTGAGAAAATGGACAAATTTAATACTCGTACAGCCTCAAAACAAGTGCTAATGAAGACAAATGCAAATTTTGATGAGACTCAGATGCCACAGTGACTGTGAAAAAAAGGCAGAATTCCTCAAATAATGCTAGCGAGGCAAATGTCGAAAATATGCAGACAGCTACCTCAACTATGGCTTCGCAAGCATAAGCCCAGAGTATTGTTTGAGCATAAGGCAAAAGAACTGACTAGTACGCAAGCAGGGATGAAAGCCACGACCGCTGTGGATAAGAAACTGGTTAAGATATCCTACATTGTGGCTAAAAAAATTAGTCAACAGAAGAAGTTTCATATAATTGGGATAATTTTAACTATGCCTTGTGCAACTGAGATTGTCAAGGGAATGTAAGGAGAGGAGAAAGCCAAGTTGCTGGTGAAAATGACACTGTCAAGTGACACTGTTAAACGCCACATCTCATCTATGTCTGAGGACATAACAGTACAATGTACCGGACGCCTACGAAACAATGACTTCGCAATACAACAGACGTGTCCAAAATGTCACATCTACTGGCTACGTGCACTATGAATGGGGGAATAACATAACAGAGGACTTTTTGTTTTGCAAAGAGCTAAGGACGACTACAACGGCAAAGGATGTTTTTGATACATTGGATGATTTCATGAGATCCAATGGTATCAACTGGACAAACTGCATCGGGGTTTGTATAGATGGCTCCACGGCGATGACTGGCAGGAACGCTGGAATGGTGCAAAGAATCAAAGCCGTCACCCCACGTGCCGTTTCAACACACTGTTTTCTGCACAGAGACGCACTTGCTGCAAAGGACATTGAACCAGGGCTTCATAAGGTTATAAACACTGCAGTGACCATTGTGAACTTTGTTAAAGCAAGGGCCACAAACTCCAGGTTATTCAGCACACTCTGTGAAGAAGTGGGCGCTGACCACCACTCCCTGCTCATGCACACAGAGGTGAGATGGCTATCCTGCGGGCGGATGCTCACACTTGTAAGAAGCTGCATTGATCGTATTATTGGCAGGCATCAGCAGCAATCCTCACATTGATTGACTGCAGCTTGTAATTAGGCTATTGTGAGAACAGTCTTCAACAGTTTTGAAATACCAACTGTGACATTTATTTCACTTAAATCTGTTTTTTATATCAGGAATATTTAACAAGCTGAATAATAGCACTAACAACTGCAAACACGTTTTCTTTTAAGCATCTGATGGAATGTAATATCAAAGTGGGCAAATGTAATCGTAAAGACATGACCAGGTGGTACCCAAAGATTAAACTTCAAAGTTTAATACTGCCTTCCCCCGATACAAAATCAAGGTTCTCTTGAGTCATCTGTACGATTTCACTGACTCGTTCAACATCGTGGAGACTGGTACGGCCTACATCCAGTACAAGTCTTGTGGTATTTCCAACATCTTTCTATGCAAGAATTTTTGGCTGCAGTATCACTGGCGGCATAGACAGGTTAATATGACGATGTCACAGACAAATCTCTCTCATGGACATGTTTGTAACAAGAGTGCCAGGAAATAAGAACTAATACCATCCAAATTAGCAACTGTCTATTCCTTCCACCACCTTTTAATACAAGAATTCATGTGTGCAGCAACATTGGCCGGTACAGAGAGGATCATGATGACAATGTCTAATCTATCTCGTGGACATGTTTATGAGAGAACTTCCCAGTAACAGCGGGAATAGTGGATTCTTCTGCTCACTGCCTCAGGATCAGGTTGACAATGTTGTTCATATCCACTAAAATAAACTATAAATGTGCCATGTGTCTTCATTCAATACCCATGAGTGCTGGTGCTAGCAGGAGTGATGGTGATATAGCAGTTATCTAGACTTGATGTCGATGTTATCTTTGGACTTCCAGAGCTGTCTCCTGTACTGCGTGATCTCATCTCACATGTCAGAATACTGGTGACGTCACGACCAAGTGGGATTCAAAGATTACTGAGATCTCATCACAGGAACAACTGTCATAGTAACATCACGACAGGTGGCGGCATTCAAAGATTACTGAGATCGCATCACGTCACATCATGCGCAGGTGGCATTATTGAGTATTCTAATAAATTAAGTAAGGTTGTTTTGGTTATTCAAGATGAATTACCTCCAATATTTACAGTCAATGCTGGTCAACTTGACCTGAGGCTGATCTTGTTATTTTGATTGTTAGACCCTCCACCTATATTGACAGTGGATTCTTCTGCTCACTGCCTCAGGATCAGGTTGACAATGTTGACGATACTAAGAGTGATGATGATCACAACAACAGCTGCAATGATTGTGTCAGTGACTTTATTGTTCATATCCACTAAAACAAACTACAAATGTGCCATGTGCCTTCATTCAATACACGAGTGTTGGTGCTAGCAGGAACGATGGTATTTCCAACATCTTTCTATGCAAGAATTTTTGGCTGCAGTATCACTGGTGGCATAGACAGGTTAATGATGGCGATGTCACAGACAAATCTCTCTCATGGACATGTTTGTAACAAGAGTGCCAGGAAATAAGAACTAATACCATCCATATTAGCAACTGTCTATTCCTTCCACCACCTTTTATTACAGGAATTCATGTGTGCAGCGACACTGGCCGGTACAGAGAGGATCAAGTGGGATTCAAAGATTACTGAGATCTCATCACAGGAGCAAATGTCATAGCAATCTCACGACCAGGTGGCATTCAAAGATTACTGAGATCTCATCACAGGAGCAAATATCATAGCAATCTCACGACCAGGTGACATTCAAACATTACTGAGATCTCATCACAGGAACAAATGTCATAGCAATCTCACGACCAGGCGGCATTCAATGATTACCGAGATTTCATCACAGGAGCAAATGTCATAGCAATCTCACGACCAGGTGGCATTCAAAGATTACCGAGATCTCATCACAGGAGCAAATGTCATAGCAATCTCACGACCAGGTGGCATTCAAAGATTACTGAGATCTCATCACAGGAGCAAATGTCATAGCAATCTCACGACCAGGTGGCATTCAAAGATTACTGAGATCTCATCACAGGAGCAAATGTCATAGCAATCTCACGACCAGGTGACATTCAAACATTATTAAGATCTCATCACAGGAACAAATGTCATAGCAATCTCACGACCAGGCGGCATTCAAAGATTACCGAGATTTCATCACAGGAGCAAATGTCATAGCAATCTCATGACCAGGTGATATTCAAAGATTACTGAGATCTCATCACAGGAACAAATGTCAGCAATCTCACGACCAGGTGGCATTCAAAGATTACTGAGATCTCATCACAGGAGCAAATGTCATAACAATCTCATGACCAGGTGACATTCAAAGATTACCGAGTATTCTAATAAATTAAGCAAGGTCGTTTTGGTTATTCATGATAAATGACCTCTAATAATCACAGTGAATGCTGGTCAACTTAACTTGATGCTGCTACTTGGACTATTCTTGTTATTTGGACTGTTAGATCCTCCACCTACACCAACACAAAATTGGAGGGTTTACAAGTCGACTATGAGGTATATGCTGTCAGTGTCAAACACGATAGAATATGATATCAAAGAGGGCAAAAGTGGTAGTAACGACAAGACCAGGAAGTATCTAACGATTTAAGATTGACACCGTCGCCTCAACCAACAGTACAGTGTTCTACCGGGCACCCACCGCTCCCGTCTTATTTCACACTTTCTTATTTCATTTTTTCAGACTGTGTATTACCAAGTAGCATTTAGAATGTACGAGGATTCTTGGCGTTGTGGCGTCAACATACATGCACGCTTGTCTCCCCTGCCCCCATCATGCACACGCAAAATATACAATCAGAAACATTTTGAAACTATGCTAAAAGTAGTATAAATTTAAACCAAGGCCAACTGCCAACATATTTTAAGACAGTCGTACATCTATTGACATAAAGTGAACTTGATAACATAATATTAATACCGTCTGAACATTACCTAAAAAGTTAAAAAGTATAGGGGAAGTAGGGGCATGTCTGCACCTCGAGGCATGTCTGCACATCCTATTATTGAAGCATCGCGTAACATCTGGTTAGTGGAATCATGTCAAACAGTAGCGTCTAACCCCCAAATCGACCATTTGCATGTGCTATTTTATTAGAGTTTCGTACGTAAATAGTTATGAAATAAAACGTTGTTTTCGTAAAAACTGATGTAATTTTACTCATATACTGTCAGGTGTATTATATCAACAGTGAAGCGTGCATATGAATGTATTTATATAATTCCAACCTGCATTTTAACGGTGTTGTAATAGTGGAAATACAGCTTACTTTCATGAGCAGCATTTTCGAACAATTCGGAAATGTTCACGTGTTGGATGCTTGGGGCATGACCACACACGCCTGTGCGGACATACCCCACACGCTGTGCAGACATGCCCCGTTTGTCGGCGGTTATATGTAACCTACTTATATATACATTTAGATACTTCAATTGCTTAGTGCGTGTATTATTGGAAACGTCGATATTAGATACTACATGATGATTATTTATAATTACCGCATATAAATCATTCGCTGCTTCAATGTGCATTAGACTGTATCATGTTGGCCTCACATCGTGCCACGTTGTATATCATTAGTACCATATTACATTTAAACAAATGAAGCTTAATTTATAATTACGCATAGGCGTACATAACCACGATGGCAAATTATATTTAATATATAACATAGTAGCCTATATAGGTTAAATAACACTGCAACTGTTCTAGGCTAATAGCTGGCGTGATTGCTTCAGGTGCACAATGGTGAGATGCTATAGGAGGAAAACCAACAAACAGTCATGGAGCGATGAAAACATGCGACTGGCTTTTGAGCTGTGGAACAAGGGGGGCGTTGGATATCGCCAGATTGCAAAGCAATTCAATGTGCCCTGGTCAACATTGCGAGATCGCATAAAGAATAAGAACAAAATCATAACCGGCGCTAAAAAAGTTTTGCAGGGGGGTTTAGAACCATCTTCTCTGAGGAACAAGAAAGCGAATTGTGTTTATAAATCCTCCGTATGGAAGATGTCTTACTTGGACTGAGCAGAGATGACGTACGGCATGTCGTCTACCAGATGGCCGGGCGGAACAACATTCCGCACAACTTCAACAACCAAACTGAAATGGCAGGAAGTGACTGGTTCATGTCGTTTCGGTATCGGCACCCGGAATTATCGTTGCGAATGCCGGAAGCTACGTCGGCGGCACGAGCACGGGGCTTTAATAAGGCCAATGTAGATAGGTTCTATGTATTGTACGGCGAATTGATCGATGCCAATATGTTTGAGGCGATGTATACAATGTAGACGAGACAGGTATTACAACAGTGCAGGGTAGACCATCTAAAATACCCGCCCGCTGCGGGAAGAAACAAATTGGGTGTCTAACATCGGCAGACCGAGGAACTCTTGTAACAGCAGTCATCGCCATGAACGCGGCAGGCAACTATGTGCCTCCCATGTTGATTTTCCCACGAGTGCGCAGAAAGCCAGAGCTGATAGACGGTGCACCCCCGGGGAGTATATTTGCATGCCACCCAAGTGGGTGGATGCAAACAGATCTGTTTACAGATTGGTTCCACCACTTCATTTATCGCTTTTTCTAAGCCAACCGAGAGCAAACCGGTACTACTTGTTCTTGACGGGCATGCGACGCACACCAAGAACATTGCGGTAATTGACTTAGCCAGGCAAAACAACGTGCACGTCATCTGCCTCCCGCCACACTGCACTCACAGGCTGCAGCCGTTGGACGTCGCATTTATGAAGCCTCTGAGCTCATATTACGACGAAGCGGTGAGGATCTGGCTTCGTTCTCATCCAGGGAGAGTTGTCACCATCCACCAGATCGCCATGTTGTTTGGCGGGGCATACCTCAAGGCAGCGACCGCAATTACAGCTGTCAATGGATTCAGAAAGACTGGTATTGTTCCATACAACCCTGCCATCTTCAGTGATGCAGACTTTGCCGGATCGCATCCGACCGATATTGTTTGCGATACGAATGCGTCTGGCCGAAGAGAAACTAGTGGATTGGTTCTTCCTGTCTCAGATAGAGCGCCTAATCAGGGCTTAACTGGTGGGCAAGGAGCGAGTGGACCAACGACGGCGCCTGCAGCAGCAACAAGTGGGCATCCTCTTGTTGGACACGTCAGACATATTGCCGATCCCTCACGTGACGGGATTTCAAATGCACGGCAAGAAAATATCAAGACAGTGCGGCAAAACAGTGATCCTGACGGCTAGTCCTTACAAAGCCATGCTCGAAGCCGGAGTAAAGAAACTTCCGGTGAAACCGCAACCAGCAGCGAAGAAATACTTAGTTACAGCGGTCGGTTCAAAAGATGTGAAGAAATCACGTGTTGTACATGCGCAAGCTTTTTCTTCACCCAGTGACACAGATGACGGTATGCTTGAATGTAACTCCGACTCGGAAGGTTCGGAAAATGAACCGTTGGTTCATGTTGCCCGTCGATCAGCAATCAACAAGGGGGACTACATTCTTGTCAAGTTCGCTAAGAAACAACGGGTATCGTACTATGCTGGAAAGGTGGTGCGTGTCGACAGACGTGAAGATGAAGTACAGACAAGTTACCTGAAGCACAATGACTTGCATAAAAGCGACGCTGTCACCTTCTGCTGGCCAGAAACCAAAGACCTGGCATGGCATGATGAGCAAGACATTGTCGCAAAGCTGCCAAAGCCAACAACAGTTGGTGACACAACTCGCACAGCTGACAAGTTGCGATTCGAATTTGACTTTGCATGTTACGAGAGCATGCTGTTTTAGGAGCCGTCTGACAAGCTGCATTTTGAATTTTGCTTTGATTGTTACGAGTGCATGCTGCTTTAGGAGCACGTTTCCAAATAACTGTTAATCAATCTTCCCGAAACTAGATTTTTTTAAATGAGGGCTATGTTTCAAGGCCTATTTATTACTGTACTTTCTTCACTTTTCTAATGAAAACTGTTGATTTGTATTTTTCTGGTGTTTCTTGTCAGTTCTAATAAGTATTGTATGTGACCCTAGCCCACACCTACCAATACACATTATTATAATAATATACTCGTACACATATTTGCAGTTCACAGTCTGCTCTGGGAGACTCTGTTGCTATGCCATACATGGGGCATAACCACACACAGTGTGCGGCTTTGCCCTGTACCTTGGGGCATGTCCGCACAAAGGTATACCTTTACATTTTACAAAATATTTAAATATCTGATGGGAAATGTGGCCTCTTAACAAACAACAACAAACTAATATGATTGCTCTTTTTGAATGCCAAATATCACCCTCTTGGCACACACAGTGCACTAGCTACGGCGTGTTTCACCTTAAGTGTGTGGACATGCCCCTACTTCCCCTACATGTAGTTAAATAAATAAAAAATAAATGTATAAATAAATTAGCTGACGATATAAAAACTAAGCTGACAGTTAAAAAGTATGCACATACATGTAGTCAAGTTAAAAAATAATTAATAAATAATAAAAATAAATAACTAAAAAAATTATAAATAAATAAATAATTTAGCATGGCAGCATCTCGCGGTTCAAGTGACTCACAGCCTGCAAATAAAAACTATTTTTAAGTCTAGTGGTCCTTGTCTTACTACTTCTATAGCACTTGCCAGAGGGAAGAAGTTCAAAGAGATGGTTGGCTGGGTGGGTAGTATCCCATACAATGCTTTTGGATTTTCGCACACAGCGAGCATGGTAAATATATTCAATGGATGGCAACTCGCGCCCAATGATACTAGATGCGCCCTTCACGATAACTTCTAGCCGTTGTTTCTCCTCCTGACTGGCGCGGCCAAACCACACTACAATCGAGAAAGTGAGGATACTTTCAATGATTGCGCGGTAGAATCGTATCATAATCTCCTGAGCAATGCCGAATCTCCTGAGCTGCTTCAGGAAGAACAGGCGTTGTTGTGCCTTTTTTGTAATGCACAGTGTGTTTGTGCAACAGCTGAGATCGTTTGAAATTGTTGTTCCAAGGAATCTAAAAGATTCCACCTACTCGACCTCCACGCCATTTATCGAAAGAGGGTGAATGGGGGTCTTCTTTTTACGAAAATCAACAATCATTTCTTTAGTCTTTGAAACGTTCAATTCGAGATTGTTATCCGCACACCAGCCAACCATTCTCTGAACTTCCTCCCTGTATGGCGTCTCATCCGCATTCTCAACAGTAGTGTCATCGGAAAACTTGATCACAACGACAGACATTACTCAGATGGATGCCCAGCAGAGAAGGGGGAGGACAGTTACTGCATGTCAACTCAACAACACAAAAGAAAGTATAGTCACTGAAACTGCAATGAAACCTGCAATCGATTCAATGTATGACAAAATACTTGTCAGTTTAAACACAGCATTAAATGAGAATGTGGTTGTATATTTTGAATAATGTCAAATAAGTGTTTTATTTGTTGCAGATTTGTTAAGAAAAACATGATAGTAAACACATTTGTTGGGCTGTGGTGTGTAGTCTCTGTAAACAAGTTTTAGTTAATATTACTAATTATACTAGAATCTAGACCTAGTATTAAATCATGATTATGTATTTATGATTTAAATTATGAAAACAATTATAATTAATTAGTAGACCTAAACAAAGAATAAACAACTAGTGAAATACAAATCCCACAGGCACGGCTAGAAGGATATCAAGTTTCATAAATGACAATTACAAGTCAAGACTGCAAGATTCAAGTCTCAACTCAAGTCAAGTCTTCATCAAGATGGTTCATTTTTTACAGCAGTTCATGTGTTAGCAACTTAGCATTGGGGTGTGGGATCTGACACTTGATTTTGGAGCCAAACTCCAATCTCCCACCTATTTTGGGGCCTCCCTCCCACTAGTTTGAGTGTCCGTCTTCACATTCCCCCGATCTGGGGCAATCCAACCCCCTCCTCCCGTGTAGGCCAACCATCAATTTATAGAATCAATCTCCCACCTCACATCCCCACCCCACTTCTTGCCACACCCTTACCCTCAACCACTGTTCAAAAATTGTACTTGTTTTATGTTATGTTTCATTAGCCACCGGTTGCAATACAGTTACTGTCTGCATTGTAATTGAAAAGTCTATTCCATGTATCATCAATGTGTTGATGCCAATAAAATCTATATTTTCAAGGAACGCTGCAAAAGGTAATTAATGTTAGATGGCCAGGTCATATTTACTAAAACACAACTCTATTGGACTGTGCTGAAGTTTGTTGGATTCAGATTGGGAAGTATATGAGATGAGTACAGTTGCGTAACCAACAGAAATCAACAATCTTGAAACAATTCTTGGAAATGATTTGGTGATTATGATGATTAATTTGAATCAATTGCAAGACGTCTTGAAGACCTGGTCTTGACCATGGAACCAATTACCAGTGTAACAGGCCAAGAGCTGTTCCATGCCTGAAGTAGGCATCCATTAGGACCGTGTAAGAAGTAGATGTTGCTTCTAATGTGATCTGTGCCAGTAACACGTTGAAGTTTATTATCTTAAGAGCTAGAAATCATAGAACAAGCATATATGTAATCATTTGTGCAATTATGTATATGAAAACATAATAAAAACACAAACTAAAACTGGCTTCTGGCACAGCAGCACATTCTGTGGTAAAAGGTCAGATCATAGGTCGAAGCAGCAGGTCAAGTTGTTCGCTGTGTTTGCTATTCATGGATTATATCAGGCAGAACTTGACGAAAACATACATACACTGTATATATATGTATATATATATATATATATGTATATAAATTGAGACAGCCTATGCATTATATTGCTGAAACTGACGCAGTGTCTCCATGGGGTGATCACACTATAGTTCGCAAAGTCCAAAAAACCACATAGTATTACATACTGGTGGGTGGTGACTTGTGACTGGTATGATATGGTCATCAACACATATTAAATCATCACGATAGCACCACCTATTGATTGGAACATACATACAATTTACACATTGATGCATTATAGATATCAGAACTCGGCAGTTTGGTGAGTAACGTTTTGACAACCTTGTCCTATTGGCTGTTTCTGAAAGCCAACATGGAATGCTCAAAATCTTAAGACCGACACCATGAATGTGTCTATTAGTGGGGGTGGTTGGGGGTTTGAAACAATATATAAAGCAAACACGTTTTTGACCTTTACGAACTAATGAGACACCCCCTTAATAAACAAAAACACACACCTACCTATCTGTGAATGACATCGCTCTTGGGTGGGTTTATGTTTCAGCCTCCATCCTCTGAGGTCATTTTCTCATCTTGCTCTTCAACATCATCTCCACTGACGCTTCAGCGATCCGGTCCAACTTTCACAACTTTGCCACATCGACATGTCTGGAAACAGAGATGTCCCTTTCCAGACACCTGTCGTGTTGTCATCGTTCTGTATGTGTCAGCAGTTTGATTAAACAGCAACATAATATAGGGGATATATATATATATATATATACAGACACATTGTGTCTCACAATGAACCTATAAACCTATAGAATAACTGCGACACTGTGTATAGTAATGGTAGATTCATCATATAGCAATTTATAGACAGGCCAGTGGACATCATGTTTTCAAGTGCGTGCACATGTTAATAAATGTGTGCATAATAATAATAAATACATCTTAAAATTAAACTGAGGAAAGTGCATTTAAATCACTTTCAACCATGCAGCATGAACAGTTATTATACAATCATGCTTGCAGACAAAGTATATTTTGAATAATGTCAAATAAGTGTTTTATTTGTTGCAGATTGGTTAAGAAACATGTGATAGTAAATAAGTTTGTTATAAAAAAAATGCGATACAGCATGCACAATCACTCCAGGTAGCTGCATGTGTGGCAAGGCTGTGCTCATTGGCTAAAAATGGATATATCGTGTTTTGATAAAACGGCAAATGGCATTTTGATGGGGTGTGGTGCGTAGTCTGTGTAAACAAGTTTTAATTAACATTACTAATTATACTAGAATCTAGACCTATTATTAAATCATGATTATGTATAAATTTGATTTTAATTATGAAAATTATAATTAATTAGTAGGCCTAAACAAAGAATAAACAATAACTAGTGAAATATAAATCCAACAGGCACAGAAGGATATCAAGTTTCATAAACCACAATTACAAGCCAACACTGCAAGTTTTAAGTCTCTACTCAAGTCAATCTTCATCAAGACGGGTCATTTTTAATTAATGGCCAAAATTAGTTGTCCTTCTACTGGCCCTAATGTCATCTCAGACTCAGGGAGCACCTAAACAATTTTAAGCAAACGTCTTCGACAAGATTTGGATATTGACGGTATATTTTTGTAAGTACTTCACTCAAAACAACTTTTGTAACAATCTGTTTGCAGAAATTGGACGGAATATTTGTTAGAGATTTAGCACATAAATATCTTACGGAAGAATTTGATCTGGTTTTAGTAAAAATGGCAAAAAACAATTGGTCTCACGATTATTGCCCTCACCAGTATACAGTTTACCATAACTTACCTAAGGCTATGCTAAGCCTAAGTTTTTACCGTTCAAACTCCGACTTAATTTACTGTCTGCCTGGATAGCTAACAAGAGTTGCTAAAACTGCAAAAAATAGCACATACATCGACATCGGCAAAATGTGTCACCCGCAACGTCAAAACATGTTCGCCGTTTTGCCACCGTGTCATCCATGTTGATTGGTTTACTCCTTTGACCTTTTAACCTCTTTGTTGAGAGTAGAGCTCTGTGCCACTGGTTTGTGCACGGTCGAGTGAACACGGGGGTCGTCTGCGCACAATGTCAATGGTTTCAACACTCAACTGACTGAACAATGCTCCAAAGACAAACTTCACAAAGTCGCAAACACCAACGCACTTGTGTCTTGTGTAGAATCCGGACCCACCTCGATTTCGCCGTTATAACTTGAGTTTTGCCTAACTCTGATACCTCAGAGCGTTAGCTCCATCATTCAACATCATCCTAGGCATATTTATATTACGAAAACATTGTCTCTTAGCGCATTTTTGAAGCCGAAATAACGACCCGGTTTGCGCTAGTCTGCACTGGTGCAGTCGTGCGTTACCGCATCGTGGTAAAAACTAAAATGAGCGATATAGCGGCAAGTGTTTATGCAAACCGGGGTGCTATTTACGCCTCAAAAGTGCGCTAAGACGCAATATTCTTAAACGTAAATACGCACGGAATAATGTTGAATGATGGAACTAACGCACAGAAGTATCAAAGTTAAACAAAACTCAAGTTATAACGGCGAAAGCGAAGTGGGTCCGGATTGTCTACAACTTCAAGTTCCCGGTACAACTTCACAAGTTACAACGTCGCAAGTGCCAATTAAACTGACCATTCTGGTGCTAACGCGTGACTGCGAATTCCTACCTGTTTAGACGGATCCGACCTCGTAGTTTTCCACAATAGACGTTTCCAAGCATGTGTACGCTGCATATCGAAGCGGTAGCTTATAGTTATGCCTATGGCTATGACTATGGCAAGGCCTGCAGTAAGCAGATCCCCCTACATCTATATTTATAACCACCGATGAGGTTATACTCTACCACATTTGCCGTTGACGTCTTCTCTTATGCCAACAACAATAATGAACAATAGTACGACCTGATTAACAAACTATAATATACTGAACCGCATAATTATGCAACAACTATCGGCGAGTTTATGGTTTCATGCTAACAACACGCAGTCACAAATCGCGACCCAATCCGTGCACCTTGCCAGTGCTGAAATATTAGCCGACATCCACTAGGTGGCACACGTAGTCAACTACGTACAGAGCCATTGACTGCGTACGTCAGTGCTGATCAGTTGTATGCTTGAACATAATATCTGATGGGTTTCAGATGGCCGAGGCTTTGAATGAGTATTTCAACTCTGTGTTTACCTTAATACATAAAATATCAGTTCACTGCCAGTACCAGTTACTAAATTTGAGTGGCATGAATCACATCATTTAGGGCAGTTGTTTGTTTGTTTGTTACTCCTGAAATGATAGAAGAAGATGAAAGAAAACAAATCACCTGGAGTTGACGGGATACCGCTGAAACTGCTTAAGGAAATTGTAGAGCAAATCAATACACCGCTTTCCACTAGAATGGAAAGAAACATACATTTCACCAAATCGTCATATATTTAAAAGGGGATCGAGGAGCAAGACAGATAATTACAGACCAGTCAGTTTAGCATAAGTTTTATGCAAATTACTAGACACGCATATAAGAGACCACATGGTGGAATTCCTTGTAAAACACAAATTAATAAATGGATCTCAACATGGGTTCTTAAAGGCTAGGTCTTGTCTAACCAAATCCTTATGTTTTTTAGAAGAAATTACGAAGTGGGTAGACGACGTAGATGTTCTTTACTTAAATTTTCAGAGAGCATTTTGATAAAGTGCCACATCAAATATTATTGCTTAAACTTAAAGCACACACACACACACACACACACACACACACACACACACACACACACACACACACACACACACACACACACACACACACACACACACATATATATATGGTATAGGAGATGATTTGTTTGATCAGCTGATAGAAACATGGTTGATAGACAGAAGACAGAGAGTAATAGTAGAGGGGTAAATTTCAAACTGCACGAAACCAGTTTTGAATGGAGTGCCAAAGCGGTCAGTTTTGGGCCTATATTATTCTTAACATATATAAATTATTTGGATGATGATATACCAAGCAAAGTACTGACATTCGCAGACGATACAAACATGTTCAGAAGAGTTAAACATATGCAGATAAACACACTACAAGATGGCCTAGCTAAATTAGTCAAATGGTCTGAACAATAGGAAATATTATATGGAAATGTGAATAAAGAATACTTAATGGGGGATACTATGTTAGGTAACGCTGTAAAAGAAAAGGATTTAGGAGTGACAGTTTGTGTTGACATGAAACTTTCAGAGCTATGTGGAAATGGTACTTCAAAGGGTAACCAAATACTAGGGCTAATGAGAAGAAATATCACGTATAAGAAGAAACAGCTGACTGTACCATTGTACAAAGCAATAGTTAGATCTCATTTGGAATATTGCATAACGCCATGGGTGTCATATCGTAAGAAGGACATAGATAAGCTAGAAAGGGTACAACGAAGACCATCTAAGCTGATTCGTGAACTGAAAGATCTTAGTTATGAAAGACGCCTATTAGAATGCGGGTTGACAACTTTAGAGACCATAGTTTTAAAACATTGAATGGTTATAAAGTTATTGATAGAAATATTTTCTTCACACTTATAGAAGGCATGAGAACCAGAGGGCACAATGCGGCATTGATCTAAGAACAATGCAGGTTAAATGTTAGAAAATATTAATTCTTTCAAAGAACAATAAATGATTGGAACAAATTATCTGATGATTGTGTTAATGCTAGCGGTGTGAATATGTTCAAAAATAAAATTGAAAACTATCTGGGGAGGGCGGGCTATACCTATAATTGGAAAATTGTTGGACTCTCGATAAGCCAAAGGCTTCCTTGTCCGCATGTCGTATGGAGCTTGTTAAATCAACGTGTTTGATATTTCTGCTAACAACATCTGATTGTGTTACTTACATTAATGGTTATAGCATAATGCGTTCACAATGTGTTCCATGTGGTGCCATCTCTTCCAATATTACCAAGTGCAATCCAATAGTTCGTCTTACTGAATCTGGCTAGGGATGTTGTGGAGTTGCAACCTACCTATTTAATGCGTGGAACCCAAGAATGCTCTCGTTGCTTGCTGTGAATGTTTGGCGGTAATCTAACAAACAAGTAACTTTTCTTTTGCTGAGCTGCACCACTCACCATCCAAACTATTGCTCGTCGCAAATAAAGAGAAGCAGCAGGAGGAAAGGCATGTCTGTATGTACACGACCACTATCCTGTTGAATGTGCTTGACATGCATGTAATACGAGGCGTGTGTCTGCTTCCTTACTTAAATGACCAACTTCTCTAATAGTTGATTTTGCGCTTTTGTTGTCCTGAAATCCCCCACCCACGACGAGTTCACACCCATCGAGCAAATGTTTACCGTGCTCCATCGTGTACTGGATGAGAGAGTGAGCCAGGTCAGATTTGTTTTCATCTAAGAACATGAATGGACTAAACACTTTAGGCAACGGGACTCTGTTTGGTGTTGGTGTCAAATATAATGTTCACCCGTATAACACTTGCAGTAACGCAGCTAGCTATATATATAAATTATGTTAACAATGGGATTTATTATGGGAGTCATTGTGCCATTGCCGTTTGCCGGTGCCTTGAGAAGTGGAAGCTCACCCAACGTTGTGACAGAAGGTTCAATGGTGCTGGTAGTTTCAATGAAACTGGGCTAAGATGGTACATTTTAGCTTGCATCATTGAAAATATAAGATAACACCCATGCATCACCAGTCTTCTACAAATATTTTTGTTAGGATGGAATACAGGGGATAATCAAGTACCAGTGGCAATTTTGGCATGGTGCGATATGTGAAGCTTAAAATCTATCGTTTCGTGTTCGAATGCTTTTGGTCTGCCGATAGTGCAATCATCACCAGATCGTTCAGGAACTGATCCTCGTTGTTGCCAGAGAATCACCTGTCTACTGTAACAGTGGAAGGTGTTCTTTCCGTCGATGATTTCTTCAAAGAACCATTAATGCACGTTAAAACAATTTGATATGATTGGCAGGTTACAACACTGATTGTATCGTGTCATATGACGTTTAAAATGACTACATAATAATTTGTTGATCAGATGTTGCAATTTCTTAAACAAAAAGTCCCATATTGGATGAAACATAAACACGAATTGGAAGTAGGTAGTAGGCCACGTGTAGGCTTTTGCCTATTTGTGTGTCAAATTTGGTATTCCGCAAAAAAGGCTTATAATGGGCACATAATAACAGAGGAGTTCATCTGTAGGTTTTGTGTTGGTGTCCATATCCACTTGGCGGTGTCAATCAAGCCGGGTATACAAGCAGAATAATAGCTGGTAATTGTATAATTATGTCATCGGCGACACGCAGATTCGGTAGGAGGGTATCAGTGTCGGTCGTCCTTTTTTCTTTGCACGCGACAATTTCCAAAAGACAAAGACATTCAATAATACCATACACATGTAGAAATATGTACAATACATCAGCGTTATTAATTTGTTTCACTGTTACCCCTTGAGAGAGCCAACAAGACCATAATTACCCCTTCATTTCTAGTCGCATAATTGTTATGTATAATAATTGTTAGAAAACTATAACATCAGCTATACATTGGCTTCCCAACCTTTTAAGTAAGATCATAAGATCAAACGTATGACAAACAGTACTTTACAGATGAATGTATTGGTGTATGGTTGATGGTATAACTTCTTGATAAGCACCGAAATGCAAGGCTTTGTCACAGCTCGAGCACATCGCAAGTCATTAGCAAAATTCAATATTAATTATTTTGTGCCTTGGTTTAATATTGATCCTCGACGAAATGCCAATGTACAATGGGATGAGGAACGTAACACCTATGTCAGATCCAATATTGAGTGTTCAAGTTACCAGTTCAGAATCCAGGAAATTTGTTTGTCAGCGGTCTGGCTAGCAGGCCAAGGACATCATATTTTCCTATTTGACGACTCCTTCATCCACAGAAAAAGGATCACTATCCCTGCATTCTTTTCAGTGTTAAAGACTTGGGAAATATCGAAGGATGGCCTCTTCCATGGAATATATGTACGGCATTTTGTCAGCTAGCGGAGACTATTCTTCGTTCTCTTCAAGTGGCGGTGACAATTTGGAGAACATGGAGACCTCAATAACACGAACTTCATGTTGGTGAAACTGGATTTGCAAAAGGAGCTGGCATACATTATATAACAACTGTTTAGCCTCTTTACATTGATATTTTGGTCTAGCGATTCTCGCCATTCCAACAACACGACGATTTGTTTTTTCTTAATACGACGACACGATGAAATACTGTTTCCACGATTCACCCTATTTAGTTGCAACTACTGAACACAACCTCACATTTGAACGTACCTGGTATGCAAATGCCTACAGGTAGCATGCTAATTGTGTAACGTAGTCACAACAATCCGCCCCCAGGCTTAGATATTAGGTATCTCTGTTGTCTCTGTCTGCTTATTCAGATTTCAAACGTAACATACTGTACCAGTTCTCACGAGGATTAAGCTACCGATCAGCAATATTCAACAATACACGTGTGACCCGCTGACTTAGTCCAAGTCATCTGTTTGGTCCTCCATTCAAAAAGGTTGCCGCCCCTGCGGTAGATCTACCACTCGTCGATTGTGGGCAGTAGATGAGGGTTCTTTAATGTTTGCGTGCATTTGGTAATTTTGGTGCGTTTACAACGTGAAATGTTGACTAGGCAGAAACGTAGGATTCAAAACACGAGTAACTGTTTTTTTAACTGTTGTAGTATTGCCGAGCGGTGTTTAGCGATGTGTGTGTGTGTGTGTGTATGTGCGCGCGCCCGCATCCGACGTATTGGTGAGGGGTTCTGATCAGGCCTCCCCTTTAGCAATAACACAATCATGTATAAGTCATAATCTGGCGAGTCACATTTTTGCAAGGAAAACTATATTTGCCCCCTCTCCCCGAGTATCCCCCATTATGTCATCGACTACAAAACAAAAACCATTATGTCAAAATTTAGCAAGTATATGCATTCCTACTACAAGAGACTGAGGTGGCCTCACAGTTTTACTTTTCCCCAATACAACGAGAACATTCAAGTGTTTCCAGTCAACTACCTAGTCGACTACCCTAACTTCCGCTTGGTGTCTGAGGCAAACTGCTCTAGTCCCTTGAATCTCTACCCATTTGAGCAGCACGCGAGCTATATTGGCTGTATTATAGGGCGATTCAGATCCGAGTCGCCGAGTCTAGAATTTAGAAAGGTTAGAATGCTGTACATACACATGACTACTGTCAGATAGCTTTAATGATTGATATATACATATACACCAACATGTAGATAACGCACGCACGCACACATTGTATAGTTGATCTCTTTATGGCACTTTGATGTTTCCAGTGCAGTTCAAATGGGCAGAATATGAAGGGACCAGCAGTTCGCCTCAGAGGCCAAGCGGAAGGGAAGAGAACGTGAGGTTCCTGGGCTGATAAAGCAGCCAGGGAAGCTTCAAGAAAGTGGGAACAGACAAGACTGTATGGACCATATACCGATAAATGTGCCGCACTTGGGCGCGAAGAGGATATGGAATCGTTCACCATATTACAGCTTTAAAACTAAGCTCACCTAGTCCTATTTCCATAGTTCCCTATCTTAGACTTACAGCCAAAAACACAACATCCGGGTTATTTTAACAGCATAAACATGTATTCGGTATATACACTTCGACCATACATATACATACACATTTTGTTGTCATCAATATGAACATATATTCACCCTTTGCAATGGTGAAATCAATTTCTATTAGCAATTCAATGCTTGACTGACCCTGACTTTTGATAAATTCACTCTGTGATTCTACCCGACACAACAAATTCAGTCAACTTTCACACGCAGTCGCAGACAGGCAGTGATATGTAAAGCAAGTAATTTTACACATCTTGTGCTTAGACAATTCGTTGCCGAGATGCATGGAAGTAGTCGCTTGTTGACAACTTCCAACACAGTCAGCTTTGTAACCAAGACCATTGACCAAATGGTCGAAACATTACTCAAAATACTGCTCCAACGTAAGCAAACTTTACTGTTGTGTCAAATGTTCAAACTACAAACAATATTTTCTCTGCCAATTTTACCACAAGATTAACAAAACAGAAGTTCAACTCCTCATATTGTCGACATCAACATGTATTATGCACAGTTCTACAGTAACATTGCCAGTACACACGGGCATGGATTTAACCCGACAACAGTTCATCAACAATAGCTTTCAAACAAGTTTTTCACACACTCTACCACCTCTAAATTAATTTTGTTGTGTACACTTTTTTAAAGTTTACGAGAATATAATGCAGGAAGACTTTTTTTTTAGTAATGACCGTTAATTTATTTATCCTATACATACAATAAATTACTATATCACTTCCAGGGAATTTAATTTTGTCTTGGTTTTACTAACTGAAATCTGATGGCTTTTATGTATTTTTTAAACATTGATGTTATTGTGGTTACAGAGAATTTGTCAAACAGCAAGATGTCAAAATAAAAAATAGCAGCCAAGTAATTATCTAAATTGCACTATTTCTAAGCGCAACCCCTTTCTGAACAGTACCATCAGGCGGTTTGGTGTCAGCTCCACAGGTGATTGGCAGCTGTCAATCATTACTCATGTAAACACCTCATGCACTATATAAAAGCAATCGCCTCACAAAATGGATCACACTGTCATACAGTCTATATACAAGCACACAATACACATGTACATAATTATAATAGGTGCTGACCCGACAGATTTCAGGGTACCAGAAAAGGACAACTTATCACCTTTATTCCTGAGATGGGGTGCCATTTCTATGGTGCCCATATTCGGCAGTCGTTTTAACTTTATTACGTGATCCAATCATGTGGATCCTAATGCATTGTGCAAGAAATTAGGCAATCATTTGAATTTTCAATACAAATTGAAGCAGTATATTTCTCACAAAATTTAAAGGGTACCCCAAAAATTCCGGGTGGGTCGACACCCACGATACAAAAAAACATGGTTGGCATCGACGTCCAAACTGCAGCTTTTTGGTCTATCTACAAAGATCATTTACAACAATTCCACAAATTTTCTCACGTATTTTTACACACACCCCCTAAACGCATACATCCTCCTTTCAGCTACTCCATAACAACGGTAATAAATAGAATCCTAGGATTTCGTACAAAAATAGATTATTACGTGCTGCAATGTGAACGCTTGCCGTACATGTCGCATGATTAACCGAGAATGTACAGTATGAGACAGCCTGCCTTCAAGCCACAAAGTGTCACTGACCTAATGTCATCGCCACCTTTGCCATGTAGGCGCCGTCAGACTCACTATAATATACAATGGCTACGAGGCACCAACCTTCGGTTAAATACAGTATATGCATAATTGACAAGTGTGCGCATGTATTGTTTTGTAATGAATCGTGAATGAATGCAGTGCCCAAACAAGGTTTCCGACATTGGCAATGCGTCAGTCACCCAATTCACAATGTAGATACTGGCTCTGGTCCCATGACCTTTAAGCACAGCATTAACACAGGAAGTCGTACAGAAATTTAAAATATGAATCTCCCACATTGTCATTTCCACGTCACACATACGCATTCACATATTTACATTTGTATACCTTTATACAATCGGCACAAGAAACAGGGCCGATCCGGTTTCCCCAGAATATTGTGTTGCGACTCCACAACCTAAAAAAAATCGTACAAAACTTCCTACATCTGTTCAGCAACAACTGTGCGATATATTTCTTGTGGAATCGATTCCTTTGTGACTTGTACTGTATTGGTGATTTTGCATATAAGATTGTAAAGACTGACTGAATGTGAACATGCTCCGGTGCTGGTGTAGAGCCATGAACTGTAGTTATCACAGACTGGGCAGCTCAACATATGGCATGCTACAAGAACGCTGATAACTATACTACGTACTTGTATCACCATGTGAATAAATTCAAATCAAATTATTGGTTAGAGGTATGAAACCAAAGATTGTCAGCCGAAGAAACGCAAGTCAAATTACGTCTTCCGTAACATGCAGGCCAACAGTTTACAACATGCTGTGAAATGTTGCGACATGTGAAAGTATGGTGTAGCATTTCATTACGTACCATTCCATAACATGATGTAACATTCCATGACATCACATGAATTTACACAACACAACAGCAATTACGTGACGTCCCAATACATCAACAGCAGCTCTTCAATTATTTTGAACGTTACAGATTGCAAGGAATATTGGGTCATTCCCGGGTCCACGGTTATATCCTTCCTTATTCATTTTATTAGTCCCTCAAGACGACGCCTATTCCTCTTCAATCCACACCAGTGTCAATTCCATGTATTTGGCACCGTCGAGTCGTCACCGTACTGTTGTCTCTACCTCGTTTCACTCGCATGGTCTTCACTTCTTTATTTTCCTCACAGCCCTTTTGATACGCCTGTTGGCGATGCTGCTGCCCGCAGGTGCACGGTTGATACTGAAGGAGTTGCTGGCTCCAGTCGCGGCACCAGGCTGGGCCCTACGACATAAAAGTTAAAACGTCATACAGGACAGTATCCAGTTGTTACTGAAAGTGCATTACCCTTTACCCCCTGGCAGCCCTGTTCAATCGGGCTGATCATTTCATCACTGGTGACAACTGTTATAGAGATGAACAATGGAAGTTCTTATACAGTGCTATTTCCAATTGTTATGACTGCTCAAAGCGTTACACTTTACTCCCTGACAGACCTGTTCAATCACGAACACCATCTCGACTTCTGTGGGAACATTCAGCCAGGCTGCAATTAATGCACGAAGACTGTTTGTACAGAAATATCCACCAGGTATTCATTCATACAGCTGAGTGAACTGGAGCAATGTATAGTGAATGAACTTGCCCAAGGTTCAACACCGCTGCAAGGTTCTCTCAGTTGAGAGTCCAAAGCTATAGCCACTATACCACGGCACTACACTGGAGTATTAGGGCCCTATGACATACACTGGAACATTGGGGCCCTACGACACACCCTGGAACATTGGGGCCTTATGACATACATTGGAGTATTAGGACCTTATGACACACACTGGAGCACTAGGGCCCTACAACATACACTGGAGCATTAGGGCCCTATGACATACTCTCAAGTATTAGGACCTGACAACATACACTGGAGCACTAAGGCCCTACAACATACACTGGAGCACTAGAGCCCTACAACATACACTGGAGCACTAGGGCCCTACAACATACACTGGAGCATTAGGGCCCTATGACATACTCTCGAGTATTAGGACCTGACAACATACACTGGAGCATTAGGGCGCAGTTATGATTGGATACATCATACAGTTGCCATGGTACCCAAGGTCGCTGCTGCCGATGGTGGCATAAAAACAAAAATAATAACTAAAAAACACATTAAAATTCAAACCTCACTGAACATTATCATTCAAACCACATTTTTAGTTGCAATAATCTGAAACGGTCACCGTACTTCGGTGTTGGGTCCCACAATCTGGTACTTACCCAAACTGGAATGGTGCTGCAGGGCTAGCATTTTGACTTGCACCGAAGTTGATATTTGGAGTTGCGCTGAAGTTGAACGAGGGTGCAGACTGCTGGGGGGCAGGGGCTCCCACCCCCAGAGTTGTCGGCTGGCTCTGCCCGCCAAAGGGAAAGCCTCCCGATGGTTTCGGGGCAGACGTACTCTGCGCGGGCTGAAAGAAACAGACACACATGAAAACAAGCTCAAGACTCCCAACTGCATCGACTATCACAACCAGGGATTAAAAATTCATAAGATACAACGCTTTCTTCCTATACTATTTCAAACATAATGTATCCTAGCATGCAACTATCCCCCAACCAAATGAAAGGTTATGCTCTACAACGGTAAAGACTATCCTGTGTTTTGTTGTCATAACACACACAAAATTGTCATACCTAAACTTTAATATATAAATAAAAACAACCGATCAATATCGTCTTTAGAAATGCTGCTATTATTACACCATTATATCTATATTAGTCATTCTAAATTGAGTAGGTACAGCAAAAACCTCTCGTTAGTGGACACTGCTGGGAATGCGCAATATGTCCATTATGGCCAGGTGACCATTATGGCCATGAGGTGGACAAGGGTAAAGGCCATATCCTGTAATAAAATGTGCTCTGTCCCTTAAGGGGACACTTGCTGCGAAATTCAATTTTGGTCAATTCTAATGCCAGCTGCCTAAGATTTTCAGGATATCACCATTGGGGGTCAAAACAAAAATAAAAATTATTTCTAAAAAAGAAAGTATTTTGGTTTCCATGGAAACGGTGGCCATATTGTTTTTGTAAGAATTTTTTCAACGTCTTTTTCACATGGACCCCTTGTGATATACTGTTTCAAATAAATCACAGTGATAGAAGAAACAAGTATGTGTATCATGTCAGAAGGAAATTTGCATAACAAAAAAAGATTTTGTTGAATAATTTTTTTTTATTTTTTTTTAATCAGTCATGATTTAATATCACATAAAATTGAAATCATAAGACATATTAAAATTTCCTTCTGACATGATGCACTATATGCTTTGCTTTGGGTGCACTTCAAATTTCAGGTGAAAATGTCAAACGGTTTCGGTAGAACTCTCCGTTGAAAGTTTTAGAACAGCACAAAAACGAAATCATGAGAAAACCGCAAATAAAGATTATATTTCTATTTACACACTGATTACATGCATTTACAACATTCCAGAGCACAAAGTGAGTTGATAAATTGCATAGCAACTGTTGTTATGCAATGCAGATTATTATATGTAATGTTGCACACAGTGCCCCCTAGTAGCCATCATGGCCGTTGATGATGTGCAGTGTTTGTGCACCAACGGTGCTGCCGCCAACCGTCACATTGTCAAGTTTCTATTGTGTTTGAAAACCGTAAAGATTGTTTTCTGTTTACTCACTGATTAGCGATTACATGCATTTACAATATTACAGAGCACAAAATTGCGGAATGAGTATTGCCGTATGCTTCATGTAGCGCCCCCTAGTGAACGCCGTGGAACTAACACTCCTGCCGCCAACCATCACATTGTCAAAAGTCTCCATTGCCGTACGACGGACCACCTTCAGCCCTGACAAGCACATCATGTTGATGTATCTGCTTCAGACGACGTGCTTCTCTGCGTTTCTTTTCGACAACACTTCCTTTTCGCAGCATCATAGCAATACGTTCGTCATCCTTTGCCTTTGTCAGCTTCCCGACTGACATACCGCATTCAAATCCCATGGCGACTGTGGTGGCTGTGACGAAGCTCTCCACTCCGACATTGAATTCACAGACTGCCATTGCAGCACCAGCATCTAGTCGCACCTTGCCACAGAAGTCTGTCTTGGGGAACTTTCTCCATACGATTGCATGAACACTCTCGTTGCTATTTTGGGTTTTACCCCTCAAGCACCGACGCAGGAGGCTCTCTTCACCGAGTCGAGCATACACCGGTCGCACGAACCGGCCGACCTCTCGCGAAAGTGGTGTCCCAACCATGATCCGATGGGGCCTTGGATGTTCACCTTTGGCTAAGGCACTCTGAAAGAAGCACCAGCTCTCTCGTCCTTTTGGGCACCGATCATGATGCGGATCTTCATCTGTCGAGAGTGCGTGAAAGAACGTCGCAAACACAGCATTGCGCATTCCGTCAAGGTTGTTGCTGTTACTCCTGATCGCATTGCCATAGTAGCTTGTCAGTTTCACTATGGCTGCAGCTGTCAGTTTGCCGTAGCCCTTGCCACCAGTCACAACACCTTCCTGACGACCCTCTGCTGCCACTTTTCGCAGTGCTGACCCAAGCCTCTTTGACACATGATTCACGCACTCCTCTTTTTCCACATGGCAGTCATCCCCATAGACGTTCAGTGCCGAAATGTGATTGTATGTTCTGGCATCACCATCTGACAGAAGGGTCACGTACCGAAAGCCATGTTTTTCGACCGACCGCTTCCAGAGGATTTCTGCAATGGCTGCTTCCATGGCACCCGCTGTGCCTTCGAAGTTCTTTTCACATTCGTGATCAGCCAGCCACTGGTCATACTCGGGACTTGTCTTGTCCATGCGATCGCCAACTGTTGCACAACCATGGCAGTACTGACTGAGGGTGGCATAGTCGATGATCAAGTTGGTGAGCAGATCGATCACGCAACCAAAGCCATAGTGCGACTTGTGTCCCCTGGTCATCCATGACGCATCATATGACACACAGATGTCCCTCATATTTGCTGGAGTCATGCCAGGGTCAATGTCCGCATACGCCTCCCTCACACATGTTGCTGCTGTGTCGAGTGTTCGTACGGCTGTGGAGATGAACGCTTGGGAAACAGGTCGCTGGTGTTTCACATACGTCTTCTGGTGTACACATGGTGAATCAAGCCACCAGCAGAGCCGTCGCAACCCCGAGAAACCGACACCACTGTCCATTGTTCCTGCCACCATACGTCTGGTAGTTGCGAAGGGTGCACGACTACCCTGGTCACCAAGGCGAGATGAAGAGAGCGTTTCACTGCACACATGCTGACAGCCAGTGCAAACGGTGCGCAACGATACAACTGGTCCTTTCTTTACATCAAGAACCTCTACTGTGAGATATACCCCCTGGCAATTAGGGCACGGCAAATTTTTGACGATGTTCTTCAGTGTTGAAACTTGCACAAATAGGCAGCTGTCATCTGTCACTGGAGAACGAGTGTTGGCGACAGTTGCAGGGTCGTCACTGTCACTGTGGTCAGACGTCGCATCCACATCATCACTGTCGCCAGAAGACGGAGAACTAGCTTCATCAACATCGTTAGCAGCACACATCATGTCAAATTTCCGCTTGGAAGACGATGCGGTAACGTTCAGTGCACTACCACTGGCGCTATGCCGGTCAGTAACACTGACAGTGTCGGACAGCGAGAGCGACAAATCGCCGGTGTCGGTGACGTTTTCTAATTCAAATGCAGCAACGTTTGTCTTGCGCCTATTTTCTCGCGCTGCTTTCAACTGAGAAGAACGAGAACGCTTCCCTGTCTTGTTGACACGCTTCGTGCTTTCCCTTTTGCCACGACACTTCGGCATTTCGACGGCAATTCACAATAACAATCGACTTCTTACAATTGGCTGTCGTCTGCTGTTGTCTAGGACGCTATGCCCTGAACAGGGGATTTCCACCGGGGAAACGCCGTGCGCATGCGTTCACCGTAACTTCCGCGTTTCTCGACCAATCACCGTCAGTGTTAGTACGGCATGACGCTTTATTATGTAAATACTACTGCCACGGAGATGCTTATTGGCTAAAAACAAAGGGGATTTCCCAAGTGTAGGCGGACCCCGTGCGTAAACAGGGGAAAGCCCTATTCAACAGTATCCAACATGGCAGGTTTTGTCGGAGGATAGGTGCCGTAACTAAGGCGACAAACTCGCCTAATATTTGCTAATTTGACTAAGACAAAGGAAACCACAGTAACACAGGTCATCAATAAAATCATTTTATTCACATATAAAATAAGATTTGTGTAAATCTATGTACTGGATCTGAAAGAAATATGAACATAGTAACGGAAAATTATGAAAACGAAATATGCCAAAAAATATTTATAAATCATTAATTCCGAGTCGCGTGTCCCCTTAATAACAAATGGTTGATACCCTTTCAAATGATGATAGTGCCAAAAATATATATATCGTATATGAGCATACGACATAAAAAGAGCCTTTAAATTTGCCATTTTACGGAAACTCCCGAGCAATGCCGGGTTTGCATTTGTTGCTGAAACGTGACGTCAGTCGTGGTTCTGCAGTCAGTTAGTGCAGCGGCTTCACGCCTGCGGCCCTGCGCAGTCGCGCGGTGTCGTGTAAACAACTCGATACAAATGGCGGCTTACTCGAGTAGTTCAGAGAGCGATATCAATTTTGACACAGATCACGAAACGTTTGATCATATATTTCGGTGACAGTGAGGATGACATTGCCGAGATCGACAATGCTGATGTTAGTCAGCACGTTGTGGCACCGTATAGACACGAACCAGTGAAGATGCTCCGACAACTGACCGGGCCCACTTGTGCAGATTCGCCGGTAACCGATTCGCCTTAGGCTTCGCCTCTGTCGTGTTCTTCAAAGGAACGGCAGATTTCTTTACATCTGACTTACGCCTGAAACCCATCTTCCATTGTACGAAGCCTTTGAAGTCGTCAGGTGCAACGAAATGCGAACCACAAATAATGCTAGTTGCCGTAGCATGCGTCGTCGGCCCTGCCATTTCGAACAAAACGTTCCCATTTCTGCTGAGTAACTGGCTCTTTGGGAAATTTGTGCACAGAATGGCCAGCCAGATTCGAATTGTTGCAGTTTCCAACAACACATTTGTTCACCATTTCATATGTGAACGAATGTATACCAGTTCAAACATCCACCAAACAAAATCCAGCCGCCGAGAACGCTTGCGATCCCGGGAATGTTTTCCACAACTGACGTCACGATTCTGCCCCTCGCGGCATTTCCGGAAAACAGACTTTTCGAAGCCTGCACCAAGACAGGTCCCGTTTAATGTCAATTTTAGAAATGTTTCAGCAAATGTGTGGTTTTGGGGTTGTCATTATATTGTAGAACACATATGTACATGCATATTTTTATACTTATTAGCAATTTTTTTTCTCCCAGGATATGGCCTTTAACTACTTTCAAGTGTAGACGGGTATTCGTTATGAAGAGCCTGCATTTACGTGTACAATTAGAATTGATTAATAGAATTTATAAGTGCTTTAGATAATGCAATAATGTTTCTAACAGTTTTACAGAAGATAAAAGTTACTTGAAAACAAGTGTTCAAACAAGTTGATGAGATATGAATCTGCGAGCTAAATGTAATGCAATTCAGTTTTATGTTTGTGTTGAAATGTGTCAATATATTTTGGGCTGGAGTTGGTTCAAATGCTTCTTATAAGAAGGAACTCTAGGTAATTGAGTGTAGAATCCTACCTGACTGCCGCCAAACGAAAACATGCCAGTTGTAGTCGGAGTAGCACCGAACTGGAATGGTGTCTTTGCTCCCAATGATGTCGCCGCTTGCGGTGCACTGAAGGCGGGCGGTGCAGCTGGCGCTGCAAACATAGACCCAGCACCAGGGGCGATAGATGTGGTTGCCCCGAAGGCAGCTGGATTGAAGGTTGTCGCTGCTGTGTTCGTTGTCGTGGCGCCAAACACTGGCGTTGTAGAGCCGAACCCAGTCGCACCAGCGCCAAACGGCGATGCACTGGCAGACGCACTTGTTGTCGTGTTGGCACCGCCAAACACAAAGCCTCCTGCACCGCCAAATCCTGTAGCCAAAATAATAGTAACACTTATATAGTGCCAGAAATCTAGATAAATCCATTCGGAGGCACCTAAAATACATAATTACACAACATTGATAAGTTACATAATTTTTTGGATAATAATTAATTAAATGACAACATATAAAATTAATAAAATAAGTTATATAAAGATACAATGATAAGGTGAAATATAGTTGTCACTATATAGCCTTTTTAGGTAATCTGGAACACATTTATATTATGAAATACTTGACCAAATAAAATATATGTAAAATTTTAGATATGAATTTCCCATCACAAACATTTTGTAAGCGCGTTTAGACTATTTTAAGTACATTTGAGAAAAACATATTACTGCTGTCATGAAAGCATCATTATGAAAAATTAGTCTCACACACGCATATAATTTGTATTTCAAAGCCATGCGAACACAAATAATGTCTCAACACCTACAACTTCCAAAGTTTGTTGAACAACAACATTCCTGCAAAGTTCTTGCTAATCCACAAAAGCGAAACTCTGTGCAGTTGGGCTGCTCATACAACCGTACCTTTGCTCCTCTTAACAGGAGCGTCATTGTCATCACTTGCCCTCTTCCTGAAAGCAAACCCAGTGTCTGTTCCAGCTGTACTTGCTGCACTGCCAGCAAACGTAAAGGTAGAGGGCGTCGACGATGCCTCTTTGCCACCAGACGGCACTGATGTCGCTGCGGCCCCACCGAAGGTAAAGCCCCCATGCTGGGGTTTGCTCGTGGAAGAAGCTGCCCCCGACCCAAACACAGCTGCAATCGAGCATCAAATGATTACACTAAAATCGCTAACTAAAAAGCTGTCAGAGCAATCACGGTTCATAAGTGGACAGTTTTCAAATATGCAGTGAATTTTCAACTGCACCAGGACTTTATTAAACCTTTTTGGAACTTGTCATAAGTTATTAACTGAAAAACTCTCAATCCATGTCACATTTATATTGCCCTAATCAGATCGATTGAACATGCACTAGCATTATTTGCTTATATCCAAATGGAAGCCTAGTAGTCTAGTTTTTATTAATGTCAAAAGCTTTTATTCAAACAAATCAAACAATTCAAGTGTACAAGTAAATGAGACCACAAAACCTATGGGTGACAAGTTTGAAAGGAGAAGCATAGAAGTAACATTACTTAATGTAAATTGATAGATTCAAGGGCCCCTGTAACCACAGCGCGTCAACATAACAAATGGCCATCACTATCTTTCGACAAAACATTACAAGAATAACAAAACATATACATCTACTTACATTGTTTATTATCACTAACAACCAGGAAATCATAGTTTAATTCAGCGTGAATATAATACTACATAAAATGCGTCAATCGAGAAAAACCACCAGTGCACCAGTGATTTTGGTGACATGGAGACACTGCATGTCAACTCACATTTACTTTGTTCTGTTGTCGTGGCGGTGGAAGTACTCAATGTCGTGGGAAACTGGAACCCGGCTATGTTTGGAGTCCCTGGCGTCATCACCATCGGGCTGAATGTGCCAGCCGGTGACGTTGCGGCTTTCTCCGCTGTTTCCGAAGTCTTTGCACTTGCTCCAAAGTTAAAACCACCAGCAGTACCGGTGCTTCCGGTTTTCGCATCCGACGTTTTCGTGTTTGCCCCAAAACTGAATCCACCGGCTGCGCTATTGCCACTTACGGTTTTCGTTTCGGATGTTTTCGTTGCTCCACCGAAGCTGAACCCACCAGCCACACTGCCGCTTTGCGATTTTGTATCAGATATTTTTGCGCTACCGCCAAAGCTGAAGCCACCGATTTTCACCTCCGATGACACAGGGTTCGTGAAAGCAGCAGTTGTTGACGATGCCCCAAACTGAAACCCACCCTTTTTGGGTGACGTTGTATTGTTACTGGCATCAGGGGCAACGGAAGCAGGTTGGCCAAATGAAAATCCACCTGCAGATGGCTGTTTCAACTGAGTGCCACTGGGGGAGCTATTGGTCGTTGTAGCCGAGAATCCACCAAACGATGGAGCTGTAGTTGTCGCTGCCACACCTGTTGCTTTCACAGTTCCTGAGGCAATCTCGCCAAATTTCACCCCACTGGAGCTGAGAGATGCGGTGTTACCCGTCTGATCGAACAATCCAGCGGTGCTAGAAGTGGTGGGCTGCGCAGATTCACTCGTCTTTGCTGCAGCACCGCTCGACGACGCAGCTGCAGCATCAAACTTAAAACCACCCGATGGAGCCTTGGCAACAAACTGAGAGCTATTGTCAACAGGTGGCGCTGCCGACTGTCCAAACTGAACGCCACCAAACGGTACTGTCTTTGCCAAGCCCTCCGTTGGCTTTGCTGGTATAACATTGGAAGACGAATTGCTCAGTTTAAATCCTGTCGAACTAGACGCCGACACTGAAGACTCGCCAAACTTAAATTCTCCCGCGGAACCAAAGTCTTTAGGCGCCGAAGAGCCCTGGCTGAACTTAAAACCGCCATCAAGGGACTTGTCTGTTGTGTCAGTGGGTTTGCTGGTCGGTAAAGTCGTCCCAAACGAGAATACTGGAGTGGCGCCTGTGGAATTTGTCGTCATCGTTGTTGATGTCAGCACAAGTCCACCTGTCGTACCGAACTTGAAACCACCAGGACTCGTGAAGTCTACAAGATGTAACAGGTTTATTAGAAACTTTCTCTCATATACCAGGGACAATCTTAATTTTGTCACTAATTGGGGAGATGCGATCATAATGAAATACATGTTAACATCAAAGCAAAATTTAAGGGTAAAAGTAAAAGACAAAACTACTAAACCTTCTACAAAGGTAAGTGAATGAAATTAGAAAATGCTTAGCAAATATTGATTGCAATAACTGATACTAACAAATCGTATGCACATTTAATGTGAATAAAACATGGTAATCGTGCACAAATAAAATGCTTATCTTCATGATGTAATGATAGGTTTATTTCTCCTCTGCCTGGTAAAAGTATACATCAACAAGGGGTCATACATAAAGTCATGTTTGGGTGGGGCAAGAGCTATGTAATCATTTTGTTAAATGTTGGCTCATTGAGCTGTCATTATCAAACATTGCAGCACTTCCTGTCCAGCTATTTTTGGTAGATTTAAATTTTTCGACACTTCAACAGCAATGTGTTTTTTTTTTATTACTTTTATTTTACACTTAAACAAATCAATACCATACAGGGTATAATTATTATAGATACATGGGTCTTCCGTTCCAAATTATAAATCACTATTGTTCATTCAACCTCACTAAAATCAGTTGATTTCACTGGCTCATGACTGCTGCTACAAACAAATTAATTCCAACTAACTTTCACAAAGTGGGCAAAAGAGGGTCCAGAATTGGAGTGCCTAATATCCGATGAACACAAATTAACATTTAGCTGCACAAAAATGAGAAACATTTACTTGTTGTTGTGCTCGTGGTTCCTGGCCTCGGTGTCTCACAGGCGATACACTTGTTCGACTGCCCCTTGTTGGTCACCATACACGTGTCGCAATCCCATGATCCTGCAGGCTTCGCAAACTGCGATGCTAAACTCGGTCCCGTCAACGGTGGCAACGGAGAAGATGACATCTGTGAATTAATCAGCATAAATTCAAGTCGGTTATTGATATAGATCATTTAATAACCTTACACATTATCATTGTCTAAATTCTATTGTAAATACAAAATAGTGCATTCTTTTAAATGTCTTAATTCGCATTCAAAATCCTAGCTCCACAGTTCTTTCGTTTGAATGAAAAGACATAGGATGAAGCTGCGTAAGGGTCTAGCAAGGTATTTGGTGTAGTAGATCTCACATTCCTATTGTTACATAAGCAGTTCACTATCCAATAACAAATATAATCATTTGGTTTACTTCAATTCTCTACAACAGTTGTGTATTGCTCAAAAACATCTCCATCCATGAGTAACTGACATGCCCTGCTCTGCAGTCAATAACCTTTAAAAATTAAACTGTCATCAGTATTTACTGAACCGGGTCGGGTCCACATTAAAAACTTGTCAGTTCCAGCCAATCAGACACACTGACACAGTGACAGCCAATCAAAATATGCCTTATTGTTGCCTACCTTTCTGGGCTCATCTGCAGACTTGCTTGGAGCGCCTGGCCTGGCCGTACTGCAGGCAGGACAGACATCGTGCGTTGAGCTGTTCTGTACCATACACGTTGGACACTCCCAACTACCCGATGGCTTCTTGAACATCGCTGCCAGACTGTTCCCGCCAACCGGGGCAGACATCTGTACACAAAGCCATGCTTGTAGGAACATCAAATCTAAACTGATGTTGATTGTGTTATTCAATCACCCATCCCTTGACCGGTGACTGCAGGGGAACCGTTTGGAGTGTGATTTTATTCCACCTGGGACAGTTGTGGGCTGCATCGCATAATTCCCTCGGGTGTAGACCCGTCCACTCTCGGACATTGTCCATGTACATTTGTTGTGGTCTTTCATGTTTTCTGCTGCCTTTGACCATCATGCCATGTAGTATTTCTTGGCAAGCTTGCTATGTCTCGTTGCATGTTCATTAGTAGTTTCAAAAACATCAACTTTTTACATTGAAACCCAACTAATCTGCACCCAAGTAATCACGAAAGTTCAACAACTGGACATTATTTCATGGGAATGGAATTTCCAAACTCTCATATACGACGTTATGTTCTTGATTTGTAGACCCGGGACAGTGGAATCGACGTGATTGGATTGATGACGTTCATCTATGGTGCTAGATCACAAGCACCAAACACAGCTGAGATTACAAAATCTTCAGCAAGTCTGAAACATTTATCCATTGCTTACACAAACTATAGTGATCATTCCATATGATGTTTCTCGCAGTTAGAAGGCAAGACCTGTAATACGTGCAACAACCGCCGAATCTCACCTCGTTACTGGATGGTGCTGCCACGTGGCTGTTGCTTGCCTTTGGCTTTGCGGTCTCGCAGGCGACACACTTGGCCACGTCAGCCTTGTTCTGTATCATACATGTGGGACACTCCCAGCTGCCTGCGGGGGTCTTGAAGAGACTGCCGAGACTCTGAGTGCCTGGCGTAACGCCGAACGCAATGGTCTTCTGGAAAAACAACAAATTTTTTGTTTCAAAAACAAATGTTATTATAATCGAGCATATGGGTGCATTTATAATGTCGGTATGTTCATGTTTTCATCTTGGATGTCAAGATATCGTCTAGAACCCTGGGATAAAGCAAGAATTTATCAAAATTCCCCGTAAGTTAAGGATTCTTACTGATCAATTGTTCACAACGATACGCTTGCTTCGTGCGATTGTTTTCCGAGCTACAAACTGCTCAGATTTACGTCACAACGAACACCAGGTACGTGACGTACCGTACGTCTACTTGAGCAAACCTTCTACCACATGTGTCATAAACACACACGCACGAGAAGTGTTAAGTTTATGAAGGGAGGTTATCTCTTCCGTTACCTACAATCAGCCAGCTGTTATATTTATTAGCAGGAAATTGACTGAAGCAGCTATACCTAATACCTAACATGGACTGGTGTATGGGAACTATCCCAATTGAAAGGTATTAGCAGATAGAGACATCTGCCGTGTAAATTACAGGCAATGGCGGTATAGGAATGTGTGCTTACAATTTAACATTTCGTGAGTACGACTTTGAATTGCAAACATTATTTCAGACTTGCAACATTATTGCAGCATTTTCAATTATATTGTTAGTTTTAGGAGTGGAGCGTGGGGGTCAATCATATCCAATTTTTTACAACCTCCCTACCAATAAAAATCCTGGTACATTCACTCAACACAACCATGCGATCAACTCCCCAGCACATTCAAGAGATTACAGAAATAAATGTACCTACCTTGATGGCGCCGTCATCAGCAGTGGAGGAAGGCTTCGATGTATTGCACGCCACACACTTGTTCACCTCTGCCTTGTTCTGTATCATACACATGGGACAATCCCAGCTTCCAGCCGGCTTCTTGAACAGGCTCGACAGATCACTGGTTGCACCCCCGCTCACTTTACTGTCACCTGTACACGGAAATTCATGTCAAAATTACTTTTGTTATATCTCTTATTATTATTACTACTACTAAAGCAGCTGCTTATAAATTGCGTCATACCACTGTAAGGGATTCAGGTGACTTAGCTGAACCTCACTATACGGTCACCCCTGTAATGCAGCCACCTCGTAATTAAGATCCCCCTTTAAGAGTCCCAAATTATGTCTGTGACAGTAAATTATAGAGAAATTAGTCACCTTCCCATTCAGGTCACTCGCCTTCCCATTCAGGTCACTTTGGTCCAGTTCCGAGGTTGACCTTAGGTCAAGATGGTGCTTGACTTTATAGGTCTGCCAGGAATTGAAGTGAAAGACAGAGCCCTGAGAAGTCCTAAGGACTGGAGACCACGCAATATATGAATTTATTTGAGTGGTCATTTTCTCACTCACCAGTGCGGTCACTTGGTGTATTGCTGGCAGACTTAGAGAGGAAGTCCATCACGCTTCCAGCAGCCAACACCTTGGCTGGCGAGAAACCACCCGGCTCTGTCAAACAAACCACATGGAAACAAGAGTGGACAAAACGTCATCACAAGTTTAAAGATTTTTGTATTGTATGCCGTATGTATGCTGTTTCCTAAACACACCGTTAGCCCATACGTTTTTTTACAAAGGGGCAAGGATCTGTACTTTGGCAAGTGCTAACCAGTTGCTTTGAGCACTGGCATGTTTTTGACAAATATTCAAGATATCTTCATAAGAACAGAGCACTGAATTGGCTTTATTGTATTTCTGGTCAATTTGTTGTATACAACCAAGATCAACAATTGTATGCAATCAAAATCGAGCGACACCTTGACAAAGATTAGGAGTCTACAAATTGAAATAAAAATTTTCATTTCAACTGAACAAATCCTAGTTTTTCAGATATCTCTCAATCTAAATGACGTACTGTTATGGATAGTGGTGGTGCAGACCATTTGACCAGAAACACAGTAACGCTTGTTTTCGATTGATACTATGTGACATAACGCACGTTCACAGTTGAAGTGGTGCGAACAACAATTCCATTGCCAAATCGACAAATAGATTGTACCACTCCCCTGGCATTCCGACCACCATTCATTCTGAATATATAATCAATCTATGACAGTGGTGATATGGATGTCATGTGACTTCTCTGCTTGGGAGCTTGGGAAAGAAAAGCACCTACCAGGGGCTGGAACCGATGAGGGGGGTGACTTCATCTTGAGCTTGGCCGAGTCGACCTTGTAACTGAAGGCCAACGAAGGGCTACTACTGAACGAGGTATTGCTGAACGGGGCCAAATGCGACATAGATGAACGGGTTGTGTTGACCGTGGAAGGCTTGTCCACCGTGATAGGAGAGCTGAACTGGAACGACTGCAGCACACCAACATACAGTCTATGAACAGCTTTAAATATCCCCTTAACCAAGTGAAAGATAATACCAGACAACATATGTAGAGTTTGTAATCAGCTTGATATTCATGATCGATCATTGGTTTGTTGGCGGTCATTCTAAGTCAAGTTTGATCATGGCAGTACTATTGCAACCGATCAATGGCAGTTGACGTAAACACTAACATATTCGACGTTAGTTTGTAATAATCACAGATTGAAATATATATTCAACGTCTATAAACAGATTAAAAAAACAATTTAAATCAAAGAAATTTGATTGTCTCAATCTTTTCCCAACCCTGCCTACACGGGAACCATACTTCTGATTGTTTTAGTATCTTTTATCAACCCTGCCTACACGGGAACCATACTTCTGATTGTTTTAGTATCTTTTATCAACCCTGCCTACGTAGGTTCCACAAATCACACACAAGTTGTCTTCAGCTTCAAAGGAACAAAACACCGCAATTTACATACACGATTGGACGTTGGTGACGACACCACTCCGAGGGTGTTACCCCCCTCTTTCAGGATGGGGCTACTGAACCGGAAGAGGGGTGAACTTGGGTTGGCGCTGACAGCCGACCGACTCGGTTGCGTCGACGTCGCAGTGTTCGATGTGTCACTTGGCATCAGGTTATTGCCAAAGCTGATGGTCGGCATACTACCAATGGGAAGGGTGAAACTGGTCGGCAGGGTGGGAAGCTCCACCTAGAGGGATACAGAAATGGCACCTTTTAAGGGGAAATATAAAAAAACTACTCAGAATGCGTTTCTGTCAGATTATGATAGTTATTAATAAAATTCACTTTCAAAGAACTAATTATCTTTAATTCATTTTAATTCACGGATTCACAGCCGCTGATGTAATGGAATTACATTTCAAAGTCCCTCTTTTGGGTAAGAGCAATCGCATTTAGTTAAGACAAACAATTATCTTAGTTTCACTATTCTAAGTATGATCAATTGTTAAAAATAATGGTTCCGTTGAACCATAAACATACAATTTAGGGATAATCTCAGAACGTTGATGTCCGATATTGGACGTCAATGTTCCGAGACAATCCCTTATCCAGTTTAGTAAACCTATCTAACTTTGGCGAACACCAAAGTAAAGATAAGTTCTTATATAGCGCAGTATCCAGTCCTCGGGACTACTCAAAGCATTTTACACTTTACTCCCTGGCAGACCTGTTCAATCGAACACTATCTTGATTTCTCTGGGAAACATCCAGCCATGCTGCAGTTAATGCGGGAAGACTATTCGTACACAAATATCCTCCATTGTCTATAGCCAGGTACTCATTCATACAGCTAGTGAACTGGAGCAACGTAAAGTAAATGAACTTGCTGAAGGTTTGACACAGCAGCGCAGGATTTGAACATGGGTTCTCTCGGTCGAGAGTCGAAAGCTCTAACCGCTGCGCTCCAAAACACTGCGACATAGTAAACAGCTCCAATCAATTCATCAAAACTCACCTCCTCCTCCTGGTCGACTTTCTTGCTTGAGTAATGCTGGCCTCGTTCTCGCTTCATCTTTCCGGTTCTCGCACCCCCATCGCTCCCACCCTGCCTCAGGGAGTCCACACCCCTCTCAGGGGCGGTCGCCCGGGTGCAGTACTGCGGGGAGACGTGTGGGGTGAATTGACTGGTGGGGCCCTGTAGGTTCCTCATGACGGGGGCCATTGTTGGTGGGGCGAGACCAGTCACTGGGGGTGGCTGTGAACAGAGCAGTAGTATTACACTATGTCAGTATACTCACAACTGGAAAATTTGTGTAACGGAAACCTCGTATCCTAATGCTCTTAGCCTATTGTAATACACTGCCCTGATCTCGCATGAATTCACATGACACATTCTGGCCATACAGCGATTTACACTGCACAGATAGGACGCACGTTTTTTCATGCGTCTTTATGATTTTGAATTTGTCTGTTCAGTTTCATAAGTACTTTAATGACAACAACTTTTCCCACAGTCTGTATGCAGAAATTTGACGGAACAGGTGTTAGAGATTTAGCACCTAGATTTTTATGGAAGAGTGATCAGGCTTTTGTTAAAACAGTAAAGAACGATTGGATATTTGTGCCCCCACCATTATATGATGTCATGCACATATACATAGTTATTTTAAACTAATTTCTGTGTAACCATGTCTAAAAACTGCAGTTTGAAATCGAATACTGCATTTTCCGAGTTAACAGCAAAATTATGATTTACTAAAGATCCATATCTCCTCCTCTCTTACCTGCTATACAAGTCAGACACGGGGTCAAATGCAAATGCATTTAAATGCGACTGATCCAGTATTTGCATTAGAAAATTTGGAGCCAAAACTATTTGAATTTGCATTTAAATACATTTTAAAAGTATTTGAAAAATCAAATGCTTTTCAAATACTAATAGAATTTAATTCTGTCAATGAAAACCGTTATCACAGCTGTGCTTAATTAATTAAATAGTTGCTTGGTATAGACAGTTGATACAGGTCACTCATGTTACGTATGTGATCACTGAGGCATGACATTCACTGAGAGAAAATAGCTATAGCTCTTATATTAGCTGACCAACTGCAGCCAGTTGTATGTTTTGATCGTTAACTCAGCTTTAACTTGGGTCATTATCAGATGGATGATCAGTGTATCAGCTGGCCTGCCTCAGGGTCAGGTTAGCAAGCATTTAATTAACAGTGGGTGGCTTAATCTATTTTTATTGGAAGACAGTGCATCAGTGGGCACAGGAAATGAAAAACAGGATTAACATGTCACAGGGAAAAAAATTAACAATGTGTGACCAATTGTAGCATGGTACTATTGACTCAATGAACTCCCTTAATTCTGGATAAACAATGGTCAAGTATAGCTCTTTTTGTCATTATTTATTGTGCACGAGGATGTCAAGAGAATTAGAAAAGTATTTGAAAAGTATCTGAAATACTTTTGAAAAGTATTTGCATTTGAAATGTCAAAAGTATTTGCATACTTTTCATTGTATTTGACCCCATGTCTGATACAAGTACACGTCGTATATAAGATAAAAAATAATTTGCAGACACTTCTTTATAACTCAAAGCTCAGCTCAACGTCAAATAATAAGCCCACAGGATTTCTAGAGAATCTCTCGAGTTACTTGATGAAACTATATCTAGGTTTTTACATGTAATAAATAACATTGTAACCGAGTAACCAAAAAGATGTATACCATGATGCACTGGACACTCACCTCTGAAGGTGACCTGTTCTGATGATGCATCGGCAGACTGCGGCGTCTGTAGTTACCAGGCTGCAAAGAACACATTGAAGTCATTGTAGTAACAATTTACAGGAATTTACAATGATAATCGAAGAATGGTGGAGCTGAGAGAGTAGGCTGGCATATAAGAAATGTCTAAGTAGAAGCTGGCGAGGAGTCGATTAAAGTTGGCCGGAGATGTGGAGATAATGGGAGTAGAATGGTTGGCAAAGAAAGCAGATGTCCGGAAAATGGAAGGGAAACGGAGGCGAGGATAACTTGGACTGCAATGGGAGGACTGTATAGAGATTTGGAAGGATTGAAAGAGGAGCAAAGAACGAGAGTGAATGACAGAGGGAAATGGAAACAAATGGTAGAGAAAGCAGTGCAAGATCAGCGAGGGAAAAGAAAAAACAGAAATGAAGGATCAGAATTGAGGCATGACAGACAGGGAATCAAGAGAACATATCAAGATCATTAACGAAATCGATATAGTTTGTCCTCAGGTCCCTGTTCCCAAGGCTAACAATGAATCAGACGTGACCATCTCACATACATTCTTATGACCTCATAGCCAGATATTGTTCTTTAAAACCAATTTCGCCCCTATAGTTATCTTTATACCGAAAACTGTAAACACCAGGGCAAGCCACCGGGACACTTTTGTATGTCACAGAAATAGTGTCCTCTGTCATAGCTTCATAAATTTAACAGCAGAAAAGAGATTATGTTTAATGATGAATTTTTCGAATGATCTCATATGTAGGTATATAACAGTGTTGACAGGGTACAACTGTGAACAACTCCTTGTGCAGTTAATTGTCATTACTGCAAATTACTAAATTAGTGAAACTCAAATCTTCTCAGAACATGGAAGATATTAATGAGAAATCCAAAAGCCCCCCAAGGACTATAGTATACACGACAGCACTTACGGTGAATGACATAGGCGAGTCAACAAGGCTTGAATTGTATGACGGAATTTTCTTTGCATCCTGGAAACAGACACAATCATATTTTTGTCTAATGTACACACAAAGTTGATTTTGTTTAGGGTATTACAACAAAACGATTAATTATGATGCTATATGCTAAACGAGCATATAATATTTAGCAGATTTTAACACAAGATCAATACAACCGATACATAAAAAATGAAGACAAACTGTGGTAAGACCACGATTAGTAAATGCAATATTGGATGCACTGCATTTATGTGTCTATGGTTTGGAATTACAAGTGACTGAACAGAGATTGCCATAATCTACTTTGCCATAATACTTTAATTTCATTACGAAACCTGACACTCAAAAGGCATGCTGCAAAACGGTCTACTCACTTTGATCGGAGTCGACATCTTTTCTAGTGTGTCGAGTATCCGTTTCGCTGTTGAACTGGTAACGCCACCTAGTGTGGAGTTGTTCAGTGGCCGAGCTGTCACTTGTCTCTTTGTCAGCGGTGACTAAAACGAAAGCAGATACACGTAATATGAAACCAAAGGATATTTACTTAAAATATATGGGCGAAGCTTACAACAAAAGATTCAACAGATGTAATAATTGTAACACAACTAAGTTAACATGATTATTATAATATAATTATTATGACATTACATCACAGTTGGATGACTTGGCTAACAATCAATCTGCCTCATTAGTCCAGTCCATAAAAGTGTTACAAGCATGTAAAAATTGTATCTATCCTATTGTCATGGGAAAAGCTGAAATACTATATAAAATGGACCAAGAGGCCCTGAATCCTTTCGACTATATTGTGAGTTTGTAATTATTAATCAAATGGTTTTTGGTGAATCATAGTTACAGATCATTAAGGATAATGATGGAAGTAAAATGTTGACATGTTTAGCCGAGACTATATGCATGCCAGTGAAGATACACATGGAAATAAAATATTCGAATAGACCATTTCGTGAAGATTGTATATATGGTTGTAGAAAGATGTAGAGAGTTGGCGAGCTTCAATCTTGCATGTAGCACGGTTAAAGGTTTAAGAAAATTTAAGCAAATACAGATTTCTTGTGTACAGTGGTATTAGTGGCACTACCACTTGGAATGTCAATACCAAATTACAGAAAAAGTTAATGCAGATTACTGCAGTTTTTAAGAAAGTATGCAAAATCAGAGAAAAAATTACTGAAGTTTTTGAAAAAATGTGAAAATTTAACCAGTATGGGGGAAGCCGTTAGAATGATTCAATCAAATACACACTTCTCGTGCATAGTGGCAGTACCCTAAGATATGTCTATGCAAAATTAGACAAAAAGTTGAACAGTTTCTGAGATATGGCAATTAACGGCACCCACAGAGTGATGGCACAAGTCTGTTGGACCTTCAGCCCAAAGGACTAAAAAGTTGCACTTTCCCATCACTGACATGTATTCCCTGGTTGTTGCCATATCTGCCCCATCACTGACATGTATTCCCTGGTTGTTGCCATATCTGCCCCATCACTGACATGTATTCCCTGGTTGTTGCCATATCTGCCCCATCACTGACATGTATTCCCTGGTTGTTGCCATATCTGCCCTATTTCTGCCATAGGCACAGCAGAAATACCTTTCTGCCCGGCAGCAAACCAACCCTGCATAATGAAGTAATGAATCATTCCAGCCCTACTCACAATAATGGTGTTAGCTCCAGACCTTCAGTATACTGAATACTCACATGATAAGGTGACGAATGTTTTAAGCGATTCTTCCTGTGTGCAGCCGCGCCTCCAAAAGTAGTTTTGCCCGGATAGTAGGGTGACTGCTGATAGTCCTTGCCCAACTCATGACGCCGGGTGGATGCATTCTATTTTGAGACAAGTCCAAATACCACTAATTTATCATCCAACAACAAAATGATTGTTATATTGTTCGAGAACTATTCGTACTGCCTAGGAAGGGTTTTGGGCCAAAACTTGATAAAGTTGAGTGCCATTTTTGATAGAGCAAGTTTTGTTTGAATATCAGTCATGATTTTATATTTGCGGTATAATGTGCAGGTTTTCACTTACGTTGAAGGATGAAGCACGGAAGTGCAATTTTGTCAAAAATATCTACATCAGGTTTTGCCCAAAAACCCTTCATATATAAATAATAATAGCACTGTTTACCACTGTTGCATAGGAATTAAACAAGTCTGAAGTAGCACAAAGTTACGTGTGGAAACGATTGTTTATATAATTTCAAATGTTGTTAAACTTATTCACAACCAGTCAACAGAATCAATGTATGACTGTCTTGGCGTCCAGTAATCCCTAAATTAAAATCACGTATAAGCCTAGGTACATCAAATGAAAACTGCAGAACAGCCAGTTCGTCTACCTGAATTGGGCTGCCAAATATGGAGACGTTGAAGGCTGGACGCTGACTCTTGGCTGGAGGTTGAGGTCGGCTAGGACGCGATGGCCGTGCCGTGCTTGACCACAGGAAACTCTTATTGTTGTTGCTCACCGACAACTTGCTAACGTTTCGTCCGTCCAACGCTAAAATAATAACAATAATATATTTTATATACCGTCAGATTCAAATTTGTTTATGGCGCTTCACAACATTTTAAAGTACATAAAATAGTATAGAATGGCAAAAAAGTGAAAATACTACTAGTAATAAGAATAGTTTTAAATAAATACAGCAATAAGTGTAGAATTTCTAAATAAGGAAATTACTAAATCAAAATATTAGGGGCTAGTATAGGCCCATTTTGTCATGGCGTTGACGGAGTCATCCAAGTTGGGGGCTAGCTAGCTAGCTGTGGAGATGACACACTTATTAATAATAATTAAATGAGTGATGTTTGTTCACCTGTTCAACACTATACAAATTATTATCGTCAGACTTTGAGATTCTGAAAGTGTCTCCACATACATGCATTTATGGAATGGCCCCAACATGAAATAACTTACCACCGGTCTGACGAGGCGTCGGTGGGTCTATCTCCTTGCTGGGGGTCACTGATCCCCCCAGTTCCTGTCGCATCTGTACGATCTTCGACTCACTCAGCTGAAGGATGTCCCTTTGGTAGTCTCGCTGGTCTGGGTGGGGGACGAGCGATGAGCACCCACTGGTCGATATTGAGTACTCACTCACTTCCGATTGGTCGTCTCCTTCTGAAGAATGCAGATAAATACTTATACTGAATGTGCAATTCTAATTTTTTTATGCAATACATTATTTGCTAACCCTGTACCTCCTTGGCTGTATATTACATAATACAAAAGAATGATGCACTAATTTTACTACTGCCTTTTATATAAGGTAAAGAATTGTGGCTATTTTTCACTCGGTAAGACCCATTCTATACTTCAAGCAGAAAATATTGCACTAATTGCACAACCACAAAAATCTGCTTCAAACAGTCACAAATCAACAGTCGATATGCTGATTTGTCTGTCAATGTTGACTACTCACTAGGTTGTGCAAAGTTGCCCGACACCTGGGTGTATTCGGGGTGTGGTTGTGTGTACACTGCTGCGCTACTGTACACGGTCTGTCCAGACATGCATGTGCTCTGGCCTGAAAAAACCAACACCACATCTAAATTTTGCATGCTGCCGTACAACTTAAAACCTGCTCACAACACACCAGAGTTATGATTTGCGAAGACAGACTCGTATTTCCAAAACATACACTGATTTACCTCTTTTCTTTATAAAACCCAAGCCGGGCACAAGAATCATATCCAACTGAAAGTAAACTACATTTATTTGCACAAATACTGACATATAACATCAAAAATTACAGAACGCACAGAGGACGGGACATGCAGACAACACGACTAGCAGAAAATACGTTTTCTGATCTACTTTCAACACCAGCATGTTTGCTGTTGTCAATACCTTGCATCGTGGGAAAGCGCGAGAATTGTGGGCTATCAGATGACAGCCTAAACGTTGCCGCCTGGCTGCTGGGGGATGAGCCGCTGCTTGCAGAGGCTTCGTTTATTGGAACAAACGCTGTGTGTGTGTTCCGCACTTCACTGCACATCGTCTGATTTCTTGAAGCTGGTGCCTGCAGCATCACAAATGGTACAATGTTCACAAGCAGAAACAAAGCTAACAGTTTTAGTACAGATAGTGAAAACACTTCCTTATTTTCCTTTTGAAAAGAACACACATCAGGATACCTTAGGACGTTTCAGATCGCAGGATCTACTTGGTCCTTCAATATCTTTGATATGTCAATGTCACCCATTGTTTAACCCTTTCAAGGCCAGATTAATGCAAATATGTGCCTGTTATTGAATCCTATTAAATCAAGAGAATGTGCTGTGAGTGAATCATGTGATATACTCGGGTTGCATGAATGCAAATAAATAAATAATTTTTGATCCGATTCAAATAAAATTTTCACTACATCTGAAGAACTAATTCCTGGTGTAACTAGCCAAGTATGTGACATATTTGTCAATTTATTACCCAAATATGAATTGCTAAAGTATGACAAAAATAAAATACTTAAATAATTGTCAACAATTATTTTTTTTTAAATATTTTTCATTACTAATTAGCGGTTACATGCTGCGTATGAAATGTTCATAAATTACTATGCTACAGAATGGAAAACTAATTAAATGTCTATGGTAAATAAAACTGAAATAATTTAAGTTTTTCAGAGTGCATGTATTTTCAAGATTTTATACAAAATGGCGTTCTTTGTGATCATAGCCGTCATCTCGTCTGAACTATTAAATTGGTGTTATGTTTAAAATGCGTAATCATAGTGCAAAACATTCCCCTTCGATGGCAGCGTTCGTTATAAACTCGATTCGAAAATCCCATCAAAGTCCGAATTACTGGAGTTCGACATAATGACAATGTCGAGAATTACACCAAAGCTAAAAAACACCACCGGCTTCGTTGCGCGGCGCATTAATACTTCTTTACAACAAAATAGACCGCTCAAAAGTTAGCATTTAATCGTAGAAATCGCCTGCGGACGCGTGTTTTGGAATAATTCCTGGGTGCTTCCATGTTTATGCCCGCAGCAAATGTTAAACTTTAATCTCATTGGCTGAAAATCACCATTAAAATATTCACTGCGTGGCGTAAAAGAGGGACCGGAAATTGTTTGTCGCTGCGTTCGACTACAAAACCGCGTGGTGGTTGGCGCTATTTAGTCACGGAAATCGCCATCATTTCATCATTTGACGCTTCCCAGTGAAACTTCAATATTATTATATGTTAACTGCCGAAATAAATTGCCGTTATTGCATGACACTGTTTCGCGGTACCAGTTTAAATGTGCCCCTGTATTCGGGCGTATTCAGGCGTTCTGGCCGTGAGTGGGAGTCGGGTTGATTCGGGCGTTCTGACCACGAGAGGGTTAAGGACTGTGTTTTATGCAAGCCCTTACCTGTTGACTGACGTTGTTCATCAACTGTGCAGAAGGGGTGGGTTGTGGTGGTTTGCGGACGCTGTGGACGAGGTCAATGAGCCACGACGGAGACATCATGTCCTTCATTGTCTCACGCATTCTCCTCACAATCGACTGTAAACATGTCAAATCTATGATTATCACCTGAACTACGAACACTGTTTCCAGGTAGCAGTTAAGCAGGATGTTAAAGTCCTGTAGGCTCAACATTCCATTATCACAGCAAGTGTTTTGGCAACAACAAATACATTGTAATTGGAAAGCAAATATTTTATGATCATTAATTCACAATTTTATATAGGAACCACTCTCTATATAAATAAATCTGGAAAATAACGGTATAGGATAAGTTGCAAAGATCTCTCACAGTGAGTAATTAATGACAATATCAAACAATGTGACCCAAGCACTATGTGTTTAGTTTGATTTAAATGTATCCATTACAGTTTTTGCATTAGGGTTTTAAAAACGGTCCTGGGACCCCATGGGTATGAAAAAACGGAGTCCCAGGAACACAAATGGGCCAAGAAGCTCTGAAGTCTTTTGGACTATATTATGAGTCTGTAATTATTAATCAAATGTTTTTGGTGAATCATAGTTACAGATCATTAATGGTTATGATGAAAATAAAATGTTTACATGTTTAGTGGAGACTATATACATGCCAGTGAACTTAGTGTAGCAATTAATGACATCATACTGATTGTATGTATAGTAAAACATTTGAATGTAGTTAAACATCTGAACAAAACCAGTTTGCTCTGCTAATTCTAGTTATGGTTATTTGCAGGGCCTGTACAAAATATTGATTAGTCGGACTTGTTAAGAATTTGCTAATCTCTATAGAACAGAATGTACAGTATTGCAATGTTATTGTTCTCTGAAACTCGCAAATATCACTATGCTGTGCTCACAACTTCACTAGTTTCTTGGTCTGCCACTAGCAGCGTTCATAGTTTGCACTGGGAGCCTATTGTCGCACACCAGATGGCACCTCCCGCACTCACAGGCTGTGTTTTCAAGAGTTTATTGGTTGAAAATAGCTCAGGATTCTTTTGAGGCATGGAGAACACACAATGATCAACAGTCTTAATTGCATACATTCGCACATTCTATCAAATACGTGAAAAATGTATACATGCACATAGATCAACGAACATTATGATACATAACTATCACATGGACACATTATATTATGGCTACTAAACAGTCTGCTGGTTTGGGTAGTATACAAATCTACTTTATTATTACTACATAACAGTCCGTAGTATCCAGGTCATTAGTTTGAATGATTAAATCAATTAGAGATTTCTTGTGTATAGTGGCACATGGAATGTGTTTGCAAAATTAGACAAAAAGTTACTACAGTTTTTGAGAAAACAAATTAGAAAATTTTGCATTTTGGGGGGCCTTTGGAATGAATGAAGCAAATACAGATTTCTTGTGTGTATAGTGGCACTACCACTTGGAATGTCAATAAAAAATTAGAGAAAAAGTCACTGCAGTTTTTGAGAAAATAGACAAAATGTGAAAATTTTGCATTTTGGGGAGCCCTGGGAGGCTTTACATGTAAGATTATAACTTAGCATTGTCGCTTTCTTAAAAATTTGTGACCCTGGCTGATCGAGGCATTTACAATAATAAGAAAATGCTTTAAAATGTATGGTTTTTGGTTTATAATACAATAAAAAATATATTGTCCAATAATACTATTACAATAAAACCAGCCTTAGCGGCCACCTGATAACGGCCACTTTTGAAAGTCCTGAACGACTTCCTATTAGTTTGCACTGCCCACTACCTGTCCATAACGGTAACCTGTCTATTGCGTATAACGGCCAGTTAATTTGGACCGAACCATTCATAGTCAACCTGCGGCTTGCGGGCAGGTCAAAGGGAATTAATAATTTCCCTGAATAAAAGGTCATCGCTTCGGTGTCATCTTGTATATGCTGGAGACTATCAAATTGCAATCGAGTCACATGTGATGTCATCAGCTTCTTGCTGCCACTATGTGGCTCCTTTACTCCAGCAGAGGAGTAGAATCAGCTTTGATGTCCAAAGTGAGCTCAGAAACCTCTGTGGCATGTAGCCACAGGTGGAAGCAGGCCATTGTAATATTTACCTAGGTGGCTTGGCATAGTTGGAGAGCAAATCTGGGCCAATGCTTGCCTTCCACTCGTTCACACCCTCATGTTTCCTTTTGGACATCAAAACTTTTTCTGTTTACCTTTACTTGGAAAGCGTTATTGATTTCACCATGGCCGAAAAGAAAAAAGGAACATCAATTAAATATAGCAAGTTGTGAGGTGCATTATTTAATATTATTGTCAACTCTAGGTTTGTATTGTTCACGAGAGTACCAACTAGCAAACGTCAACATTCATAATACTGTGGTTCCACCTAGTGAGTATCGAAGTCATGAAACTCTCCATAACGGCAACCTGCCTATAACGGTAATTTTGCGCAGTCCTGGCGATGACCGTTATGAATAGGTTTTAGTGTAGATACAGCGGATAATTTTATTCTGCTGCTGAGCATAAAAAGAATGCAAGGCATTTCTTGTATATACAAGAAATAAGTTTATAATAGTAATACAAACGTGAGAGTAGTTTGTGCATATATATTTTAACAGTTGGATTGCATGTGGTGGCTTGTTAACTCCAAGTTTGTTTAGATGACTTATGGCCTGGGGAACGATGTGCCATCAAAGAAACTGCATCCGAGGGATGCAGCAAACCTTCAAACACAAAACTGCGTCCCACCTCGAAGAACCGCATATTGCTCAAAAACGGTGTTAACGCGAACACTGCATTAGGCAGCATTTCAATTGTTTCCAAGAGTGTGACATTCAGCACTTTAGTTGAATTTCATTGCCGCAATTAGCAATTTAAATTATGCCATACTACACATGCTAATGTTAAATTCTGCTACATTCTGCTAGCACCACTGACTGGCCTGAGTAAATTTGCTTTGTTTTTGAAATTATGCAGCATATTGTGGTTTGGCTTTACCGCTATATGATCTATGTGTACTTGACGTGGGGCTCTTCAGGGCAATTTTATTACTGTTCGTTTTACCATTACTGCTGTCATGTGTAAGAGGGCCTGTAGTACCCTGTACCATCCAGATATCACTATTAGATTATAGAAACAGGATCTACAAGATTTCTTTTTTGAGGTGTGAGTGTATGTGTGTATGAAAGACATCACTTCACTGGACACCAAGTCATGGATATATAATTACGTGTAATTATACATTGGGCTCACAAAACCTAGAAGTTAACTGTAGTTTTGGCATTGTGCTACATCATTAAAATTCATTGCCATTTAATTTTCTATTACATCCCTAAATCTAACTGACAATTTCTATAAGGAAACATAATAAAATTGCAAAGATTAATACTATTAGCACAAAATATGTAAAATGTGAGGTGAAATAATGAAGCCATACATGTACTGACTTAGACAATATACTTCAAACAGTCCAAACAGGAGTTTTATGGTGCTTGTTTGTGCACATGCGTAGTGGGTAGTTTGTTTATTTTATAGGCAATTTAGGTGATTGGGTGTGGTGAAAGGGAGGTTTATGATTGCTGTTTGAAATGCTACATAGGGTTTTCTAGTTCAGTAATTTGTGGTGGGATCATACTCCAGATTCGAACTGCTCGTGGGTAGAAAGAAAACACTGCTGCATTGATGCGGCATCTAGGGGCTATGTAGTGACTATACAAATTACAACACTATTACAGATTGCAAAGGCTGCGATGGCTAAATCGGCACAAAACACCCATAGACGTCTGAAGACTGAACAGATTTTAAAACTGAGCAGGGCCGGGGTCAAGGCCATGGTAGCACTAGGAGACATCGTGCGCTTTTCGCACGGCATGCATCACGACAACGCTGCGATTCATGTTTTACGGGTCACACACATTTTAGCATCAATAATCTCAAGGTTCTCGTGATGGGACACCAACTGCACGCAAATCATTCGTGTAAACGTACCACGTGCACACCACGTTATATTTCTGTGCAGCCATTTCTAGTGGATATTCCACGGTGGTATCACGAAGTATTTAAACTCACCGTTCCTCTATCGTATGGCTTTTTGGGTCGGGCATGCTGTTTAGAATTGGGCACCCCACCTCCATCGCTTGCCATGTTCGGTTGAGCGAACAGACGTCAAACAATAAAATGTACAAGTATGGAAATAGTAATACTTATTCGAACAAGTGCGACTACTTCCCTCGAAGAATATGGCGGCGGTAAATACGACGAATACGATTGGATAATGTTTGCCACGTGATTCACTGTGCCGCCGCGCACGGGCGGTGGGCGCTAACATCGATTACACAGACTCCGTTAGATGGCGCCACTCTAAGTTCACCATGCTTGCACGGCGCCCTGGAATCGAGTTTGGTTTTACAAGACCAGGATACTTTAATTAAAGAAATCCCAAATTAATAAAATCTTGTTTAACTGATAAGCATTTGTTCTTGTCGACTTTAACATATTTGGCATACGTCACATACAAAAACACGATCGTCATACAACTCATCGACATCGATCGACTATGCAATGTGTAATTGGATGAACCCAATCCTTTGGTGAATGTTATTAGAAGAATCACAGGAACATATTTATTATGAAGTTGATAAATTCCACATCATGTACTAGCATTTGATGTTAGTTATGAGAGCAGCATTTGAGTGTTACCTGAAGAAGTCAAAGATGCTATAAAAAAACCTTGACTGTAACAAGAGTTGTGGCCTTGATGGTGTGTATGCAGAGCACCTGAAGTACTGCAGTGAACGCATACTGCCTTTACTGTCAATATGCTTCACAGGTCTGTCGGTGCATGGCGTACTGTCAAGTTCTATTATTTATGTTATATTAGTGCCCATAATCAAAGATAAATCCGGCAAGATAAACAGTAAAGTCAACTATAGGTCAATAGCACTGGCAAGTGTTATGTCTAAAGTTTTTGAAAAAATCTTGCTCAGCAGAATGGATGACTTTTTAACAACCAGTGACAACCAGTTTGGTTTTAAAAAGAAGCATGGCACTGACGTGTGCATTTATGTACTAAAATAGGTCATTGCTAAATATCAAGCCTTAAATAGTTGTTAGTTTATGTGTTTTCTTGATGCATCTAAGGCTTTTGACCGTGTAAACCATACTGTACTTTTAAAAAGTTAATAGACAGAGATGTTCCTGGTTACATTGTTAGAATTCTAGTGTTTTGGTATGCGAACCAACAGATGTGTGTAAGATGGGGTAGTCACGTGTCTGACAGTATTTATGTAAGTAATGGAGTTAGACAAGGAGGTATTTTATCCCCATATTTGTTCAGTGTTTACGTGGGTGGTTTATCCACTGTACTTAATAATTGCAATACAGGATGTTATGTAGGATATAATTGTGTAAATAATATTATGTATGCTGATGATCTTGTAGTATTTTGTCTGTCCAGCAGGGGATTACAGACCCTTCTCACCATCTGTGATCAATATGGATTATCTCATGACATAAGGTACAATGCCAAAAAGAGTATGGTCATGATAATTAGAAACAAGAGTTGTAAGAATGTTAAGTTTTATGCTTGGTAACAACAAACTATGTGAGGTAGAATCTATAAAATATTTGGGTCATATAATTTCAAATAGTATGCTAGATGACAATGATATATCTAGACAATGTCGCCAGTTGTATGCACAAGGCAACATGATCATAAGAAAATTTCATGTGTTCAAATGATGTAAAGAAGACATTGTTTACTACTTTTTGCTCACGTATGTATACTGCCCATCTATGGTGGAATTTTCATAACTATGCAATCAGGAAATTGTATGTCTCTTACAACAATATATTTCGAATGGTGTTAGGTTATGACAGATACTGTAGTGCTAGTGAAATGTTTGTTAACAATAATTTACCTAACTGTGCTGCTGTTATTAGAAATTTGACATATAGGTTTATATGCTGACTGCAGTTCTCAAAAAGCCTATTGATTTGTAGCATTATTAATAGTGACGTGAAATACAATGGTTCAATTCCCTGTATATACATTTTGTTGACGGGTGTTTTTTCATTCTGTACATTGCAACTATTGTTTATAACACAACTATAGAACCATGATAATGTACTTCTATGTTGCATGGAGTCTGTGAATAAAGCAATTATTATTATTATATTACCCTATATACATAATTAATATCAGTTGTATATGTGTTGTTCGAATAAATATTTCACAATGAAATTGTGAAATAAAAATCAATCAAATTGTTCGAATAAATATTTCACATTCAAATTGTGAAATGAAAATCAATCAAATTGTTCAAATAAATATTTCACAATCAAATTGTGAAATATAAATCAATCAAATTGTTCGAATAAATATTTCACAATTAAATTGATTTCATTCTGACACCCCGTCGCTTTAGTCCAGTATTAACAAAGCAAATACCAGGACATTCACAGGAGCTGACATAGGTAGCGATCACGACCATGTCAAGCTTACAATGAAGCTCAAGTTAAAACAGAAATATAGCGTGGCACAGCCACGTGTCAGGTTTGATGTCGACAAGCTGAAAGATCCCGAAGTGACTGAAATATTTCAGGTTCAGATTGGGGGGAGGGAAGATTGCGGCACTCAACCTCATGGACAATAACATAATTGTCCTCACTAACAACTACAACGAGGCAGTCCGCAAAACAGCTGAGGAGGTACTAGCTGGGTCGACAGAGGAGGAGGAAACAACCGTGGGTCACAAACAACATCTTTGACCTCTGTGACGAAAGACGATAATTGAAGAAGACCAGACAGTACAGCCCAGACTCATAGGAACAGTAGGCCTATTGCCAAGTAGATCAACAGAACAATACGGAAGGAAATCAAAGCAGACAAATAACAGTGTGCCAGTATTGAGAAAGGACTGGCTCAGGGTAAAAGCAAACAAGCCTGAAGAACCTGACCAAGCCGCAGCAAAACAGAACATCAGTCATTGAAGATAGCACGGGAGCACCCCTGACAGAGACTGGCGAAGTCTTAAAGAGGTGGACGGAGTACTGTCAGAAGCTCTATAATTACCCCCTACCAGCGTGCTGCAGACAGAACTGGCCACAGAGAGAGAACCAGTAATACTGCCTATTTTAAGGGAAGAGGTGGAAGAAGCCATCCGCAGTATAGTAGTAGGGAAGTCACCTGGAGCAGACAACATTCCAACGGAGCTGCTCAAACATGGTGGCGAAGGAATGGATACTGCACTGACAGCCATTTGCCAGAAGATCTGGGACTTCAAACAATGGCCAAAGGAATGGACACAGTCACTCATCATCCCATTACCTAAGAAAAGAAATCTCCAGAAGCCAACACTACGGAATCATTAGCCTCATTAGCCACCCACGCAAGATCCTGCTACGCATCATTTTGAATCGGATGAAAAAGCAACCAGAAGAACTACTAGCAGAAGAGCAGACCGGATTCAGACCCGGAAGAAGTACCACAGAACAAATCTGCAACTGCAGAATTCTTATCGAAAAGCACCTGCAACACCAGAAGAGTCTGCTCCACAACTTCATAGACTTCAATAAGGCTTTCGACAGGGTGTGGCACGAAGGTCTGTGGCAAGTGCTAAGGCGCTTCAACATTGAAGAAGGCATCACTCAAGTCATCAGCGCACTGTATAACAACGCCAGCAGTGCGGTCCTTCTCAACAGCCAAATAGGGGAGTACTTCAGGATGACAGTCGAAGTCTGTCAAGGTTGCTTGCTGTCGCCAGTTCTCTTCAACATCTACCGCGGGAACATCATGAGAGAAGCCCTCCAGAACTTCAATACCACTATCTCTATGGGAGGCAGACCTGTCATCAACCGGCGATTTGCAGACGATCTGTTGACAGCGGGACAGGCTGCATCTATTTAAACTAGATTCGTAGGGGGAATCACAGAGAAGCCTGAAACTGAAGGCAGGGATAAAGACAGCAGAAATAAATAAGCAAAGAACAGCAAAACTGTTCTGAATCAGGATATAATATAAATTGTTTAAATGCAAGGAGCATAGTAAACAAAATAAGTGAACTAAACATTATGGTAGAAGATACTGACCCTCAGATAATAGGCATAATCGAATCATGGGCCACCACTGATATATCAGATACCGAATTGGGACTAACAGGCTATGTAGTGTTCAGGAAAGATAGAATAGGAAGAAGGGGAGGTGGAGTTATTTTTTATGTTAAAGAATCTATCCAGGCTTATGAAATAACATTAGAAAGAGAAGCATATTGCGAAGAAGCTGTTTGGTGTAACATGCCCTGAAAACATCACTGTTGACATCACGATGAACGATCAGAAGCTGGAGGAAGTGGATGCGTTCAAATATCTCGACTCCATACTCACCAAAGATGGACGGACGGACAATGAGATCCAGATCCGAATAGCCCTTGCGACAGCAGCAATGACCAAACTCAGTAAGATATGGAGAAGTGTTAACACCAGCTTCGCAACTAAGATCAGATTGTGCAGAGCCCTTGTTGTCTCCATCCTGCTCTACGGCTGCGAAAGTTGGACTCTGACGGTTGCAACGACGAAGAAGATACAGGCGTTTGAGACTAAGTGCTTCAGACGCCTTCTGCACAAGACCAATGACTTATTCCTTGCTATGCTAACTTGTGTCTTCTTTATGGTGTCTTCTCTATGGTTTAGACGAGGGAAGGAGAGTTCGGCGCCAACTCAAACAGTGCCACGGAGTGAGTCAGTGAGTGATTGATCATCGCTGTCGCATACCGGCTTCCCGCTACAGCCTTGCTCGATTGTGGGTCGGCATTGTTCTCAAGGTAACTTACGAAATGCAAGTTTTCTTGGGATAGAATAATACACGTACACGCTAAATATGTGCTGATAATTATTTCTGAATAAAGTCACAGTCCGTATGATTGCACTGGAAACTACGATTCCATTACCTATGGGCATATATATATATATATATATATATTGTATAATCCAGAAACGGTGTGACGCCGATGTGTGTTAGCAGTTGTTACGAAACATAATTAATGAAATCATTTTTGTCCCGAGGCAGCACCCCAGGATGACGGCTCTTGGACAGATGGCACGATGACGATACGACCACAGCCACAATGAAGTCCAGCGACATGGACAGAGGAGAAAAGCAAGTCATCCCACCCTCCCAACAGCGGCGTCGTGTGTGCATCTCGGCTTCTGACGATCGACATAGGTTCGTACTTTGTTTTTTTTATGTTTTGTATGCTGTGTTCTGTTGCAGACAGAGCACCACGCTGATTCGGAGGAGGAGGATGACGATGCGGACCCGGTCGAAGACGCAGAAGAGGAATCAAGCGAATCGCACGCAGAAAAAAAGCAGCGAACGCAGAAATTGACGCACAATGTAAGGCATATATGTGTATTGCTATGTGTCTTCTTTCCTTTTAGACGGACGACTAATCAATCGTGATTTCACCGGACAACTATGCAAGGAGTATCGAGCGAAAGGTGTGTCTGTAATTGTAGCGGCGGAGACAGCTGCTTCTACAGTTACAGGTTTACTTACATATCTCACTACTAACTTACACGTTTTCCCTTTCAGTATGTGGGGCAGCAGGCTGCATACATCCATCCACGTCTGCGGGTATGCCAAACGTTTTTCTGATTATAGGTGCTATGTGGTACAACGAAGTCGGATTTATTTGCGAATGGTAGGACCAAGGATGGTTGTTTCTGTTTGTAGGTGTCGTCCGGTAATCAAAAGACGGATCACAAATCGAAAGGTATTTCTGTATTGTACAGAGAACGCTATTCCTACATTGGCCACTACATGTGGCTGTGTCTGCCTTTTGTGAAATATTTAATGAATAACTGATATTTTTCTCTTTATTATTTTGTAGATGCGTTCTGGTACTACGAAGACGAAAGATCAGGGATAGGTATAGCCATCCGTTTTTTTCTGATTGTTGGTACGCTGCAGTATATATACATGATACATTATATCATATATATTAACGCACTTTTTGGATCATGAAGTAAAGGTAGGGCCGCACTTTTCTTTTTTACGATTGTAGATGCGTTGTGGTATAGCTAAGGTGGATTTCGTAGCGGAACGTGGGAGTAAACTATCATGTTTCTGTTTGTACGTGTTCTCTCCGGTTATGAGAACATGGTCAACGGAGCGGAAGGTATTTCCGTAATTACACATGCAGAGATCCATGTCTCTACAGCAGCAAGTACAGATTGTAATGTCTTCTATTGTCAAATATTAACTTATTTAATAACGTTGTGTAAGTGTACGTATGCACAGCGAAGACCGCACTTCTAGAAAAAACTTTACTTTTTCTGTTTGCTTGGGTATGCGGTATTGCAATTGTCACGGCCAACCTTTCATTTAAAATATGTATATTTATGTGTTATACAAACATATGGAAGATAATAAAAATTTTGGTATAAAAATAATACATTACTATTATTGGTCAACATTTTTCGATTGCTTTATTTCCTTATTACGTTTATGCCACGATGATTAAGCCTAATTGATATCAAAATATATAACTTATAAAGTACTGATACCTCTATCCTGCCTGAATGGTTACAATTCTAGCCCGGTAATTTGCCCGGTAACGTGACTGTTTTGATCAACAATACGACAAAAGATATGTTTATTTTTAATTTCATAGATTAATAAGTTTCATATACATGTGACAAGATTTGCTTTAACTTCCATATAAACATAATCAGATCAGGCAATTTGGACGTCCTTTGCAGGGTGAAAATGCGTACACACAGCGATGCGATCACTACGAAAACAAGATGTCGACCGTCAGAGATTGTTCCAGATGTAACAATAGGACGAAGCAGGTATTTTTTATTGACAAAATAGCCCAAACTGAGAGTAAAAGTTTACCATCGAATCCAATACTACCATAATCAGTCACAAAAAACTCTTGTGAGTCAGTGAGTGATTGATCATCGCTGTCGCGTACCGGTGTAGGAAGCTCAAAACACTACCCCGCTGAAAACACTACGGTAGTGTTTTGAGCGTACCCTCAATACACTACCGTAGTGTTTTGTGCCTACCATCAAAACACTACGGTTATGCTCAAAACACTATCCATACGTACGCACAAAACACTACCCAATTTCAAAACACTACCGTCAGTATATTTTACCAGCCAAGTACACCAGTCACCTTTGGGAGTCATCCTATACACTAGGGTCTAGTTCGTAATCTTTGGAGCCAATTAGACAGCGGGAATAAATAGTTAATGTGAAATGTCATAAAATATTAATTAGGCATAATGTCATTACTATAATTAGTTACGGTTAGGGTGAAGGTTTGTTATAGCGTAATCGTTTGAACAAGTAAGACGGCGGAAATAAATAGTTAGTGTTATAATGAGGCGATGGGAATAAGTAATTATTCATTACGGTTGAGGTTATTAAGTTAAATTATGATTAGACTGAGTTATGGTGGGTTAGGGTTATATATATATATATGTATATGTATATATATATATATACATATATATATTTGTGTGTGTGTATGTGTGTGTGTGTGTGTGTGTGTGTGTGTGTGTTTGTGTGTGTAGCATAATCGTTATATAATCAATCATACGACGGGAATAAATAGGTAGTGTGAACTGACCTTATTAATTATATTAAGATGATTATTATTAGTTATAGTTATGGTTAATTATAATTCGGGGTTAGGATAATCGGTAGAACAAATCAGACAACTGGAATAAAAACTTAATGTGAAATGTCATCATTCATTATGGTTAAGGTTATTATTATTATTCATTGTTGAAGTCATTTATGATTTGGGTTAGGGTAATAAAAATAGAACAAATCTGACGACTAGAATAAACAGTTAATGAGAAATGTCTCCACTCATTAGGGTTCAGTTTATTATTATAATTAGCTATGCTTGGATTTAGTCATGGTTGTGGTTAGGATAACCCTTGTAACTAATCGGACGACTGGAAAAAATAGTATGAAATGTCATTATTCATTAGGGCTAAGATTATAAAATTATATATCAAGTAGTCTAATTATTTCATGATCAGTAACTAAATAGAGTATAACATCTATGTCTTTTAAATAGCTTATTATAAACCTAAACCCTTTTAATTGAATTGAATTGAATTATATATTATTATAACATATAATGTATACATTATATATATATATATGTATGTATACATATATATATATGGATATATGTATAAATTGAATTTTATATTATTATAACATGTAAATGTAAAGTGTTGATTTTCATCTGGCATCCGTTTGTAACTAATTATTTTTTGCGACGATCGGATTTTTTGTTACATCCGTAATTTTTTTGTTTTCGCGCGCCATTGGATTATTTAAAAACATGTCGTGCTTGTTACTTGGCACTCGTTTTGTAGCTAATTAGCTGTTGAGCCAATCGAATTTGTTGTCAACTTCTTGTTTTCGCACCATTATATTATTTCAAAAAAACATACAATGGTCATTATAAAATTTTGGTAGACGGGCGTCAATACGTTCAGGATATTTATTCTTTAAAAATAATTGTTAAATTTCAGTTATTTGTTTGACTTTTCATATGGTAAACACCTCAACTTATTATTCCAATTAATGGCAAAGCGTCATTCTGCTGTTTATTTACTGAAAAAGTAAATTTTATCATTACCAGAGAAACCGAGTTTTCATAGACGCTAGGATCGTGCCAATCGCCCGAGTTAACTGACAGATCTAATTGTTTTTTGTTGCAACGCATCGCTTGCACATCGGATGATCCGTACTCGCGTAAAAAGACACATTTTAAGCCATGTACTGTATATTCCTCATTTTGTAACGAATACGTTTTCGCGCCGAACGAATTTGTTGTGGCTAGTGTAAACTTTTCGTGCCTTTCGATTATTTAAAAACATACTGCACATCATGCATCTGGCTGATTTGGTGACCGTTAATTTTACCGGGCGGCAATTTGTAACTGACTAGTTTTCGCGCCTATCGATTTTTTTGTTACAAGTGTCACTTTTTCGTTTTCGCGCCATTCGATTTATAAAACATCGTGCATGTAGTGAAATAGACCACGATAAACATGATATGTCACGGGGAGTGTCAACCTTTCATTTTGATAGCATAATCTTTTATCTGACCACTGGAAAATATCCACGGAGTTTGAAGAATGACTGCGGGAAGAAAAGCAACGTTAAGCGCCAGGCAAGCAATTTTGGTGTGGTGGAGAGTTATACTTCAAACACATCGGCTCAGTGCTAGAGGTAATTATCGTCTGTTTTATTTGCTTTATTCGGTTTTTAATTACTTTGTGCAAATGTGTTATTTACATTGGCTGAATAATGTATAGTATATTCGCATGCAGCGTACGCAGATTAGTTATGCATAAATAGCCGCGTAGAGTAGACAGCTCCTTTACACCAAATGGGGTATACAACCTCCGATCCTCAAACGCCGCCATAAATTACAGGTATAAAATCATATAGACCATCAATGCAAGATTGTTAAATGTTTTTTGCCACAATGCGTAGCTAATTAAAGCATCACTTGCGCATCGGATGATCCGTACTCACGTAAAAGACACATTTATGAGTCATAATAAAAGTATTCCTCGCATAGACCGACAATAAGTTTTTAGGAAGTCATTGCTACATTAGACGTGTCTTTACACGTCTTCGGCGTGTAAAGACAGTGTGAATTAAGCACATCAAAGGTAGGAACGCCCGCTTCTGCAATAAATGCCAATTACAGGCAGTAGTAACTGTTTATCATTTCACAGTTGTATTTATTTATTTTGTGGGCGGAAAATGAAAAATGCGAAACAAAATTCGGGCTTAATACACTCAGTTTGATGGGCAGCATGCCTACAACATGTGTTCTAGTATTAAGAACAATACATAAATAAATGTTAACAAATGTGGTACGGACATGGCACTTTGAAACTTGCCAACCTACCACCAATAGCACCATGAAACCGAGTCCTGACAGACATTTCAAATGATTCATGTAACAAAATAGCACGTAATGGTGAATTTGGAGGGGTATACTGGTGGCCAAGTGTGAAAGAAGATGTGAAAACGTACATGAACACATGCGACCATTGCCAACGAGCAAGCAGCAGGTTCAGCGAGGCAGCACCTTCCCTGCACAGTGTCTCCGTTCCACCTGAGTCGTGGAGTCAGATAGGTGTTGACCTTTGTTGTCTGCCGGATACAACAGAAGGCTACAAGTACACGGCCGTTGCTGTCGGTTACTACACCAAGTGGGTTGCGGCTGAACCCATAAAGTATAAATATGCCGACAGTCTGGCAAAGTTTTTTTTTTAATTGATTTGCCGCCACGGCTGTGCTGACGTCCAGATAAATGACTAGGGTCGTGAATTTGTAAACGCGGTGTCGAAGCGGCTCCACGAGTTAACTGGTGCCAAACAACGCATAACCAGCGCATATCATCCACCAGGCGAACGGGTTGGCAGAATGCAGCAATCGGACGATTCAGAGCGCGTTGCTGAAGGTGCTGGAAGGGAAACCTAAAGAATGGCCACAGGCACACCCTGGTGTGTTGTTTGCCTTCCGTACCAGCGTGCAGAAGTCAACTGGTTACACCCCGTTCTTTCTAATGAATCTACGGAAAGCGCAACTGCCAATTGAATGTCGAGACGCGAGTGAACATGACATTGTAGAAAGTCCTGAAGATGACATTGTTCAAGATGAAATCACGGAACGTGTAGCAGTTATGGAAACAATTCGGAAAGACATATCACATCATGTAGTGACTAACATAATAAAAGCACAAGACCGCCAGAAACGGGATTACCAGAAGCGCCATCGGGATCGAGGAGCATTCAAGAGAGGAGATTCCGTGCTTCTTTGGAATATCCGACGAGCCAACAGGAAAGGCAAGAAGACGTGTGATCCGTGGCATGCAAAAAGGCACCTACGATCTCGTGAGTGAAAAAGATGATATCATTCTGAAACAGAAAGCTCACGGTGTCAACCTGAAACGTTACTGTAAGCGACAGCATCTTGACTCGGTCACTCCTACGGCACCAAAGGATACGCATGACACCCTGCGTGCAGATTCAACAGCCGATGTGCCATCAGTCATCGACCCGCCCGCCGATATGCTGCCAAACTTCGACGCGCCCGCCGACATGCCGCCAAACTTCGACCCGCCCGTCAAGAAACGTACCACCGAGATGCCTGATATAGCGCTGACAAAGATCACACCAAAACAGCAGTTTGCGTTCGTGCCAACTACATCAGCCTGGCGAAGATACCAAGCTGGACGGCTTCCGTGACATAAAAAGATGAAATCTAAACAGCAGGTCGGTAATCTAACCGAGCTAAAGCTGACGGACACCATCACAGGTGATGGCAAGCGAATTACAAAATGGTACGGGACCTGGTACACGTAGTAGCATTTCTCTGCGATCCAACATATTGACAACTGTTTACCAACTACAATGGCGCAAACATTAATCAGTATGTTTCAACCAGCGGGATGGCCAACAATGGAACATGGGCAACTGAGGTAGAGATTGTGGCTATGGCTATTCCGTATAAACCCCTTTGTCTTGTACCGGGCGTGCTGAAATGGAAACAAAGTGTATACCTATGCTGCGTGCTACTGAGTTAGATATACGCATCCTGCGAGATTGCGGCAAAGTTAACTGTTTAATTCATCTGCTCATTCTGTGCGCTTTGTTGGGTGCTCTCGATGTCATTGATTGTTTATATATAAGTATATATATATATATATACATGTATATATATATATATATATACGTATATATATATATACATATATATATACATATAATTATATATATATATTTAATTATATATATACATATATACATATATGTATATATATATATATACATATATATATATATGTATATATATATATATACAGTGTATATATATATATACATATATACACTGTATATATATATATACATATATATATATGTATAGATATATATATATATATATATACATATATATAGGCAAATATAAACAGATGAGAAAATATTTAGCACACATAGGTTGGACTAACTTAATGAAGGATAAGACAGCAACAGAATGTTGGACCAATTTGAAAGATGAGACTGATGGGCATTATCGAAAGATAAAATAGCACGGGAAACGATCTAGGAAGAAACACCTACCAAAAGACGTTATACGAAAGATTGCTTACAAACAAATTATGTGGAGAGTTTACATAAACACTGGAAATATAAGAGACTATAAAAAATACAAAGAGGCCCTTAGCCTAGCTATAACCGAAATAAGAAAATCCAATCTAACTTTTGAGCAAAAATGTGTGACTTATATACAAATTATAGCAAAAGTTTCTATGCTTATGTAAGGAGTAAACAGAAGGTTCGAGATAAGGTGTGACTACTAGAAAACAGCACAGGAAACGGAATATCTGATGGGTTTCAAATGGCAGAGGCCCTGAACGAGTATTTCAGATCAGTGTTTACCACAGAAGATATCAGTTCACTGGCATTACCAGTTACTAAATTTGAGGGGGATGAATCAAATCAATTAGGGTATCAAAGAAAATTAAGATGATGAAAGAAAACAAATCACCTGGAGTTGACATATGGTCGATTCCCACGAAACGTTGACAAACAGGTTCCAGGGCTATAACTCATTTAATATACTAGTTGTGAGACTGGAATGATGCTGTACGCATGCGTCTTCGTTTGGGGCTTTCTGGGGAACCCTACTTTTGTATATGTACCATGGAATCTCTGAATACTGACCCCGAAAAATGGGTAATTTCTGCTCTATTTTTGTGAAATATATGCCATCAGTACTTTAAAACGCATTGTATTATTCGAACAACATACGCAAGGTATACAGTTAATGTTTGGCTATGAAGGTCGATGTCTCAGGCATAATTGATCAAAAAATTAAAACTCAAGATCAAAACCCTGATTTCTCCTGATTATTTTCATGTTGGGGAACTTTTCTGAAACCGTCCGTCTGCAGTCATTCATATAGGAAAATGCAGTTCAACAGTTCATTAAATAACACAGATTTCACACTCAACTTGATGCCGCAGCTGGATACATAGGTCCTGTGCCATTTTAAACCAAAAGTGTTGGCTAATAAATTGTGTTGAGCGACGAAACCGATTTGGGGAAGTTTTACATGAAACCATACGTCGCAAGTTTGAATACGCATTGTAAGTAGAGATTTGTAGATTAGTAAGAAATATTAATTAGTCATAAATAACAGAAAACAAGGTAATTATACGACAAAATTGTAGTTTGTAGATACATTTCCCTTTATTTTGCTTTTACGGGTCTTTGCAACCGTACGTCTCCCAAAACCGTACGTCGGCTCTAACTGCCAGTTGGTTCATCGGCCCAGTCACCCCATTTATCGTTATTTTCGGGAATCAGATGACGCCAAGTGAAAACAGAAGTTCGGTACCGAACATGGCAAGCCCAATATGTTGAACACGAGTGGTCAAATAATAAAAACACTCTATTCTACTGAAACCGTACATAGGCATGAAACCGTACGTCTCCGACAGTTTCTTAGCCCACACCTCAATATTTTTGCAAAGTATATGAAGTAACATCAGCGCTTGGTATCTGTAACCTTTGTACAACCAATTTAAATACTTACATCACGACCTTTTGACAGCTAATACACACTACACATTATAAGAGGAGGTACATGAAACCGTACGTCTCCGGCATTTCCTTAATTAGAATAATAAGGACAGAATCACCTACATATCACTAACATAATCAATTTAGACTGTCGGATATATACCAAAACGTTCTTAAAACAAGTTAGAGTTGGCCAATGGTCTCGCCAGTAATTTACTCCATTGTACTGAAAAGTATATTATATAAAACCGTACACCTGCAAATTCTGAACTGTCTACAAATTGATAGTTATAAATCAGTGTCAATAAGTTGTTGAAAAGCTCAATGTGTATACCTTGCCATGAATGTATTTTAAAGATAAAACATGCATTCCCCTTGTAGTGGTAATATGTAACAGAAAGTCACCTTTATAAAGCATCAAGTCTGAGAGAGCACAACATACTTCAAAGCTCCCAATTAAAATGAAAAAAGAAGTCTGAAACATATTTCTTACTGAATTTAAAACACAAATGTGTTTTACATACATATAAAATGAAATTTCACAGGTAAATGTGAGATGAAATAGTTGTAGCAGTTTCCAAATAGATGGACTTGTGTGCAGACGTATGGTTTCAGAACTTAAACACTTGCTATTTCTATTAGCTGTAAAATGCTCAATTTGAGGATTTAACTTGCCCAATCTTATTCTCCGATTACCTCACTGTGTTCTTTTCGTACTACAGAAAACACAACTTTATACGCATATGTTTATTTTTGCCCCCCTAGGAACACCATTTGTCAACGTTTCGTGGGAATCGACCATATATGTGTGTGTATATATATATATACACAAATATACATATATGTATATATATATAATAGATATATACACACACATATATACATATATGTATATATATATATATATATATAATGAACGAATTTGCCCAATGTTCAACACCACAGCACAGGATTCGAATCCAGGTTCTTTCAGTCCACTGCGCTCCACATTATATGACATCAAAGACACCGTCCATGTTTGTAAAACACGCTCCATGAAATATATCGGTACACACACACGCATATACACACACTGTATAGGCACGCACGCACGCTCGCACGCTCGCGCGCACACACAACCAAAGCCGATAATATGGATGGATCAGTTTGAAGGAGTCTGCCACAAGTCATGACACGCCAAGAGGGGGTGCGACTCGACGCATGTTAACCTTCTAACCACAGTAACATCACGTTACAGGAGGTGGAAGGTATTCGAAGAACTGTTACACCAGAAATGTTACTATTGTTTATGTAGCTGTTATATAAAAAACCTAATTAAATAGGAACGTATGCTCAAATGTGTGGTCCAACCTGATATATTAATTGTTACACACTCTAACCCTGATCCTAACCCATTCTTCCTAAGTGTCTAAAAGAGTATCCGTGTGATTTTGCATGCCCGGGTTTGTAGGACATTTGAACTGCGTGAGCTTGATAGTTCTGTGGAGTTTATCAAGCACCAATAAAATAACTGAGAAATCACACAAAAATGTGTAAGTGGAGTACAGCACAAGTACTCTGTTATTTGGAATGAGTCATATGCCCGTGCATATGACTCATTCCAAAGACTGTTGCCACGCGCAGGAACCATCATGTGCACGGTGAAATACAAAGAGAGCATTGGCCAAGAATAGCCTGAAGTGGACTTTGTGAGTGATTTATGAATGTCCTTAACATAAAATTGACTGGATAAACGAAAGCAGACCACAGAGAAAGTTTGGTGCATAAAAATGCGCAATTACTTATGTTGTTAGTTTGTGTGACAGGCTGCGTCATCTGCTGCGTCATCTGCTGCTATAGATATAATATGGTACCCATAATTGCATACACCGATGGCCTTATTATGCAGTTGCCCGCGCCTATATATACGCTTATGGACACGTGCTCCCTGTCTATTTCGTTTAGGCTGTTTATATGTTCTTCCAATAGCTGATGTGTCAAAAACCTCCACTGGCGGCCAAACCAATGGCGTAGTACATGTTTCCCTGCCGCGCCGCCATAACTTCACCTTCTCCGCTGACTTGGGCCGAATGCACGGTGACATCGGACGACCGGGAGGAGGGGGTGCTGTTGACCTCTTCCTCTGAAAACTCCTAATTCTTGAATCTGGCATCTTTGCAGTAGTAACCGATACCAGCATGTAGTTCTTCAATGCGACCACCGCTGAATATAGCGTACATAATGTTGATAGGGTGCACTATCTTGCTGCTGATGTCGTTTGAAGGCCTGCCAAATATAGAACAGTGTAACTGTTTTATCCGTGGGTTGAGATTACTGTGTTGGTTCCGTTCATCTGGCATGCACCAAGCAATTTCACGACATTACATGTCATACACTCTACGTTATCTGAATGTACGTGCCTCTCTATATTTCCACCACCGTCTGTGGCCTCCTAATTAACATCGCGCCAACACCTGTTGAAATTGTTGTTGCGATGCGTGAACGTATCGATCTGGTTTACTATCATACTTTGTCCTGGCTACGTACCAGGGAATACTAAACTCTGATACATATCAAACATTTCAACAACGTTCTATATGTTCTTATCTTAATAAGAACGCTAGTGATCAATAATCGAATTTAAGCTTAGTTTGTCCATCACGTTTAGTATTTATAAATACGTTCGTGTTGTCCGCTAACTGCTCTGCTTTAATTGCAATATTCATCTTCTAAATCACCCCAATTCAACCTGGCTGTCAATTTGACATTAAATTAACATCTTTCACAAAGATAATAAACATAGTCCCGGTGGAATTTGCAAAATAGTCATTGTCCTAAACATACGTGTGTGTGCGTGTGCGTGTGCGTGGGTGTGTATCCTATCGTTAGCATACATTATTCATGTAACCAAAGTGGAAACGAACAATGCCATTCGAGCGCATCATCCTCTACACAAGTTGGTGCGGGGCAAATGCTATCCAAAGGTTCGATTCAAGAGTTCGTGGTGTGGCTGTGTCGTATATGCTCGCCAGAGGAGTCCTGCTTGGACCAGCTGAAGCCTCCTTATCGACGAACACCGAGAAAGTGTGGAGTGAATGTGTATATTTCCACCCAACGACGACGCTGAATGATGACGACGACGACGACAACGACGACGACGAAGAAGAAGAAGATGATGAAGAAGTAGATAGTGATGACTATGTTGATGACTATGACGGTGTAGTGATAACGAAAACGGTGATGACGATGTTGATAATAACGATGAAAATGATATTCATGATGATGATGGTGTCGTCGATGTTGGTGACAGTGACGGAAACGTCAAAGACGACATAATTATATTACAACACTATAGTTACACTGAGGCACATGATTTGCGTGGAAGGGGTTTAGCTACGGTTATGTACTTAGGTTGCAGTTATTTATTTATTTATTATTATTTTTTTTAATTAACATATATGTATTTATTTAATTTAAGCACATTATTTATTTTAGGTATTTAAACGGCTAATTCATTTAACTTATGTATAATATATATACTTGTAAATATATATATATACATATATATATTTGTATTCAGGTTTATCTAACTGACATTTTACGTAATTTTTATATGCTACTTTTAAATCATTTTCTTTTACGTTTCTATTTAATATTTCTATTTAATACGTTTTAAGTCATTTAATGTAATTTACTGATACTCTACGATTGTCAGCGCCTTTGAGCAGATTTGTTATCCGGACACACGGCGCTCTATAAATGCTTCATAATAATAATGATACGGGATTGACCAGGTTCGCCGTTATCTAAACATGCTGGAGAAATAGCAGCGCTTTTTAATCTCTGCTCTTTGTTTGTTTTCTGCTCCACGCCGCGTTCAGTGTGCATGCTGCGAGCGTAGAGTTCACCGAACCGCTTTATCTCCGAGGCCTGCGTTATGCCTTACTGTACAAAGAGCCGTTTCCTTTTTTACTCGAATGTGACACCCATAAACTAGACAGATTAGTGCGTATCCCTCATGTAGAACATAGACTTTGCCTGCGAATCCGCAAAACAACTGCATAGTTAATGCTGCACGTTTATTAAACTGCCCCTCCTGAGAGTAATTTTTCCATTCCCAGTATATTAATACATTATCCTGGATAGTTTGTTCTAGGGCATTATGTTGTATTCAAACTAAATTAGTTGCGCAAGACAATAAACACAAATTGAGCAGTATGTTGGTTATCATCATTTTGTTTAGCTTACCGATTAGGTTATTGTGTGTGTGTGCGTGTGTGTGTGCGTGTGTATAATACTGTGTATGCATGCATGCGTGTATTTTTAAAGGTACACCTTGGCTTATTTTGTTCTTTACATGATCACGATTGTTTAGCAAAGGGTAGCTGCCAAGATGGGTTAATAATATGACAATAAACGTAGATCAGAAGAAAAACTTTAAATCTTAACATGTATCAGATTGTATCAGAAGTGGAAAATAATTGTAATAATAATTTCATTGTCGCAGGCAATTATAATATCAATGTGTTCAAATTAAGTTATCGCGGTTCATAAAGTATTTTTTGATACCTTAATATCTCGCAGCCTTTATGCACAAATCACTAGACTAGAAAATAAAGCATACGTTCTAACCAAACGAGTGTCGGATCACCACCAGTCATATTTTATGATTATAGACATTAATTGATGAAAATATAACTTTCTCCTAAATACAAAGTTCTTTCTTGCAAACCGCAAACATGCTAACATGCTGACTGTAACTTTAATCAGAAGTAAATATCTGCACATATTTAGCGTATGTATTGTTGTATCCTAAGAAAACTTGCAATTCTATGTCGATCGTCAGAAGTCGGGATGCACCCACGACGACGATGTTGGTCGAATCACCTGCTTTTCTCCTCTGTCCACATCGCCGGACTTCATTGTGGCTGTGGTCGTATCATCATCGTGCTGTATGTCCAAGAGCCGTCACCCCGGGGTGCTGCCGTTGTCGTTGAAGACACTACCCCTCGAAAACACTACGGTAGTGTTTTGAGGGTACACTCAAAACACCACCGTAGTGTTTTGGGCGTACCCTCAAAACACTACCGTGGTGTTCTGAGGGTACAATCAAACACTACGGTTATGCTCAAAACACTATCCCTGACGTTTTGTATTCAAATGTTCACATTCTTTGTGTTAGAGACCATCCACAAAGTACGTCTCAGGTTGGGGAAGGACGGGGGTATCCGGGCAAGCGCTACGAAGCTTTACATGGGATGGGGAGGTATGCAGATAAGGGTTATGTAACAAATACAAACGAAAATGTGTTATCTCGTCCGGCTGTTGACATCAGACAGATAGTATCAACTGCTACGGCACTTATAAAACACTGCGGTTCTCTTTCTGCCAGTGTGTTTGTCCGTGGTCCCATATCTCCGTTAGTTTTGCAGGTAAGGGGCTGACATTTTGTATGCGATCTAGTGGGCCACTTCGGGTGATTCATGATTTGTTTGCGAAATTAGTCCGGGAGTGGGGATCCTGGGGTCTGGTATATATATACATATATATTTATGTATATATAATTATATATATGTACATGGTTTCATGTACCTCCTCTTATAATGTGTATTGTGTATTAACTGTCAAAAGGTCGTGATGTAAGTATTTAAATTGGTTGTACAAAGGTTACAGATACCAAGCGCTGATGTTACTTTATATACTTCGCAAAAAATATTGAGGTGTGGGCTAAGAAACTGTCGGAGACGTACGGTTTCATGCCTATGTACGGTTTCAGTTGAATAGAGTATGTTTTTATTATATGACCACTCGTGCTCAACATATTGGGCTTGCCATGTTCGGTACCGAACTTCTGTTTTCACTTGGCGTCATCTGATTCCCGAAAATAACGATAAATGGGGTGACTGGGCCGATGAACCAACTGGCAGTTAGAGCCGACGTACGGTTTTGGGAGACGTACGGTTACAAAGACCCGTAAAAGCAAAATAAAGGGAAATGTATCTACAAACTACAATTTTGTCGTATAATTACCTTGTTTTCTGTTATTTATTACTAATTAATATTTCTTACTAATCTACAAATCTCTACTTACAATGCGTATTCAAACTTGCGACGTATGGTTTCATGTAAAACTTCCCCAAATCGGTTTCGTCGCTCAACACAATTTATTAGCCAACACTTTTGGTTTAAAATGGCACAGGACCTATGTATCCAGCTGCGGCATCAAGTTGAGTGTGAAATCTGTGTTATTTAATGAACTGTTGAACTGCATTTTCCTATATGAATGACTGCAGACGGACGGTTTCAGAAAAGTTCCCCAACATGAAAATAATCAGGAGAAATCAGGGTTTTGATCTGAAGTTTTAATTTGTTGATCAATTATGCCTGAGACATCGACCTTCATAGCCAAACATTAACTGTATACCTTGCGTATGTTGTTCGAATAATACAATGCGTTTTAAAGTACTGATGGCATATATCTTTCACAAAAATAGAGCAGAAATTACCCATTTTTCGGGCACAGTACTCAGAGATTCCATGGTACATATACAAAAGTAGGGTTCCCCAGAAAGCCCCAAACGAAGACGCATGCGTACAGCATCATTCCAGTCTCACAACTAGTATATTAAATGAGTTATAGCCCTGGAACCTGTTTGTCAACGTTTCGTGGGAATCGACCATATGTCAACTCCAGGTGATTTGTTTTCTTTCATCATCTTAATTTTCTTTGATACCATTTAACGATAACAAACAACTGCCCTAATTGATTTGATTCATCCCCCTCAAATTTAGTAACTGGTAATGCCATTGAACTGATATCTTCTGTGGTAAACACTGATCTGAAATACTCGTTCAGGGCCTCTGCCATTTGAAACCCATCAGATATTCCGTTTCCTGTGCTGTTTTCTAGTAGTCACACCTTATCTCGAACCTTCTGTTTACTCCTTACATAAGCATAGAAACTCTTGCTATAATTTTTATATAAGTCACACATTTTTGCTCAAAAGTTAGATTGGATTTTCTTATTTCGGTTATAGCTAGGCTAAGGGCCTCTTTGTATTTTTTTATAGTCTCCTATATTTCCAGTGTTTCTGTAAACTCTCCACATAATTTGTTTGTAAGCAATCTTTCGTATAACGTCTTTTGGTAGGTGTTTCTTCCTAGATCGTTTCCCGTGCTATTTTATCTTTTAAAATGGTCCAACATTCTGTTGCTGTCTTATCCTTCATTAAGTTAGTCGAACCTATGTGTGCTAAATATTTTCTCATCTGTTTATATTTGCCTATATTAAAGTTTCTCCTCCATCGCTTTTTACCATTATTCCCTGATTGTACTTTTATACTAAACTGGAACTGGTTATGATCACTAGATCCCAAAGGTTCATGTATTTTAACATTATCAACTAATTCGTTTTGAGAAGAGAACAGTAAATCCAACACATTCCCAACTCTGGTTGGTTCCAAAACATGTTGGGTAAGAAAACAGTCCTGTATTAGAAATAAAAACTGTTGGTCATCACATCCAGCACTCTCTAATGATTTCCACTGAATATGTCCGTGATTAAAATCACCCATTATAACACATTCCCCTTCACTAATCTCCTTTGTTACACTGTGCAGTTTTATATCATCCTCTTATCGCATGTTAGGACTACGATAAACTAGTCCTACTGTTAATGTTGAATTCCTCGCAATCTGCTTCCCTTTACATTAGTATTTCATATGCCTGTGTAGATTCTTTAATAAACAGATTGGCCCTTCCTCCCCTTCTCTCTTGTCTGTCCTTTCTAAACATGACATAACACGACAGAGCTAATTCAGCATCTACCATGTCTTCATGTGTCCAAGATTCTGTGATGCCTATTTCATCGGGGTCTGTATTCGCTATCATGATGTCTAAATTGCTTCTCTTATTTACTATACTTCTGGCATTTAAGCATACACATCTAAGTTCATTTTTATGGATATTTAATTAACTTTTCCTTGTAGATTTGTTTGTACTATTTCTGTGAGGTGGCTGTACGGATCCCCCTGTGCATCTAGTTTAAATACTCAACTATGCCTGTACCTTTACCTATGCACTTAATGAACTCGCTCCCTAGAACTGCTGCTCCTTTTCCTGTCAGATGTAGCCCATCACTCATAAACATATCTTTTCTCCCTACAAAGCTTGCCCACATGTCTACGAAGCCGATTCCTTCCTCCATACATAACTTCTGCACCTGTGTGTTGATAGCCATTCTTCTGCAATTCTTGTAGTATTGTCCTCTGCCACCCATTATCAGCTGTGTACCCGATAACACGATCTGTCCAACGCGTGCCTCTTTCAGTGTGCAGACCAGTCTCCTATACTTATCAATTATGGCCGTCGTACCTTCCTTCTCAGCATTATTGGTGCCCGCGTGCACAAAAATAGATCACCCGTTGCCATTACCCATGACCTGGCGTACTCTTTCTGTGACATCCTCTATCGTTGTCCCAGGTAGACATTTAGTCATATACTCCCCCTTGTTTATTATCTTGTCTAACTTCCTGATAATAGAACCCCTCATGATCACTCGCAGTTTCCTCTCTTTCCCTTTAACTACTGCATTTGCATAACTCTTGCCTTCCTTCTGTTGCAGCTCTTCAACACCGACCTGTTTAACCATTCTTTTGGTGAACACTCTGTCTTCTTCCAGCTGTCTTCTTCCCGATCAGTCTTTTGTTTCACAGTCTTACCAACTGCCTCTGTAGTATCTACCTCTTCACCACCTGTATCGCTATCGCGTCTCTCCTCGTTCTCTACAGTCTGACCACCTGTTGATCTATCCCCACTCACCCGTATTCTTTTCCTCTGCCAAACACTTTTCCCCCGTCCCTCTGTCTTCTTCTCATTTCCTTGTTCCTTCACACCTGTCAGCTTCCCTTCTCTCAGTCTCCTTTCTTCAGTCTCCCTGTCACAACTCTGCTCCTCCCGTGACGTTGTATTCCCAACTCTCTACGTGTCATCCCTCTCTGTTCCATCTATTTTCATGTTGAGTCTCACCTCCATCGTTGCATAGCTGTAATGCTTAGTTGTTGACAAGTCAAATATATATCTGTAAAAGTAGTAAAGACTATAATATATGCAGCTGCATGTTTTTTAGTTGGAACGTTGTTCCGTCATTTGATGATTAACAAACAAACACCTTTTCAGATTTAGAAAATATATGAATACTATTTGCATATTACATTTTATGTATAATTTAATATATTATGCTATATCATATTATATCACGTTATATTATTATATTATATTAAGTCGTTACAGGATGTAATCATATGGGAACCAGAAGGCAGGAATAAGCAGTTACGTTATTCAAGTTTCGATGATGAATTACATTGAAGCCGGTACCCTAAAAGCCAGAATGACCATTAATTAAAAGTTCAGCAACATATTTTACTGGACCAATTTGTACACCAGCGGAACATTTTTGATATTCAGTTGCCTTAATAAATTAACTGGCAGAAGTATAAATAAATTAAAGAAAATAGAACATTTGTGTAAGGTCAAGATAGTATGATGCTACATGATTGGACCTGACAATTGATAGAAACAACAAATGGAAACGTCTTGCTGTATTTTATATAAACAACTGATGACAGGTGGAAAGTGACTCGTCCAAGGACAACGTGGAGATAAAGTAGAAAAAAAGATTAGAGGACGATAGACTGTGGAGCACAGTGGCGGAGTGACTATAGCATCGGACACTCAATCGAGACAACCCAAGTTCGAATCCTGTGCTGCGGTGTCAAACTTTGGGCAAGTTCGTTTACTCTACGTTGCTCCAGTTCAATCAGCTGTATGAAAGAGTACCTGGCTATAGATAGCGGTGGATATTTGTGTACGAATAGTCTTCGCGCATTAATTGCAGTGTGGCTGAATGGTTCCCATATCAGTTGAGGTGGTGTTCGATTGAATACGCCTGCCAGGGAGTAAAGTGTAAAGACTTGCTACCGACGGTGCAGTGCCTCGATGCTTTCTCGGCTGCTATTGCAAAGCAGACTTCGCGTAGGCCTATATGCCAATTTCTAAGCCTTGTCGACAGCTTGACGAGCCAATATTAAACATATATAAGGCCTAACGCATATCCATAGACCGCCTGCCCCATGTAACGTATCGTCGATCACGCTTGCCCATGTATACATCTATGCCCACCTCTAAGCATGATATACTTTAAGGATGACCCCTAATTATATTATTTTCCATCACCAGTGTGTGTATAAACGTCGCCGCATAAAACATATGTTAACGTGTATTTTATTAAAGGTCATCAACTATTGAAGTGCGACAATAAACAAATCACTTTTAACTTTTAAGCATTTCAACACGACTTTATGCTAAACAAATGATGCGCATTGCACTGGCTAGACCTAGTAACACATTTCAACTAGAGATGTGAAACTTTTAATGTGCATCGTCATACCGTACCAAATCAACACTCTCTAGGGGTAATCTCTGAGATAGACCCTAATACTAACCCTACACCAAAGTACAACTAACTTCATTCACTAGCTCACATGTGCATCTATTTGTTGACAATTGTAATGCCTATGTTAAGATTCAAACAGTTTTGAACGATTGGCAAAACGTGCGATTCACAAGGATGTATTCGCCGCACATAGCCCTAAAACGTTTTCTTGTTGGCTAACAAGCACATTTAAAATGTTAAATACTGAGTGCAGGATCGATTGTTCACACACACACACACACACACACACACACACACACACACACACACACACACACACACACACACACACACACACACACACACACACACACACACACACATTGCGTCATTCAGTCGTTTTCGCTAAAGATATCGATGTCAGCACCTGCGCATACGCCCCTCCCCCTACGCCTACAAAGACGATAAGATTGACAGCTCCAGCAGTTGTCCATGGCACAAATGGGCACAATGATGTATCAACTGGGAGCTATATATATATATATGTATTCCTTTTCAATGTTTAAAATAAGATTTTTCAGGAACAATGAGATATCAATAGCATAATTATGGACGTGATCTATAGCGGCACACAATATATCAGCTAACGGGTGTGGGTTATGAAATGTTTGCGAAATTGTCATTATTATAATTTCACCATTCAACACAACAGTGGAACTCCGCTATTAAGGCCACCCTCGGGACTAGGCAAAAGCGGCCTGAATAGCGAGATGACCGTATTAGCGTGACTAATTTACTATACTTCATTCATACAAATATAAGTTGGGACTATCCCAGGGTGACCTTAATAGTGAGGTGGTTGTATTACCAAGGCGATCACGAAGAGAGGTTCTACTGCAGTTATAAATAAACACCAAACAAAAACTCAACAATGTCATCCAAAAGGCTACACATCGCTTCATTTTCTTAACCATTGTTTATAGTAGGGCCTAATAAAATTAAGAATGGGTCATTGATAAAGCATATATCCGAACAGATGTCTGTGTGATGGTGTGCCATATTAAATCAGCCGGTCACTCGTTTAGATAAGGGACAGTTTGGAGACGCTCCTCGGAGTAGACGTCTCCTCCTAAATTAAACTTTCTACGCGATGGACACGGATCAGAAAAAAAGTATGACAGCAAACAGCTGACATCCGCGATTGATGATTGGCGTATGAAATGCGTAAAGGACCATCCAACGTCACGAATGTCACATCCACAGCAGTCTAGTATAAAAGACACGTTAACGGTAGTTGGCTCTCATACTGACGTTTCTCTTTGACTCACATTGGCACCCGGCAAGATGCGGGTTACTTTAGCGATCGTTTTGACCTGCGTTTTAGGTAAGTGGATCGAGTAACAAAATAACGTAGAAATTGTGCCGATCGAATTACTATTTTCCTGGGAAATACAATGGTGTAATCCAAATAAGTTAGCCAGCAAGTGCTAACGATTGCTTTTGCTGAACCGATGCCCATAAATGATCACTGAAGGAATTAAATTAAGTTCCCGACAAATTGCATTCAGCTCGTATGTATACATGCGCCCCATAGTTAATTAATAATTAACTAATTCAGCTCAACTGAGTACCTATAGAATACAGTCGTAGACCTACTAACAACTCAAAGGCAAATACTATTCTAAGATATTTTGATAAAATTGATGTTTAATGTACTCGCTATACAGAAGTTAACAGCAGAAGAAATGCCCTGGATTATTCTTTTACAGACACATTATTATTCTAAGACAAATACATTTTTGTCTAAAGATAGCATAGCCATAGAAAACTACCATTAGCCACGAAATCAACACTCAGAAGTGCACATTTCTGGGGCCGGTTTCTTGAAGCGTCCTTAAAGTTACGCAAGTACTTAGCGTCACGTGTTTGCGTATAAACTCCTATGTTCACTTATCTTAAAAAATCACGTAATTTACTAAGACAATCATCTTACCGTTAAGAACGTTCTTAAGCCGCTTCATGAAACCGGCCCCTGGTGACTAAAGTGGCGACGGTATTTGCGTGCGAAATGAGCGTCGGTTTTGGGTGAGCGATTATTTTATGCCACACCTCATCGGACGCCTTGGGCGCCATCTGACGAGAAGTAGAATTTAGCAGACGACGTTTGTGTCCGAGAGTGAGGTGTCCTGGAAGAATAACAACGTTTGTTGATGAAATATGTGACAACGAACGACGGAGTGTAGCACTGGAAGCGTTCTTGGAAATGCGTAATCACAGGAGAAACTGTTTCGTACACATGAAAAACGTCATTATACACGTTTGTACTTGATATTGATAAGTTAGATTGGTTTGACGCCACTTTTTGTTTCATCTGTGAATTTGTGATAGATCTATTCGTATACTGGTGTGAGCACAAATCGTGCGTCCAATCGTTTTTTTGTCGTTTTAACAAAAACCTGTCTAAAATCTTCCGTAAAAACCATCAAATTTCGGCAAAACAAACTGTTAGAAAAATTATTTTGAGTGAAGTAAGTTACGGAAGTAGACCGGCAGAAACCTAAACTCATAAAAGATGCCTGCGTCCGAAATCGTACAACCTACATCATACATGCGCTGTGCAAATTGCTCTGTGGCCAGAGCGTGTCACGTGAATCAGTGTGAGATCGGGCAGTGGATTAAAAGAGCAAGCCAAGGCAAGAGTGTTACGTGTTTTTCACATGACTGTCAGTAAAATTCATTGTCATCATGCCCATGCCATGGCCATGTTACTCAGGCGATTAACTTACTCATTGTGTTACTAAGTTAATACTGAGTTACTTGAGTTGTTAATCCTGAGCATCTTGATGAATGTAGTATTTGTTTGGTTAAATTTAACCATGTCCAACAAGAGCAAACTGGTCCTCATGAAACACCAATATCAAAGCCAAGGGGCAATGCCACTGACAGTGTTCTAGACTTGACTGCAGCCTGCAGACCAGTATTGAATACCTGCAAAGCTGCCCAAGTGCTAACAGGCAAATTATTTACATGTGCCACTGTGAGCACAAATTATCTTAATCACAGAAGCAGAGGTGTCCCAACTGGTCACTCATGAATACACAGGTATTATTTTTTATTCATCACATACAGGGATACTAGTCATATTGACTCAGTGGAAATGGCCATAATTCCTTCCTGGCTTTATGGAATTTGTTCTTACCAGATAACTTGTTGGGACTGATAAAAACATAACTTTGCAAACAAATATGAGCCTGTTGAGTTTGGGAGACACATGCTCGTTGGATGTACTTTGATGACACATTCTAAAAAGGCCGACATTGGTATGAAGAACGACATTCTAACACAAAGCACAAAACTACATCTTAAAAAGCTGTCCACCAAATATTTCATCCACACATCACATCAATTCACAAACAACTGCAAATTAACATATGTGACCTGCCATTCATGAAAATGACACACATTGTTCAACAAAACTTTTTTAGCTAAAAACTAATTTCCAGTGTTTTCCACTCAGAATTTGGTTTGGAGAAGAAAATGTCAAAGTATCAATAAGCTTGTGAATTGGATAATATTTTTCAATATTGTGAGAAGGCAGGTCATTTAATGGACTAACCACACCTACTTGAGAATCTGCATAAGTCATCTATGGAATAACAGTGGGAGTAATATTCTCCCATTATTTTCTTTTTATTCCCATTAATTTTCTTCTATAATTGAACATTATATTCCCTGCAGAATTTAAAGGATAACTTACGATCAGTAATATAGTGAACTGGATGTTCTTCATATGTACTCTAGCCATGAAGTTGCATGTTGGCATTTGCATGATATCATTCTTATAAAATAGTTACAGATCACACACAATGCCATATAAACCTGAGAGAGACAAAACATTAACACTGATTTTATTTCTTTTAGCATCACAGATCGCAGCATCACCACTTGGTAAGTTTACTATTCCATTTCAATATTAGGATGTTCGGTATAAATACATTTAAAATTATTGGTTCAGAAGTCAGATTTGCTGCCATAATAGTTCATGTATATCTGTGTAGGTGCATCTTATATAATTAAACAAATCATTGATAAGAACTTAGCTCTTTTGTACTTATGAAAGAGAATAGGGTTAGTGTATAGTATCCAACAGAAGCACACTACCATTTGGAAGGACCCCATTTGTATGATGTGGAACCATGTATGAACAGATTTTCAGGACCGAAGGCACACAATTACAGACATGCTTGTATCAGAACCATGTATATGGATAACAAAGTTTGCAACCATTTCAGAAATTAATTGAAAAATACACCTGGAGAACTAAAAAAAAAAAAAAAAAAAGTAACATTACCTACTATCATTTAGTATCAACAATGTGAATAATCTATAACTACAGTCAACATCAATGGTGATGAACGCTCATCAACTATCGATGGTTGAGCGCTAATCTCAACCTGCTGACTACGATATCAAACATTTTTATAATCGCTTAGGATGATTTCTCATTACTATTTCTTTAACCAACAGTCATACGCATACACAAAATGAGTGGTGCACATTTCTGTGTAAGTATCTAAAATGTTGTACTATTTTTAATAACTTGGCCACATTAGAGAAACTTATTTGTACCCAAGCTTTTGCAACATAGTACATTTATTGGAAACTATATAGTATCTGTAGCTAGGTGTTAATGAAAACAAATTGAAAAGTACTAGGAAAACTTTAAGGAATAGTTGGCAGTAAATGGAGCATAGCAAATGCGAGAATCTACAAAATTGCAAGTGACACTGTTCCTTTGATGTGTGCAGTCTTTCGGCCGGGAAAGGAGTTTGTTTTCCACTATGTGGCACAAGCAGTGACGGGAATTCCAAATTCGGGGAAGCAGGCTGCAGCCCTCAAGGGAAGTGCGACAGTACGGGTACAGATCAAGCCAGCAGGCAAGATCGTCATTGCGGTAAGTGGCATCAGAAACGTACATTATGGCAACATCTTTTTTTCTTGGCTCTTGCTGGGCAGGAGCCTTACTATTAGTTCAATCCATCCACTCAATGAGGTGGTCCCATCTACTGAGATCTTCTACTATTCTCTCACTCTCACAGCAGTTCATCCCTTCTCTTTTGAGATATATCTTTGTGCTGTCTCCATTATAAAGGGATGTATTTTTATTATTTTTTTGGGTAAAATCATGTTATACAGTATAAACTATATGACTGCTAACATGCTGACTGCCCAGATATGTTTTAAAGAAGCAGAAACATCTTTTTAATGTAACTGTTCAATGTTTACACTTTGGTCATCAGTATGTTATAGTTTTAATATATTGTATAGAAAATTAACATGATTTTACAGGAAAAACGAGCACAAAACTCCCTTTAATTTGATCATCCTCTTCTCCTTCTATGATCCTCCCATGTTATTGCCAGGTTTTCTTTGTTAATATCTCCCACTTAAAAATTAAACATAAACAACTTTAGTTGACATTACTATATTTTGGATTTCCTACATATTGGTTATAATGGCATCATAATGTGTGGTGATATATCATAGATATTATTAATTCAACATCTCAATCCTGATGCACTGAACAGCAAAACTAAGATATTACTATCATCGAAATATCTTTATTGTCTAAATGTCACAATGTTTCCCTCTTAAATTACATTATGTATATTTTTTTAATGTTCATGTTAAATATCATTGTCAAACTAAATACTCAACATTAACTTGTAGAGTTTTGTGTAAAACATATTGTGGCTAATTCAGTATTAATTTTATTATTGATCGATTATTGATGGATTTCACTAACTATAAGTTAGTAAATACAATATTTGTGGACGTATCTTAGTGAGATTGCTAGATGAGGCGTCGTTGTTAAAACGTGCTCTGGTTGAACTTTGGCACTGTTTATTGATGCTGCAGAGTGCGAATGTTTACCTTCCTTTTTTGTTCATCACAGTTTATTTGCGTCAACAGACAGATAACCCCAGAACATCCATTGACCGAATGATAAGATAAAGGGATACTTTGTAACATTTCTCTGCTAATAGATGTACTTTGTCTCCAACTCGCTTGCTTGTTTGCTTGTGTCTAGTTTACGTGTCATTTTTTTAGGGCATACAGAGATAAGAATTCAGAACATGCTTTACTGTTCTGAACTTCAGTACCATTACAGCTGACGGACCCAGAATCTGACGTCACAATCCAAATTATGCTCATGACCATAGCAAACACGTTTACATAGATATTTATATAACAAGGTTATACTAAAATGCAACCACAAAAAATATGTCGCCATATAATTCATTGAAATTGTGGCCCCAGTTTCCACTTTGTATATTACTCATTTGGCATACATCTGCCAAGTAATTTTACCCTTTGTAATTTTCACAAAAAAGAAACTGGGGCCACAATATCAATGGATAATATAGCAGTATTTTCAACAGCTATGGGCATATTTATGGTGGCATTATAGTAGCCTTGCTGGACTTGGCTGATAAACAAAATAAAATGCAATGGATCTGTTGTTAACATTATAAATTGCATGCATGCATAATCTTAGAGGACACACTTTCAATGTTACAAAGGAAACAAATTTGTATGACTTATCACACCTGAGTTCATGTGCATAATACAGGTGTATGAATAAGTCAAAGTAATACAGACGTTATTGACAAAATTATTTATGTTTTATTTATATTTAAAATGTAAAATAAAATACTCTTTAATCTTTGGGCAGCCTCAACCAGTTTTTAAATAATTATTTATGGAAATGTAATAAGTGATTGAAACAAAAACAGTACTCATTAGTTATTATTATTCTGACTGTTTTTACCAACTTATTTCCATTTCTCAATGTCATCTACAAAAAGGAAGCAGTATAGACAGCAGTATCCCGAGTGGAAAAATCAGACTACTGCTTTCATAAGATATAAAATCCAAAATCATCATGAATGTATCATCTAGAATCTTTGGAAATGAATGGCTCACACACTTAAATATTAAAATTACCATCATATGTGTAGATGCCTTAATTTCAAGATGTTCATACATTTCAGTGTATCATCATATATATTATTTTTACGCAATGCAACAAGTCAACAACAGATATGGTAGAATATGGCCAGAATAACCTTCTGACAGTTATTTATTACTCACCAGATTATTGGATGAGTTATAACATGCAAATATTTACAAACAAATGTGGGCCATTCGAGGTCTTAAACATTGCCCCGTTTACTTAGCCTATACATTCTAAATAAAGGCCCACATTATAAAGCACTACATTAAAATAGTGGTAGATAATACATAAAAACCTCAAAAAGATGTCTCACAAACATTTTGACAACTAAAACTACTACTTATTAAAACATACTAAAGAGAGGTGGGCCATTCCGCCCCACGTGTAATCTATCCTACTTTATTTACCGCCCTAAAAACCCTGCGTACACTGTTACTGTATTATCAGTAAGGAGGAGAAACGCCTTCAGGCAAAACCTCGTGTATAATAGAGCAGGGAAAAGCGTCACAGAAAAAAGTACATATACCATATCACACACATGTATTCACAAATCATGCCAAGCACAAGGAATCCCACACCAATTACTAGTAGGAGGGGAGGGAGGTGGACTAAAATTGACGCAGAATTCTGACGAGTTCGTACAACGGAGAAATTCGAATATGGCCGCCGCCGGGACCGCTCTGGCCTTTTATACCCTGCGCGACGGGACTTCTTTTCACTGTATCCATACGCTAAAGCGCGGGAAAACCGGTTACTATTCAAATGTTGGACTCTTGACCTCTTCGGTACCATGTCCCCTGTTTACCTAGCATGACTTAAATGTTGACTTGATTGCCCCGCGTAAAAATTATTATGCAATGTATTTGCATAACCCCATTTACCCAATGCAACAAGTCAACAACAGATATGGTAGAATATGGCCAGAATAACCTTCTGACAGTTATTTGTTACTCACCAGATTATTGGATGAGTTATAACATGCAAATATTTACAAACAAATGTGGGCCATTTGAGGTCTTAAACATTGCCCCGTTTACTTAGCCTATACATTCTAAATAAAGCCCCTTTTTAAAGCACTACATTAAAATAGTGGTAGATTAAGTATAAAAACCTCAAAAAGATGTCTCACAAACATTTTGACAACTAAAACTACTACTTATTGAAACATACTAAAGAGAGGTGGGGCCATTCTGCCACAAGGTCACGTGAACATGTGACCACCCCACCTCAAATGAGAAGGACTCCTATATCTATATACACAAGGACTGGAAGATCTCGCCCGTGACAAGTCTTGGTATCATTCCAACTTATCATAGCCCCATCATTGTAACAGCCCAAGTGCTGTGCTACGTACAACAAAGCTTGGAAGATCTCGCCCGTGACAAGTCTTGCTACCATTCTAATTTATCATAGCCCCATCATTGTAACAGCCAAAGCACTATGCTACTTACAAAGCTTGGCAGATCTCGCCCGTGACAAGCCTCCCTAGCATTGTAACACTGTTCAAAAACCCACATAATTTTTAAAGGTGCGCTGCTCTACCAGGGCTGTAAGAGCTTGCCCGTGACAAGTCTGCACATCCTCTATCATGGTTTCTTTAAACACCTTGTTATAAATTATGTGGTAAGATATGAGCTGGCAGATCGATTGGCATGGCATTAGCCCATGGAGCCAACATTCTATATTCCTCCAACTGACCACGTGACAACCTGTCTGCCAAAATGTTGACTCGACCCGGCACATGACATGCCACGAAGTTTATATTGAACGTTAGGCAAGTGAGGATCAACCTGCGAAGTAGAGTCATAATTTGGGGTTCGCGGGATGTCTGTTTATTAATAACTGACACAAGTGCTTCATTATCTGTAAAGAAGCGTACGCTCTGATTTGCCCATGCCTCCCCCCAGACTTCTACCGCTGCCATGATAGGGAACAACTCTAACACTGCAATGTTCCGTGAAAACCTTGATTGAGGCCATTCTCCCCAAAACCATTCCTTGCCATACACTGCCCCGTATCCTACGCTGCCCGATGCATCAATGTATAGATCCAAACATTCACCTGTGTGAAACTTCTCATTCAAGAAAAATGCCCTACCATTGAAATTTCTCAAAAATTCCTGCCATACTCTCAAGTCAAGCTTTGCCTGTCGAGTCAGCCTAATATGATGATGAGGTCTGGTTACGCTGACAGTTAGATCGATAATGCGCCTTAAAAAACACCTTCTGGCCACTACCACACATGAAGCATGTCCTAAAAAGCCGATCAGTGATTGGAGTTGCTGAAGAGTGACTTTCTGTTTTGCTAAGAACTCAGACACTAGTGACTTACATTTGGCTAGCTTATCCTCGGGGAGTCTGGCTTCTAACCTCACCGTGTCCAATGTAATGCCTAAGAAAGGAAGTACAGTAGCAGGACCCTGTGTTTTTTCTGGCGCTAGTGGCACACCCATCTGCCCACAGAGTGATATGAATGCATTCATATCAGTTGTACATTTTGCAGAAGAATCTGCAAGAAACAGGAAGTCATCAATATAATGAAACATTTCTGAAACACCCAACTTAGTCTTAGCTACCCACTCCAAAGCACTACTGAACGCTTCGAAAATTGAGCACGAGCTAGCACACCCCATAGGCAGAACGGCATCCATATAAAATTTGCTCCTTCATTGAAACCCTAACAAACGTGTGTCTTGCGGGGATATTGGTATTATACGGAATGCAGCTTCGATGTCCAACTTACCCAGAATAATTGTGCGAGGAGATTTCTTTATGAAAGTAATGGCATCCTGCACTGTGGCATACTGCACAGAAGAGAATTCTCGTGGAATACAATCATTAACAGATGATCCCTCTGGATACGACAAATGGTGAATTACCGATACTCACCGGGTGCCTTCTTAGGGACAACTCCAAGTGGGGAGACCCTGAAATTTGGAACATTAGGTGGCGCATTGTAGGGTCCGATAATACGACCTAGGTTCAATTCTTTTGCAATCTTCGCATGTATTATTTCTGGGTATGTAAATGCAGATTTTAGGTTTGTTATCATCCCTTGATGTTGCACTGGCAGGCCAATACACCCTATTCTAAAACCATAAGTAAAACCATGAAGTAGATATTGGGCTAGCTTACTAACATAATCTTGTAATACCTCATGTAATACTGACGGGGAAACCGGTGATGGCAGCAGCTACTGCTTACTGTCTGAGGTAATTGCGCTGGGCAACTGCAGGATAAATGCCTGTACTGGCCTGTCTACTGTTGAAGCGGGGACACTGTGCAGCCGGGTGTCCTGCACCACATCGCTTACATTTATGTTGGTAGCGACATCTGCGACTGTCGCAGGGCAGGGCCTTGTTGTATGCAAAGCAGGGGTTTGCACTTTGGGGTGGTGGCCGGCGGGCCCCACCCTTGCCATGAAAGGGGCGCTATTATTAACTGCGGATTTGAGAATTTGTAAAGTATTGGTTTATTTTGTGTGTTTTATAAACGAGTCTCCCGCCCTCCTCCCAGTGCCACACTGGATGCATAATGTCATGCAGGGTAGCATTATTTATGCTTTTTCCTGTTACAGATAAGGACGCAAGGTTTTACCCAGGCTTTTTCCTCTTATTGTAAATTAGTAATGAAATAAAGTAGGTGTGTAGTGGTACAAGAAGGGGGAGTGAGGCCTAGGAAAAGGCAAAGTGACCCTCACCGATGTCAGTTGTAAATATAATGCAATGATCTAGTTAGTGGTGGTTGGTTATACTGCTAGGATTTGTAGGTATTGGTTAGCAGTACCATTGGGGCCAGCATGCTTGCAGTGAACATGTATTGATGTGTTGTTGTTATAACCTATGTGAAACAATAAATTTAATGTCATTAAGTTGGCCTATTCCAATCTACACTTGACTTGCATAGCTGCTTTGCATAGGAGGGTGTATATGACAGTGAGCGCATACTATGTGTTTTAGCATTTTTATCTGTGACATGTTTCTCCACCGCAGTTATCGGATGTTGCTGTATACAAAGTAGTCGGAGCGATTCCAGCGGGAGCTGCGTCAGCACTTCTCCCGGACTCGGCCGTCACCATGATAACGGCCCCGGAGTTACAAGCCATTAAAGAGGCAGTGATGCGACCCATCAGATGCGAGTGAGTTTCTTTGTTACTTTGTTGTTTCCACCACTAAATTGCTGATAGTTCCAGAGCTGTTCTTCTTCCGTTATATGACCAGCAGCATTTTTTAAGATTTTTATGAGACCTGCTCAGTATGTCCATGGCAGGTTTTTTTCCATTTCGTTGGATCCTTTACTTCCCCTGACATAGACACCAGAAAGAAGGGACCAACGGATTATTGTGTCTTCTCCGAGAGACACAGGCAATGTTGGGTGAACTAAATTATCAGTACCAGTCGAACCACTGCCTGGCCAGCACAAGGATTTGAACCCCAGTTCCTCTGAAACACAATCCAGCACTCTAACCGCTCGATCACTGGGCTCCAATCTGTTTACTGCAACTATCATTGTACAATCTTGTGAAACCTCTCTCTTGGTCAACCACCTGTCTTGGATGACCACAATTCCAGACAGATTGATTCTAACAATAATGGACCTGCTGTGAGCGATCACCTGTCAAATATGACCAACAAACACACAGACTGGTTACAGTTACAAGATCACTATTTTTACCTGCAATTTTGGCTGCTGGGTAAATTTTATTAAGCCTAAGGGCACTTATTTGAAACTTAATGTTGTCTACATGTACAACAAAATACATTGGCAGATATTAGGATACATCAGATGGGACAATGCTACTAGTGTGTGTGTGTGTGTGTGTGTGTGTGTGTGTGTGTGTGTGTGTGTGTGTGTGTGTGTGAGTTTAACATCGGTGATTTGCAAATTATTAGACAAAACTAATTAAAGATCACATGGCGGATTTTTTTGGAAGTTTTTTGGAAGATATCACTAAGTGGGTAGACGAGGGATTACCAGTAGATATTATCTACTTAGATTTTCAAAAAGCTTTCGACAAAGTGCCACATCAAAGATTACTACTTAAACTAAATGCCCATGGCATAGGAAATGGTATAATTAACTGGATAGAAAAATGGCTGATTGACAGAAGACAACGGGTAATTGTTGATGGGGAGGCTTCAAACTGGAAGTCAGTTTTGAGTGGGGTACCACAGGGATCAGTACTGAGACCTATATTATTCTTAATATATATCAACAATTTGGATGATGATATAACAAGCAAGGTGTTGAAATTTGCGGATGACACAAAATTGTTTAGAAGGATTAAAAGTGATGGAGATAGACAGCATTTACAAGATGATCTTGACAGGTTGATGAAATGGTCTGAAAAGTAGTAAAAGTTGTTCAATTTTGGGACATGTAAATGCCTCCACACAGGACATGGGAACGAAGATGTAGAATATACAATGGGGGGTACTGTACTAAGTACTACTGTAAAAGAAAAGGACTTCGGGTTAGCCATTAGTGATGATATGAAGGTTTCAGAGCAGTGCGGAATTGCAGCTTCAAAGGGAAATCAAATCCTTGGATTAATTAGGCGAAATATAGCGTATAAGGAAAATAACTAATAATACTGCAGTGCAAATCAATAGTTAAGCTTCATTTAGAATGTATTCAAGCGTGGAGGCCGTATCGCAGGAAGGACATAGATATGCTAGAAAGATTACAGAGGAGAGCAACTAAAATGATATCAAAACTGAGGGATCTTAGTTATGAAAAATGTATAAAAGAATGTGGTTTAACAACACTAGAGACCAGGAGATTGAGAGGAGATCAGATAGAAGCGTTTAAGGTTATGAAAATATTGATGGAATAGTTTTGATAGTTTTTTTCAGTTAAGAAAGATAGAAAGACTAGAGGACATGAAGTTACATTAGTAAAGGAGCAGCATAGATTAGATATAAGAAAGTTCTCATTTTCACAAAGGACTAAATGAATGGAAGAGATTATCTGCTGATTGTGTGGGTGCTAGTAGTGTGAATATGTTTAAAAATAAAATCGAAAACCTCAAAAGGGCGGGACACATGTAGATAAAAGAGTTGGACTCTCGATAAGCAAAAGGGCTTCTTTGTCTACCTGCCATCTAGAGTTAATTCTCTGGGTGGCAATCTTGTTAAATCTGCTAAATCTTGTAATACAGAAACACACCTCGCATTATTATGATCATCCTATGACAGTCCCAGATTATTTCCATATACTTTTAGTCCTGCTAATAAGCTCACCTCACTGTTCAGGTCACTTGTCCAATTCCAAAGGTGACCTTAATAGTGAGGTTCCACTGTACTGTATATATATACATATATATATTTAATTATATTTTAATGCATATTTTATTTTGAAATAAAAGTATTCTTCTGCCAGATATCGCAATGGGATGATCGTGTCTTTGGAAATGCCGGCGGACGAGCCAGTGTGGTCTGCGAACGTGAAGAAGGGCATTGTCGCCATGCTGCAAGTGAACCTGAACGGAGCAAATCAGATCGAGGATGCTGATCCAGCTGTAGCAGAGATGTTCATGGCTAACACAGTGAAACCTGCTGCAGGGGCCAAATACTTCAGGGCCATGGAGGTGCGTATCACTTGTAATGTACTACTTATTTCACCATCACTACTTGCCTTGATGTGGACACTACTTTTTATGTATAAGTGACATTACTTAACATTTTACAGCATTAGTTTCATGTATAGCTATTTAAATCTTCAGGTATTTCCAGTGTTAGCCATTGTGAAGCACTGGTAATCTTTTAACTAAAAAGCACTGTATAAACAACCAATATTATTAGCATTAAAGATAATAAATCACCTCCATTGTGGGAAAAAACAGTTTTGACTAACACATTTTTCATATGCTACAAATTATTTATAATTAACAGTGAACCAAATTTTTTGTTAATTTAAAATCTGTATATACACAATTTAAAAGTTTTTAATTAGTTATAATTTCATTTATTTTTATTTTTTATTCATTTAAATGTTTTATTAATCTATTTTATTTTATTGTTTTATCAAAAGTAATGTAGCTGTTTTACTGTTCAACCTATGTGGCTGCGAAGGAAGTAAAGCTTATGTTATTATTATAACAACTAAAACTTACATTATTATTATAAAAATTTTTGCTGAACTTTGCAGGCTGGCATTGCAGGCAAGTGTGAGGCTGTCTATGCGGCAATGGTTGCTCCGGCAGCCGTCACAGCTGCTGATGCCAGCTTTGCTGCTGCTGGCTGTGCATGCACTGCGGCTGCATGTAAGTGCGCACCGGCACCGGTCGCTGCAGCCATAAGTGGACTGCCAGAGATGAGAGTCATCAAGTCGTGGAACTACAAGAACTGCGCCCTGCCACCTACGGTCGAGCATGGCATCCTTGCAAACTTGAAGCTCGACAAGGGAATAAATGGAATAGGGGTAAGCAGACAGAAGGATCCTACCAAGGTGTAGTTCATAATGCCGTGAATGATGCCGCAAGAGGTATACTGGCGGTGAACACATCAGAGAAAAATCAAGGAGAAAATTGGAAAATGTACATCAGCAAAAAGTCAGAATTGTTATTATTTCAGTGGTGGTCATGAATTTAAAATTATGCCTTCCTAGAGAGAAAGTATGGGAAAAACCAGGGTTTAAAGTGTTGATGTATTGTCAGATATGAATAGCAGTTTCATGGCTGCGGCAATCATCTGGAAATTGATGTTTTGCCAGGGCTCCAAAGATCTTGTGTAAGTAGCCATTTTTAATATTTATAAATTGAATTTGTGAAATAATTGGAGCACTGGATGACTGTACGAGAGTTGAATTTGTTTTGTTATCTTGGGCTGGTCAGTTATAGTCAGATAATTTATAAGTTAGTTCCATCTATGAAACCCGACATGTGCCAAACACTTTTACAATATTATGATAAAAAAATATATTGAAAATATAATTGATAACTGTTGTCATATTCAGATATACATACTGAGATAGTTGTGTGTTGTTTTCAGAAAGACTTGGTGGTTGCCTCTGTTGTGGCTGATTATGTCATCGCCGGTGATGCCCGTAACTTTGTCATCAAAAAAGCTGTCCAGATAAGCAAGTTTGCTGTTGCTCCATTTGCTGCTGAGGCAGGCCGGATGGAGGCCAATGTCATGTAAGTTGACCACATCTCATACATGTGTTGCTTGCTTATAACACTGTTGTACATCCTGGCAATCCAGGGGAGGTAGTTGACTATGCTAACTCTGGAAGATAACTTACACAATATGTGGAAGTTAACTGAATCAACTGTACTTGGCCGGATGATGTTCTCGACTGTAACCGCGGGAACTTGTGCAAACACCTGCACCCCACATCTAAAAGCATCTCCCTGAAATCCCAAAATATTTACCAGTCTGACTATTCACATGAGCCATTTTCCCATAATTACTTCCACTTCTCGAACATTTCATATAACATCAGCCACAATAGGCTAAAACCCAAATTGTGGACTCTGGAATGGCAACGAGATGACAAAATAATGGGCTGATCTTAACTTCATCATTTCTGCAATGTGATCTGCCAGGGTACCAATACTGATGTAATCAGCAGCACCCTTTGGCATATGGTGAGGCTAGGGGTAAACTGTAGTATTAGGCTAATCACACTTCCACATAATACTTGATCTGATTAATGATCAACATGAATTCTTTTGATGATTTTAAGAGAAGTAAACACTCCGTTATTATACCTATTGTGCAATATTGTTCAAACAATTCACATAAAATTTTATTTTCAGCAAACTTGATTTATAACAGGCTCAACTAATTGCAGCAAACCAAAAAAGTCATGTGACTAATGGTCACATTCATACTCTTCAAAGTGACAATACATAGTAATTAACATTCACAAGCACTTGTTTGAGCAACGTGCATGAGTGCAAAATATGTCAGGCACAATATTTTTGTAACAAATACACCTAGTATGATGTTAAACTGTTAAATGATGAAACTAAGGCATTAATATATCAAATTTATGCACAAATTTAGTCATAACAAAATAATTGAGATGGGTCTGGATTCTACACAAGTGCCGTACATCAAGAAACTTGTCACAATGTTGGTATGAAACATGTTCAGTGTGATGATTTTGCAAGTGCAGTAGGTGTGATGTTACAGCCAGGTCATGGTTGCCATTGACGCAAAGGACATCGCTGGAGCGGCCATCCTGCCTGGCCGTGATCTCGTCGCTCATCCCTCTGTCCTCAAGATGGAGATTCCTCTGCAGCCTCTTGCAGCCTGGCCTAAGGCTTCAGCTGCTGACAAACTGGCTCAGGTGAGGACACTTCTTCCGTCACCCCCAGTTTATCCAGTAACATTATATATATGCAAATATATAAAAATATATATAACAATACACATAAAAGCACACAAAAGTACACTTATTTCCAATGTGGTCCTCAAAACAAAAAATTTTTTTTTTTTTTTTAATAAATACAAATAAATAAATGCTATCAATAAAACGATGTGGCAACATAAAAATGTACACTGACACACTGACATGAGACTGCGAGTTGTGCAACTATTCTCACTGGCGTCCATCCCTTGCAGGTGGAGGCTATCTTGGCCGAGGCTTGTGCGGCCACCACTCCTGTCATCCATGCAGCTGCCCCAGCTGTGGTCATCAAGCTTGTCCATGCAATCAGAGAGTGCGATGCCACGGTCGTCCAGACCGTCGCGTCCAAATACGTCCTTGCTGCAGCGGCAGCGGCCGATGCCTGCGCCATCAAGAAGCGGTATGTTGAGCATCCATCAGTACAGTCACTATGCTGTATATGGCTCTCTCATAAGTGTCCACTATCCTCGTGACGTCACATTTCTTGATATGGATGATATGACCATTTGATAAACTTTGCGATAATTCCCACTCATTATTGCCCCAAACATTTATCTATGTCAATAACATAAAAGGTTGGCAAAATGAGGACTGTATGTGTGAATATTTGACCTAGCAGATGTTATGTTGCCCTAGTAATGTAATTAACATTTATATTGTAACCGTTATCAACATTGTAAGCAAAACTTGATGGAGATCACGTTTATTATTTTATATAACAAGTGAATGACAGAGTGTGACATACCAGATCCATCAGCTGCAACACTTGTCGATGTGGCATGTTTGGTTGCAGGGAGATTCTCCTCGACGTTCTTCCCACTGTGCCAAGCACCGCTGTCATTCCAGTGATGGTCGAAGTAGTGCGTGCCGGCATTGTGACTGTGCCGCGTGCCGTTTTTATCATCAACGCCATGGTCTTGTCTGCACCCCCTGTGCCTGCTGCTGCTAAAGCTTTTCTGGTAGGGCCACTTCATTTGTGACAGACACTCGTGACCTGGCACAGCAAACCGGGTTGCACAGGGCTATTGTACACCTGAGCCAAGTTGTCTAAGTCATGTCCCATAAATTCTGTGATTGTCGCAGAAATACACCCCTTACGATCTCATCTTTCAATATCCAGTTTACTGTCCTCAACAGATAATCCAAAACCAATAAAATACATGCATTTATGAAACCATAGATTACAAAAAACAGCTGATAATAGGAGTCAAAATTACCTAATTTGTTTGTCAAACATTTAAAAAACGTTTGCTTAAATTTTAATTATAGATGAAAAACTACTGAAGATATTTCAACAAATGAGGTATCATTTTAAAGCTTATGGTCTGTGGAATAAAAAGATATACAGAACACCTTTTCACAGTTTTGTTCACTTAGTTACTTAATACCCACTTCTGTGGCAGGTCACGTTGTTGTAATATTGCATTATATGATTCTTACAGTCAGCTTATTAGTTATTGAAAAGTAACTGTGGGTATTTATTTGGAGGACTTGTAATTGTGACTAAACATCTTGTTTCTCACTTAGCTGGGCTTTCTAGGTAGAGTTCAGTACAGCAACAGTCTGATAATTTGATAAATAACATTTCTCATTGTACTAAAAAAATAGTTTCCCTATTATATGTAAAATAACAAATCTTGATATGTATGTGTATATAATTTATAAACAAAATAGTTTTTCATTTATGTTAATATTTAAAAAATATAAAATATTTCCTGCAAATCGGCGTACATCATGTTTGGGAATGGCAGCTAGCTTCTCGGGGATTATATGACAACCTCATGGATTGCACGGAATCTGATGACATATGTTCAGCAGGTGTGCTGGACTCAAATTTTAGTTACATACTGATTTGAACATATGTAGCCAAAGTTTGGGTCCGTCACATGGCTGAGTAAGCTACTGATGCCACGATCTGGAGTAAGATGGGAGGTGAGTAAGTAGGAGTTTCTATGGTCAACCACAACAGATAATGTAAAGTTGCTTGAATCATGACATCACCAACTGCCTAGTACAGATTTGTGGACTCATGGTGGCATTTATTTGTCTATATTCCATCATCCTATTCATGGACGACGAGTGTCTGCAAACGTAGTCATGACCAAATATTTAGTGATGGATGAAATTCAGGGCATCTTCACCCATCCAGGATGTCTTCCTCTCCTAATTATATGGAAATTAAAGTTTAAAATGTTCATATAGTAACAAATATGTTGTAAATCTCCAAAACACCCTACTGCCTATAATCCTTCAGTAGCTCGGCATGGTCACAGAGATCGAGGGTGAAATATTAAAGGTGGGTAAGATATCCATGGTAGTGAAAATATCCAGGGTGGGTAAGATATTGAGGGTGGGCAAGGTAGACTATTACACTGGTAATGCTGCTTCATATATATCCCCTCATTTCACTACCTTGCTAGATGATAACTCTTGGTTATTTCAAAATCCCAAGTACCACACCAAATATTGGGGTGGGGGTTGGTTTGAACCAATGGTAAATGCACACATTTTTTTGACTTTGCAAAAAACTACGAGACCATCCTGTGGAGCCAACAAGCCTTTGCCACTTCTCTACACATACTAGCCTTACATATTGTACATGCTGTGTCTGTAGGCCGCTCTGAAGGAGCCAGCGATTGCTGCCAACTGTGCTCTGAGACACACGGTCCTCCTGGGTCTTGGCACAGTCGTCAACAAGATGTATATGGCCCACTGGAAGATGGGCGCTGCCAAGGCCGCCACTGCACCTGTCATTCATCAGGTCGTCAAGGTACGCAACAAACAACATGCACTTGTGTAAAACAACATCATTATAGATATTACTTACTTAAACCTATTCGTGTGGGTTCACACATAAGGCCGACACCAAAGAATGCCAATGTTGCCTGTCCGCTGCCAGCTTTGTCACCTGTCCCCAATTCGACCTGAGTGCCTTCATCTCCCGCCCCACTGATCTCCTCCATGTCTCCTCTTCCTTACGGATCACTGTAGCAACTTCGTTTTAAAAATGCAGACGAAAATTCGTAACTAGGAACAATAATAGAGCACACAAAAACTTTTGTGAACAATTGCATGATTACGATGATTTCATGAATTGAAAACCTTCATATGTATTATACAAATGCTTTTGCGAAACTGACCCCTGACTACCACATTTTTATATCAGTTACATGCTATTTAACCAAGGATTTTTATTTCCATGTTTAAATAAATTTTCACAACTATAAAAATCAGGATGTAAAAGGGTCACCTGTCCCCTCGTTGTGTTCGCAGGAGATGGTGGCGATGTATGCAGCTGCTGCAGCGCCGGCGGAGAAGATCGCTGTGGTGAAGGCATGTGGCAATGCTGGAGTGCCTGAGTTGCTGCCAGAACTAGCCAAGTTGGCCGCGAATCCTGCGGAGCCTGCTGCCATCCGGGCTCAGGCCATCTTCGCCTGCAGACACATTGCACCCATCGCACACTCAAAGGTATGCATCACACTCTGTTTATATGTACACTATCATCTGAGTTACAAAGGTCCACTCATCTCTTGCTACGTTCATTCACTTCCTTCACCTCCATTGGCGATGTATTAAAAAAATTCAAAGGTAGTTATTTAGAGTTATTTACTTTTATTGGACAAATTGAACTGCGAGTCATTCTCCAGGTGGCGTCATGGGTTGTTTCCCCTATGGTGGGTTTGTGGTAATTAATAATGAGTGATCCACTGGAAACTATAAAACATTGGAATGTTGCTTCGTAAATTTGTTTAGGTAAAGTGACAAATTATTTATTGTTTCAATCATGCACTTAGACATATTGGAGACAGTTGTATAAACATACAAAAGTGATATATATCTAATGAACATAATGTATGCTAATTTGGTAATTCTTAAACCATTTTTATATAACATACAACATACATTATGCTTACAAATAGGGAACAATGACATTTAGCATTTTACAAATTTAACATGTTTTGACAATTGTTTAACATGAAATAATTGACTCAGTTTAAGCACATTTCGTCGTACTCAGTTCTATCAGTTTTGCTGAAGATTGGCCAGTGCGTAAGATCAAAATAAAATGAAAACCATCTCCTGATTCTTGTGTGTATTACTCAGTTTACAGGGTTTTTGTATATGAATGCATAAAAATGTTTGTTCTTATTCGAATCAGACAGGAAAATGCTCTTGATAGATACAGCGTTCGCTCATCAACAAAATACCTTTAGAAGTAATTGTGTATGTATCAACAAAAAATCAATGAGTATTTCAATCTGTGGAGTAAAATTGGCATTTGTTGCATGAAAGCATCACCAGCCACAGACTACTATACAAGCATTTAAGAAAAGCTACAAGTCCTATCTTTTGTCTGTGTATTAGGTCTAGAAGTCAAAATGAAAATAATTATAATCAAACATTATAATTTGTAAGCACTGTGTGTATCAATTTTGGAATTGTAATTTATATTTATTGTATTTATATCACCAGTACTGGTTGGGAGGTGAACCGTTCATAGGTATTGCACTTCTGTTTACCCCTTTCCACCAACACTAGTGTTTATTTTAGGGTTCACTTGTTGCAAATGGTGTATGATGTAATAATAGAATCTGTATTCTTGGGTTGATGTTAGAAATAAATTACTTATTTACTTACTAACACCATTGTAGGCCATGGCTGTTCTGCTGCCATTGCTGATGGACACGGCTGAGCCACAGGACGTGAGAATCGCTGCCTTCGTCGCCATCATGGACATGCAGCCATCCAGCGGCGTCATGCATGTGATTGCACATGCCCTCAAGACTGAGGCTAATGCCCAGGTTGCCTCTTTCGCCTACTCCTACATCGCAACGATGGCCAAGGCAACACACCCTGCCTTTAAGGAAATGTGAGCGCGATATCTCTTTCGTTTAAAAAGTACAGTTCAACCTCGCTTTATGGTCACTTTGATAATACAGCCACCTCACAATTAAGGTCACCATAGTACAGTCGCAAATTATTTCCATAACACTAAAGTATAATAAATTAGTCTCACTAATAAAGTCACCACTCTCTATTAGGGTATTTTCATCCAGTTCCGTGGGTGATCTTGATAGTGAGGCTGTTGAAATATAATATAGATAAGAGAAATACAAAAATAGAATAATATGCATACCACTTAATCTCACATTTCAATGTCCGGTTTATTTTCCACAACAAATAATCCAAAAATACATGCATTTACAAATCCACAGTTTAAAAAGCAATAGACATTAAGAGTCAAATTGACCTCTTTTTTCAAAACATCGTTTTTTGAGGTGTGCTTCACTTTTAACAATAGATCAGAAACTTCTGAAGATATTTCCACAAAAGACTTATCATTTTCAAGCTTATAATCCAAAAAGGCACAAAACACCATTTCATAATTTTGCAACTTAATCCCCACGTTGCTGTGGCCGGTCACAAATAATGTGTTTGTTGTAAATAAATACATAATGTGTTTGGTGTGTTTCCAGGGCAGCCCGTTGCCGCTGGGCCCTCATGATTGTTGGACCAGTCATCCCCAGCGTCTTCACATCCAAGGCTGTCCACCTCGATGCTTTCATGAGTATGTCGCACCTGCATCTTCTTCAGTCATTTGAACACCTGAGGGATGGGAGCAATGTCAATGATGTGTTCCACTAGTCGTCTCCATGTATCATAATCCTCTGCCAATCTCTCTCACTCTCTTCTGTTCACCCCTGCCCTTTCAATATCTTTCTTAATATTATCCCTGCATCTTAATTTTGGTCTTCTCTGTCTTATACCCTCTTCTGTTATGCAATAAAAAAGGTCAATTTCTCCTAACTTATTCTCTATATGTTACATTTACATAGACAGACTATTTCTTGTGCATCTCTTGAGTCATCTATTGATGGTCATTCAGCTGTAGAGACTTAATCAATAATTATGTACTACATACTACCAAAGTCAAAAAGAATACTTGATGTATTTATTAGAAGTTACTCAAGTGTACTTGATGCTGTCACTGTTGATATGACGTGACATCGAGGGTAACAAATAATGTAATTTCTTCAACATAAATTATCCAGATAAGATACCTACTGACTGGAGCATGCATTGAAGAGAAAAACCACATTTAAAACTCTGATTGTTATACCTTTTAAAATATTAACATGACATAGAGTGTAATAATAATAAGAAAATTTATAAAGTGCCATAAATATAGACAAAAGTCCAGGCACTAAAATACAGGGTTACATTTACCTTTCTTGTAAATCTTGCTGACATTGATCTCAAGCTGCCTTGCATCAAGATGTATAATTGTCACAGTTGTAGCTGAGTCTTTTGCCCTGTAATGTCATGTTGTGTGTCCCTTACACAGAGAGCCTCCAGATGGGAGCCGCCATTGACATGTTCGTTGTCAACGCCCCAGCCAGCGCTATCCCCAAGGCTGTTGTGACCAAGTTGAATGCCTTCCTTCTCGGACAGTCGATCAACGTGGCAGAGGTATGTCAAACCTCATTGGTTTGTTTCACTTTGGCAGACATGATTCTAGTACGATGAAACTGTTGTTTAAGCATGGTGTACACGTTACAATCTGACTCGATTTGATTAGCTACACAAATCTGACAACTAGTTGTGCTGTGTTTTTATATAATGAGAAGATAGAAGAAAAACAGCAGAATTAAGAGAAGCAGCCGGAATAAAGAACTAGTTGAAACTGAAAATAGTTTAGAGCAGACAGAGAGTGAGTGAGGAGAGACTGACAGAGGGAGAGAGCATGGTAGGAGAAGAGAGGAGAGTAAAATCAAGATGGTGTCAAGACAGACCTTGATGAGGCAGAGATGAAGAGCCAAGAATGGGACAGAATGGGTGAGGACTGCAATAGCTGGAGATGGTTCAACTAGAGGGCAGGAAAAACTTGGTAAAGTGACCCCCACCCCGCAAGGGATCAGCAGGGAAGAAGAATTGTATAATGACACAACACAGCACAAATGATTTTTAGATTGTTGTAGCAAGCCGAGTTGCGTTGGAATGTAAGGAGTATGCTGGACATTTGTCTATAACTTACATTTAAATTTTGTAAGTCAAATATTGTTTTGGTGAGCCACTGTTGTGCTGTTTGTTCCATAGCCTAATACAAGATCTGAATTCGGGGGACCATTTCACCAAATTATTTCCACATACAGTAAAGTATAGGATACTAGTCCTGCTAATAGTCCTAACTATTCAGGTCACGTTATTCCGGTCCCAACGGTGACCTTAATTGTGAGGTTCCAACGTATATTGTGCTACACAATTGTGCTTGCACTTTCTTGTGTCATCCTTGTATATATTTAATCTGTATTTACCTTTTATATGTGTACATGCTCACATTTTATATTGACAACATCAGTCGATGACAATACACAGGTGGGAGTGGAGGCAGCCGGGCTTCAGGCGATCGTGCATAAACTCGTAGGCCCGTATGGAATTTTGACAAGTATCTTGAATGGCAAAAAGAACATCATGGATGTGCTTGCACCAATCGTGAAGCCTGCAATGGGCAGCATGGCTGATGGGGTGATTGCTGCGCTCAAAGAGGTAAGACTATAGCAATTGAGTGATGTGTCAGTTGCTGGGCTTGGGGATAGGCCAATGCTTTATTCTGAATTTCCCTGCTATTTGATCATTGCATCTTAGTTTATACTGCCATTGGGGTGGAGAGAGACTTGCCGCAACAACAGCTGGAGGACAGATTGAGTGTATACTGAAGAGGTGGAGTAAAGAAATCAGACTTGAGGGAGAGGGGCAATGTGGCACATACATCAAGTTAAACCAACCTTGTCTGTTCCTCATATAATGTTCTTAACACTAGAATAAACAAGTTAAATGCAAGATTGCATTTAGTACATCTAAAACATTGTTCACAAAATAATGTTGTTAAAAAGTGAAGCTTAAATTACAATAAATGTTTCTAATTAATAATGGTTTGTATAAGATTTAACCCTCAAATAGCCAACGTTTAAGGAACTAGTTTTTCTTTGCCTGTTGCGTGACATAGCTCGGCATTGTGGATCGGCCAGATGAAGCTCTTGCGGCCGCTGTCTACATGAAGATGTTTGGAAATGAAATCGCTGCCATTAGGGTTACTGAAGGGAGCGTCAAGGCCTGGGTTGGTGACGGTAAGTCGATAAAATAATAAAAACTATAGTAGCACATTTATTCAGTGCTCATTCTAACTATGTAGATCGATGTGCTGTACATCACATCAATCAAACGGTCAGTCAATCAGTCAGTTGGTCAAGCTATCAATCAATTAATCAGTATTTTATTTCCAACACCAAACAGAAAGAATTTCATTTATTACAAAAAGCAGTGCAATTTATAACATGTAAAACAAAAGTATAAATAAATAATACAAACAAATATATACTTATGAGGTGTTTAAACTGATTATACTAATATGTGAAAGCCAAACAGAAAAAATCTGTTATAACAACACGCAGCACAGTTAATAACATATAACATGAAAGTATAAAAAATAATACAAATAAATAAATATATATATGCTTATGTGGTGTTAAAACTTATACTGATGTGTGAGTTATTCCCATCACAACGTGTATAAATGTTACATCTATTTGAAAAGTTTAACGGGAGATATGGCAGCTAGAATGGTGGTTTTTGACAAAAAATACTTGAAATGGGTTTCTGCCATATTTCAGTAGTTTTCTATGTTTACTCTCGATATAGGTACCTTTTATGACAATTACACATCTCTAAAATACATTTATTTATGGATAATGTGTTTCTGCCATATTTCAGTAGTTTTCTATGTTTACTATAAAAAAGATACCTTTTATGACAATTACATATCTCTAATACACTTATGTTTATGGATGACATGTGGCTCTTTCAAACCATTGATGCGATTATTCAATCTTTGACGGTGCTTTTACAAAAAAAACCATTTTTGACAACATAAACGTACAACACTCCAGAACTAAAAATGAAATGGTAATGTGGTTTTGATTGTTGTGTACTCCTTAATATTGTACAAAATCTGTATAAAAACATTTTGGTTTTATGCTTTATCTTTGGAGTAATATCCCAAAATGTGTCCAAATTGTTGCATTTACAATTACATAGTTTGTAGTTTGGAAATTCAAAATAAAATATAAATATTAAAAAAACTGAAATGTTTTTATACAGATTGTAGAGAATATCCAGGAGAACAATCCAAGCCAGATTACCATATCATTATTACTTCCAGAGTGTTGCAATTTTTAGATGTTCTATATTTAGTGGCCATTTTTTTGTTACTATGGAAACGGGTTTGGGCAGGACAAAATTCAGTCTGTTTTCTACTCAGTAATACCTCTGCTGCTTGGGTACAATTTTTTTTATTACGCTTAAAAAAATTCCCAATCTAGCTGCCACCCCTTAATGAAAATTTCAAACTTTGTAGGAGAGTAGAGACGACAATTGACTTGGAATTGGAGGTCATTGATTTCAGATGTGACTTGACTTGCCCAGTTTTCAACCCTATCACACACACACACACACACACACACGCACACACACATATGCACGCACACAACACACACACACATTATTATAGGAAGATAGAACTTTAATATCTGTTGGAAATGACTGTCAGAACTATGTAATGCTCTTAAACCTATATCACTTCATTGTATTATGTGTGCAATAATAATAATAATTCCGTTTCTTAATATAGTGCTTTTTAAGTATGTAAATACCAATCAAAGCGCTTCACATATTAAAATGGCGTGTTGACTAAATGCTAAAATATAAATTAATTGAATAAATAAGCTAAGATAAAAAAAAAAAAAAATTAGGTGTAAAAATACAATTTCAAACAATGACATTAAAAACCAATCAATCAATCAATAATAATAAATAAGGCCGTTAATACAATTATAATTTTATAATAGATATTTCACTAGCTATGAAGAGCAGCCATTACACATGTTTGAGAGCGACTTGGCTTGAATGGTGACCTTTAGTGACTTGAGACCTGACTTGCCAGTTTGTAACTTTTCAACAAGGCTGTGCCTTAGAGCAAGCAAATGCCACTAAAATACTTACAAACTAGTCTTGTAGACAAGTGTCTGTGCCTAATCAATGTGTGCATGTATGTGCGTGTGTGCACATATTTGTAAAAGTGTGAATATGTGTAGTATACTTCTCTCCAACAGTTGAGAAGTCGGTTTATTCAACAGTTTCAGTCTAAAAGCACCTTTGTTTATCATCCAGATGCTAGAAAAGGAGATGGTTGTATGCGCAGTCAAACCACATGTACAGCCAAGTAATACACACAGCCAAGTAATACACACAGCCAAGTAATACACACAGCCAAGTAATACACACAGCCAAGTAATACACACAGCCAAGTAATACACCCAGCCAAGTAATACACACAGCCAAGTAATACACACAGCCAAGTAATACACACAGCCAAGTAATACACACAGCCAAGTAATACACACAGCCAAGTAATACACACAGCCAAGTAATACACACAAGCAAGTAATACACACAGCCAAGTAATACACACAAGCAAGTAATACACACAGCCAAGTAATACACACAGCCAAGTAATACACACAGCCAAGTAATACACACAGCCAAGTAATACACACAGCCAAGTAATACACACAGCCAAGTAATACACACACAGCCAAGCCAAGTAATACACACAGCCAAGTAATACACACAGCCAAGTAATACACACAGCCAAGTAATACACACAGCCAAGTAATACACACAGCCAAGTAATACACACAGCCAAGTAATACACACAGCCAAGTAATACACACAGCCAAGTAATACACACAGCCAAGTAATACACACAGCCAAGTAATACACACAAGCAAGTAATACACACAGCCAAGTAATACACACAAGCAAGTAATACACACAGCCAAGTAATACACACAAGCAAGTAATACACACAAGCAAGTAATACACGCAGCCAAGTAATACACACAAGCAAGTAATACACAGCCAAGTAATACACACAAGCAAGTAATACACACAGCCAAGTAATACACACAAGCAAGTAATACACACAGCCAAGTAATACACACAAGCAAGTAATACACAGAGCCAAGTAATACACACAGCCAAGTAATACACACAAGCAAGTAATACACGCAGCCAAGTAATACACACAAGCAAGTAATACACACAGCCAAGTAATACACACAAGCAAGTAATACACACAGCCAAGTAATACACACAAGCAAGTAATACACACAGCCAAGTAATACACACAGCCAAGTAATACACACAGCCAAGTAATACACACAAGCAAGTAATACACACAGCCAAGTAATACACACAGCCAAGTAATACACACAGCCAAGTAATACACACAGCCAAGTAATACACACAAGCAAGTAATACACGCAGCCAAGTAATACACACATCCAAGTAATACACACAGCCAAGTAATACACACAGCCAAGTAATACACACATCCAAGTAATACACACAGCCAAGCAATACACACAGCCAAGCAATACACACAGCCAAGTAATACACACAGCCAAGTAATACACACAAGCAAGTAATACACACAGCCAAGTAATACACACAGCCAAGTAATACACACATCCAAGTAATACACACAGTCAAGTAATATACACAGCCAAACAATACACACATCCAAGTAATATACACAGCCAAGTAATACACACAGCCAAGTAATACACACTGCAAAGTATTACATACAGCCAAATAATACACACGATCAAGTAATACACACAGCCAAGTAATACACACAACAAAGTATTACATACATCCAAATAATACACATGATCAAGTAATACACACAGCCAAGTAATACACACTGCAAAATATTACATACAGCCAAATAATACACACAAGATCAAGTAATACACACAGCCAAATAATACACACAGCCAAGTAATACACACAGCAACGTATTACATACAGCCAAATAATACATATGATCATGTGATACACACAGCCAAATAATACACACAGCCAAGAAATACACACAACAAAGTATTACATACAGCCAAGTAATACACACAGCCAAGTAATACACACAGGCAAGTAATACACACAGCCAAATAATACACACATCAAAGTATTACACAGCCAAATAATACACACAGCCAAGTAATACACACAGCCAAGTAATACACACAACTAAGCAGTACAGTTTGCCGAGTCATGCTGTCAGTTGCTCTGTGCTGAGATCAGAGGATCTATGCTGTACATTGCTCCATTGCCGTATATAGCGTATTGTCAAACAGAATGTGGTTCAGTATGCAACCTTCTCAGACTGAAGAGAACGCAGTGCCAACCCTCTTGGTCGGAATCCCCCAAGGGTGAATGCACCAGTACACAGAACTACAGTATAAAAAGCAGCAATTAGCAGTGGTTAAAATAAAACCAGTCGGACTAAATATGTTATTTGGACTCAAACCAAACTAAGTTCAACCAATTATAGATACTCCACAAAACATCTAAAGCAACTCTCTCGATTTTGCAGATCCTGTTATACAGGATGAATAATGACCTTACTAAAGATAACATTTTATTAAAAATACTGAAGAACCATTAGGCATAACATACATATATTATTAAAGCGGTAATCCATAAATAAAGAAGTAATTTATTATCAATATATTATAAGCAAGATGTATAAAACTATTCCGTGCATATACGTCTGAAATTTTGCATATTTAAATGTAATGATAGGCTAAACATGTGTGCCAAATTTAACTAAAATCAGAGTTCAAGAAAATGTTGACTCAGGTGTTCTGGGTATAAAACTGCATTCATAATGTTTTCCACAAAAAACCATCATGAATATGTTTTTGGACACCCTAAACATGTACAAAAACAATTACTTTAATACAGCATATTTTTGGCCACCTATTATTTGTACATGTATGAATACATACAGAAAATAATGACCATGTTTTCAGACATCAACAATAATTTGTTCTACTGTATGTTCTTGGACAAGCTGAAAATGTAATTATTTTTTGGTGTCTGAATACAGACAGTCATTACGGTAGTCACTGCAACAGGTAACGCGATCATTGCCGAGCTTGAGAACGTGCTCATCGCTGGTGCTGAGATAAACATGTTGAAGACACTGGCTCTGGTCGACTCGGCCATCAACATTCCCACGCCCCTTGGCGTCGCCCTTGCCATCAAGTTGACAGCTGTCGCCGCCTTCCACGCCAAGGGCACAGCTAAGCTCACTGGCATCGCATCCCTGGCTGAGCTGACGTCAGGCATTGTACCTACAACGCCAATCTCCGCAGCCATCAATATCGCACCCAGGTATTTACATGTATAGGCAGCTCAAGGTAACTCTTAAAGGGGCGTTATCCGTTCATTTCATAGTAAATTGAAATACACAAAATTAATAATATATTATGATTACCGTAAATTTCCGTGTATAATACACCCACATGTATAATACGCACCCTGACTTTTGCTAAATTTTGATAGAATTTCTATATCACCATGTATAATACGCACCCCGAATTTTGACATCAATCCCCGATTTCTCCGCTTCTAATATTTTGCTTGAACCCATGAATCCATCTCGGAATCATAAACATGTCACCTACGCAAGTTATGACATTGCTGCCGGCTTGTTTCTCGCTAGTGACTATAGTGTGTAAGCACTACGTAACTTGTGTTGTAGCATGACAATTGCGCAACTGATTAAATCAGCGCTTGCTAGAACTTATATTGTGTCATTCTGATTTCACTTTTAAATTAACACCAAGTTATATTCTGAAATGAACTTGGCGGTATTGCCATCAAAGATTGTTTTAAAAGTGGATGCTTTGTTTACTATTTGAACATGGTCCTTTTGTCGTAACTTCAAATTGCTACCGTTGTTATGGGCTTACTAAACACAGTTTGGCAGGCAGTATACCTTCAATATAGCCTTAAGAACATTATATGTATGCACAGTAAATGAAAAACAAGGAACAGACTGGCTCCCTTTAACATTAAGCTACCAAGAAACTACAATGAAGTGAAATACTGTGTATTGTTTCAGCTTGGTGATTGAGGTGAGCGCACACATGGCTGTGGATGCGACCGTCCTGCGAGCTGGCACTGCCATCAAAGCCCTGATACATGCCCACATGCCAGTAGCCGCTGACATTGCTGTCGACATGGCCACGTGGAAAATGAGTGCCAAGTTTAAGTTTCCAGCAGCAGTAAGTACCGGTACACACCGTGACTACAACACATTGCTAGGCTGTTTCAACAGTTTTGATACATGTACACAGCAATATAGTTTATGCTTATATTTAAATTAAATAATTATATATATATATATAATTATTTATAGTTAATATATATATATATATATATATTAACTATAGAGAGAAAGCGCAACAGTCATATAATAATTATATAACATTATTATATTAAAATAAGCACAAACACTTACAATAAAATATAACATTATGTTACCGAACTTTACAGTGGTTATGTCTTCTGTATTTGTGACAGTAAAAGACTTGCTCCTCAAACTTGCAGGAGCCATCAGTTATTTTAATTGATACTCTGATAAGTTATTATTGGTATGGTGTATTTTTTATAATGACATCATGTATTCTTGTGGTGGATGTTCCGTTATTCCATCCAAACTCTTACCCATGCTATAATTATCTAGCAGAAGATTGTTTGGCCAGAGTCTTTATGCAGAAGTGTTTTATATGTATCCAGGCACAGAAGATTGCCTCCGTTGAAGTGGTGCCCATCTGTTACGTTGACGTGGTTCACGCTGCGCCGAAAGCTGCAATGTTTGAAACTGAAGTCGCTGAGATCCTAGATCCCGCCATTATTGCTGCCATCCCCATCAAGGTAGGGTTGACGCTATTCTAATTAAATTTAATTGGTGCTGATTCAAGATTTTTGCATCGTACAAAAAATCAAGGTAAATTGACTCTGTTTCAGTTGACTTTGTGTTAATTTTAATTCAACATTTTATATCGTACAAAATCTAAATGAAATATTGTGAATGGGAAATGTGAAAATTAAAAAACCTATAAATTAGCATGTCACAATACAAACACAAATGCTATAATCAGTTCTGATCAAAAGACAAAAGAGGAAGGGTAAACATTGGGAAGACAAATGTAATAGCAAAGTAAAAAGTAAATACCAAAATGTAAAATATTCCCAACCTTGCACTAAACATATTACAGAGAACTACACAGTATATTTGTTAACTAAACTAAGTGTTGTATAGTTTTGTAAAGATCAGCAAATTACAGCAATGGTTCATAAAAATTATAAAGATACATGCATCTATCCAAGCACAGACACTCGTATGTACATGCACACATGTACACACACATGCACACATGTATACTTGCAAACACACAACCATTCATACATACACACATGCACACATGTACATACACATGCACACATGTATACTTGCAAACACACAATCATTCATACATACACACATGCACACATGTATACTTGCAAACACACAACCATTCATACATACACACATGCACACATGTACACACACATGCACACATGTATACTTGCAAACACACAACCATTCATACATACACACATGCACACATGTACACACACATGTACACACACATGCACACATGTATACTTGCAAACACACAATCATTCATACATACACACATGCACACATGTATACTTGCAAACACACAACCATTCATACATACACACATGCACACATGTACACACACATGCACACATGTATACTTGCAAACACACAACCATTCATACATACACACATGCACACATGTACACACACATGCACACATGTATACTTGCAAACACACAATCATTCATACATACACACATGCACACATGTACACACACATGCACACATGTATACTTGCAAACACACAATCATTCATACATACACACATGCACACATGTACACACACATGCACACATGTATACTTGCAAACACACAATCATTCATACATACACACATGCACACATGTACACACACATGCACACATGTACACTTGCAAACACACAACCATTCATACATACACACATGCACACATGTACATACACATGCACACATGTATACTTGCAAACACACAACCATTCGTACACATGAACACACGCATGTACACACATTCCTGTAATTAATTTGCCATGTGTCAGTTTGATCAAAATTTACTTTCCATCCACAGCAATGCCCACTTGAATCGTATCATCCATTTGTATTACGGAATTCACCAGTATTCATTTCCTGGCTGTTGCGTCTAGGCACTGATTGTCATTCCTGGATGTGGCGTTGCAGTCAAGATCCAGGGTCAGATTGGAGTGTGTACCCCAGCATACGCCCCAGCCTGGCCACTGTGTGGCAAACAGACTTTTGAGTTCATGCTTGAGCCTGCTGCTGCTGCCGCTGCCGCTGCTCCAGCGATTGAGTTTGAGGTATGTTGAGTCATGATTCGGTGTCGGTTTTCGGTTTCGCACCATAACCGATCTCAACCTATGTTTGTTGCCCTCTCCAGGACATGAAATAAAAAACAAAAATACCCATCCTCCGGAAAGGATAACATAACCATTTCAGTATTACAGCCCCCAGACACTGTGATCATTGAATACTGCATTCCCAGTGACTTCATATGATCATCGAGTGCCTCACTTCAAATCAAGATTTCAGCAACTACAATACATTTTACTAATAGAACATCATATATGTTCTGAAAGTATAATAATCAATAAATAAAACAAGTTAGGACATATTTCAATTTCCTAGTCGTGATAACCAGAATCTGATAATTACGTCATTCATCATTACCGTAATGATTGAATATACTGCTGCTGTTAGTTTCAGGCTTGCCGCCGCAGGTAAGTAAACGTCTGTAAAACGTTATTCCGATTGTCACCGGCAACATCCAACAAAATGCATCACTAAAACACAATCTGTCTAAGTAAGCTATTACATGGTAAATCACCATCGCTATCGTAACTAACATCGTCCGCCATTACCGATCTCGAAGATTTTTGCAGACAGTTATACAAAAACCGCTAAAATAAATTTACTGAACGATAATCCATGATTACTGTTGTTGAAATGCTATGGCATCAGCCTTAAAGACACTTTACAACATGTGCCTCCACATAGCGGATAATTGTGAGTAAAACCGACTTGAATAGCAGACATCGTCAATGCTGAAAAACTGGCCTGTCGTACTGTAACATCACAGACTGCGCAGCCGTTAATCCGGCTTGGTGTTCTGAAATGGTTCAATTTAGTAGTACACACACGGTTTTAGGTGTAGGTCAGATGGTTCGCGAAGTAATTATTCTGGATGTCTAATGAAGATGACATAATAATTGTATGAAACACCATTCGGTTATTACATAGAATTGTATGCAATGCTGTGCATGTTTTCGACTATTGTTCAAAGTCATAGCATAATGTTGTGAACAATCTACGAAGGGTAATTTGACAAAGGGTAATATAGTGACTCCACATCCATATGCCCCAAGTCTGTCTGACTGGCAACACGGATCACATTGTCAAAGCTTTGCCTGAATCTTCCCACACATGTGACGTGGTCACACACAGACAGAGAGTCACACTGACATTTATTTATCAGATGTCAGCAGGCAGGATATGCTGGCATGCAAGACATGACACATACCTTCACTGTTTTCTTTCTTGCTCCGCAGGTGCAGTACTTTGGTCCTCTGGCGGCTGCTGCACCTGCTGCTGCACCCACTGCTGCACCCACTGCTGCACCCGCTGCTGCAGCAGCTGCTCCTCCAGCTGGAGGAAGCAGCTGGATAAGTTGGTTCGCCCTCCCAACATTCAGGTATATTTCCTCACATTCTCAAGCTGTTAATATATCATTGTCACTGGATGCGTAGTATCACTTGGGCCAGTAAAGACTATTTTACATGAGTGATTAGTTGTACAGTTCTAGGCATATATTCCTAGACACACTATCAGTGATGGCCCATTTATATGACCTATTACTTGTTCAATTGTTGGCAGACCAATTAGACATGTCATTTCTTGTTAATTTGTTTTCGTGTTTAGTTGGTCAGACAATAATATATTGCTTGATAATCGGACATTAAATAACCTTTACTGTCTGTTTACTGCATATGTGCCAAACATTAGATTCTAAATTTATGAAGATATGTGATGGTATTCTCGGATTTTAATTTTTGAGTTTTCCGAAATTATTGTTGAAGTTTAGATGGCTCAAAACTAAATGGTGTGGCACAAAAGACTGCAGCCTTTCAATAATGTTTTATTTATAATCAATGCTTGTAAAATGTCACCAACATTTTAACCTCTCTGTGCTTTCAATACTTTTTGACACCTTATTCAACCGATACCATTACACAAATCCAAATAAATCTGACGTCCTCCAGGAAAGTGTATTTGCCAATAAACATCAATAACACCTACATTTTGCAGTTCGGCAGATGTAGCTGCTGCAGCTGCAGCTGCTGCTGCCCCAGCTGCCACAGCTGCTCTTGGTGCAGCTGCCTTTGAGCCGGTGGTCAAGGCAGCAGCGATCCAGGGAGCAGCTATAACTCATACCATCCAGGCTGTCGTGAAGTGCAGCGCTTTGACCGCTGCCAAGGCTCTTGCACATGCTCAGGTGAAGGTGATCTCTAGCGCAGACTTCATGGCTAACCAGTTCAATGCCCAGGTCATCTGTCTACCAGCCCTGGGAGTGGCGGCCGAGACCAAGGTAGGTGCTCAAGATGTTTGCCATGGTCATTATCATGTTTGTTGTTTTGTGGAGCGCAGCGGCCAAGTGGCTAGAGCACTAGATTCTCAATCGAGAGTTTTTTTAATGACGCTATTTTAAAATAAGTATCTAAATTTATGTTTACACCACTAAATCTTATGTATGTATATTGTTTTATTTTAGCGACTTTGACTATTGAACAGAGTCGTACTCTGGAGACTAGTGCGTAAATAAAGTTAATTATTATTATTAGAACCAGTGTTCAAATCCTGTGCTGCCGTGTTGGACCTTGGGCAAGTTCGTTCACTCTACGTTGTTCCAGTGCACATGTCCAGTCCATTTGTATAATTGTCTTCATTTAGATTTCAGGCCAGCAATTTATACTTTTAGAAATGAAGACAACATTACTTTGTTTTTAAAGGCATTTAAAAAGCATACTACTTACTGGTCAAATTTGTAAGGCATTATTGTTTTATAATATATTCATAGTTTAGTGTTAACTTACTAACATTATTAGTCAATTAACTATAAGCTTTTTTGCATTAATGCAAATGTGTGCACAGTTTGGTATCCTATAACAGATTATCCATCCTGATTTTGTTGGATTGACTATTATGGCAAGCACGTAATAGTTGTGTTGACACAAACTGAAGTGCCGCTATCATCGTGTTTCAGTTTGTAGCTGATATCATGGTGTTGGTGCCCAACATGATGGCAGCTGTTATCCCTGATGTCACTCCAGTAGCTCCGGCTGATGTCATGTGTTCAGCGAAAGTTTCAGTCATCCAGGCCAGTGCTCCTATCGCTGAGTTTGCAGTGAAGGTAGGTGCACACATGTCATATGTAGGTGTTGGTACCTCAGGATAATGAACTCACTAATATTCAAGCTCAAGAAAAATCCATCATTAAACAGTCGTTGTTAAATTCAAGGAACTTTTCCAAAATGCAAGAAGCATTTGCCATAACAGTGAGGAGACTATTTCTGTGACACACCAGTGAAAGTGTCCCGGTGGTATAACCTGGTGTTGACAGTTTTCAATATACAAGATCACTGCTTACAAGGTCATAAGAATGTTAGTGAAATGGTCACAAGATATCACTGCATTGGAAAAGTGTAGTTTTGGCCCTATGCTCCATTGAGCCAAGAGGATTAAGTAAGAAATGTGGCACATAATATGTCTTTGTCCTTTGTGCGTTCAGCTCAATGTGTATACAAAGTCATCATCATCAGCATCGTGCAGCCGTAGTGTCCCGTGGTTGGGCAAAGGCGTCAGCATGTCATTTCCAAATCTGCCTGTCTTGCGCTATCCTCTGCCAGATGCTACCCTTCCAGTACTTGTCTAGTTCATCTCTCCACCGTCTCGCCGGTCTTCCTCTAAATCGTTTCCCTTCGTAAGGTCTCCAGATTGTGATACATGATGTCCATTAGTTATCTCGTAGTCTGCTGATGTGTCCTGCCCAGGTCCTTCTGATTTGTTCTATCACGTCTATGACCTTTGTCTTCTCTCTAACCCAGTCCCAGATGTTTGTTTTTCTCTCCAGATATGTGATATTTAACATACTTTTTTCCATCTTTGTGCATCTGCTAGCTTGTTCTTTGCCTGGATGGTATGTGCCCGTGTTTCCATGCCGTATGTCATCGCTGGAAGTATGCATAAGTTGTAGACTTGTCTCTTCAAGCAGGTTCCAAAGTTAAACTTGAAGATGTTGCGGTGTTTGGCGAATGCTGTCCAGTCAGTGGTGATTCTTCTTTGAATCTCCTTGTTTTGGTTTTTGTCTCTGATACTGTATAGCTGTCGCAGATAGATGTAGCTTTCAACATTCTCTATCTGCGTGACGTTGATATATCAATATATATCAACATTGTGTCATTTTCTAGCATCACTTTTGTCTTCAAAATGTTCATCTTCAGACCTTGTTTTTTACTTTCATCAGCTAGCTCCTGCAGCATTTTTTGTAGTTCTTGCGGTGTAGTAGCGCATATCAGTATGTCTTTGGCGAAGCGAAGATGACTGAGATATTCTCCGTCTATCCTCAAGCGTCTGGTTTCCCTTTCCCTGGTCAGTCTTCGGAAAATGCTTTCGAGGTGGACTGTTACCGAGCTATTAGTGTAGATGTCTTTCAGGAGTTCGATGTACACATCTTCTGTCCCCTGTTCTTGAAGGGAGATCATTATTGCTGGAGCTTGCACCGAGTCAGAAGCCTTCTCTTAGTTAACGAAAGCGATGCAGAGCAGGATATTATATTCTCGGCACTTCTCTTTCAGTTGGTTTACGACATGTATGTGGCCTGTCATTGAGTACCTGCTTCTGAATCCTGCTCTCTTGGTTGGTTTTCGTCGATACTAAGTATAAGCTATTAAATGGTCAACAAGCATGCAATACATCATGAACAATATAACTGATAGCAGTCATAATAACATCGAGGTTTTTAAATAGCATAGTTATTGTATTTCCATGTGGGAATGTTTAGGTCATTGTATATTGCTTGTAGTTTTCTTTGTTTATATTTTCCACTTGGAAATAACCATTATTATTATAAATTTGCTGACTTTGCTTTCCACAGCTGGCGTCAGGTGACATGGGCATTGCAGCAGATATACCGAGTCTGGCAGCTTCGATCCTGCCAACGCTGGCAGCAGCGATACCAGCTCCCCATGCAGCTGCCGCAGCTGCTTCCCCCGCTGCCTACAGCTGCACCATCCTGTGTGATGTCTCCAAGGTTAGTTTGTTACAATATCTGACCCGCCACAACTAACCGAGTATTAAGTAATACAGGCCTATTTTGCACATGAGCCAAAAAGCTGCCTAGGTCAGGTTCAATCAATTTTGACGTTAATGTACACCTTATAATGTCATCTTTCAATACCAACTTTATTTTCCTCAACAAGTAATCCAACACTTATAAAAGGCATGCATTTACGAAGCTATCAATAAAAAACAATATGAGTAAAAATGACTTCATTTCTGAAAATCTGTGGAATCCAAAAAGGCACAAAACTAAATTTCATAATTTTGCGACTTAATATCCACTTTGCTGTGGCCAGTCATGCATTATTGTCACATTAAATCATTTAAGGAAAGGAGCTTGCATTGGAGGCCTGCTGTTTGTTCAACATTGTGGCATAATTGTATGATCAATATCACATTTGTTGAATTCAGTACTGTATCATATGTTAAAACTTTCATAAAAAATAAACAAAAAAACTTTAATTGATCATCCAGCTAAATGACAAAATATGTAATTTGTGTCACATGACACCTTTTGAAAAGTAGATTATTTGATTTTTGTTCACCACTTTAATATCGGCACATTAGTTATTGGGTAATTAATGTTTTATACAAACAAATGTGACATCTATTATATTAAAGTATTTCCATAGGGGTGGTTAATGTTTTGAAGCCATTTCTTTCAATGTCGTTAATTTTCTGGCATCTAGGAGGAAGACTTGTTTTATTCACCGTGCATTTCAGTTACGGATGTCACATGAAATAACAAGTAACAATGTAATGTACAAGAATCCACATGCATAATCAAGAACGGTACATAGGCAGATGCCTGAAGAGATACATGAATCTCTCACTTTGTAATTCTCGCTACAGATGCCTGCTACAATGTTGGAGATGCCTGCTGCCCTAGCCGTGGCTGTGGCAAGTATCCTCCAGCCTTTGTTGCATCTGGCTGCTATCCCAGTCCCAGCCACCGTACCAGCAGCCACCGCTGGACACATCGCAGTTGTCGCCAAGGTCATCCCGGCCTGGCAGAAGGTTCGCTCTTTCTTTTATAACACATGTTAAACAGTGTCATTACTTAAATACGGTCAGTTATTACAGCCACCTCACAATTAAGGTCACCCTAGGACAGTCCCAAATTATTTCCGTAACTGTAACGTATAGGAAATTAGTCCTGCTATTCAGGTCACTTTTGTCAAGTCTTGAGGGTGACCTTAATACTGAGATTCTACTGTTACTGTATTTTATAGACACTGTAATTGCCATTTATGTGCGAAACAAAATGTTTATAATTATAGTGAAGGAATGTTGCTTGAATGTACATCAATTCCAATATTTATATAGCTAAGGTACAATTACAATGGATGCTTGCTATCAGGAATCAGAAAACAAGGAACACCCACTTAAAAGGAACAACTTTGAAGTCTATGCTCTGCCTTGCACTGTTTAAGGGGAGGCTTGGGTCTAAACGTGTTATTTTATAACTTCATTGTTACTTACTCTACAGAGCTGAAACTTTCACAGATTGATAGTCCACCTAACGGGAAGGCCTGGAATTTTTTTCAAAATTTTATGGGGGATTTTCCCACGGTACGGCAGCCATCTTGGATTTAATGCATGCGTTGAAATATCTTGGTAACTACTGGACATACATTACTCAAATTTGGTGTGTAGTTACTCCTTATAACCCTAAGTGTAACCAGCAAGCTACATTTTGTATTTAAAAAAAAACTTTTTTAATGATTTTTCAAACAAAATTATGTATTTGTTTCCGACATTTTTTTACTAGCGACTCATTTTATTAAAAAACATGCCTTGCTTTTGAAAAAGTAGCTTGCTGGTTACCAGGGGCATACTGTCAAAAAACATTGTAGCAAGTTTCAAGCAAATCTGTCAAGCGGTTACTCAGATAAATAAACAAGAAGACAGCTGGTGTGAGTGAAATCATGTTTCTGAGAAAATCGCGTTCAAAGTTTAGTTACACTTGTACACACTTTTCAACATCTGAAAAGCAACCTAAGTGATTGAAACTTTGTACACATGTTATTCAATGTATAATCTATCAAATGGCATATTTCAAAGTGATTTGAACAGCATAATAATGTCAAACAAAGCAATGTAGCAAAAACATTACAGAACAGGAAACCGTATTTGTAAAATAGCACATCATTCCAACATTTATACAGATAAAGTTCACAGGAGCACAGATAAAGTTCACTGGAGCTCAAATAAAGTTCACTGGAGCTCAGATAAAGTTCATTGTAACCTAAATAAAGTTCACTGAAGAAAAGCTCGGCAGGTTCGCGACAGCAACATGGCGCAGCATACAAGTACAGTCGACAGATCTGCACCAGTATCTCCATCCTAATCCGGGAAGTGTGAGACCCCCATCTCATCCAGAAGATCCGTGTAGCCAAACTTCCGCTCAGTCGCAGCATCCGGGAAGTGTGAGACCCCCATCTCATCCAGAAGATCCGTGTAGCCAAACTTCCGCTCAGTCGCAGCATCCGGGAAGTGTGAGACCCCCATCTCATCCAGAAGATCCGTGTAGCCAAACTTCCGCTCAGTCGCAGCATCCGGGAAGTGTGAGACCCCCATCTCATCCAGAAGATCCGTGTAGCCAAACTTCCGCTCAGTCGCAGCATCCGGGAAGTGTGAGACCCCCATCTCATCCAGAAGATCCGTGTAGCCAAACTTCCGCTCAGTCGCAGCATCCGGGAAGTGTGAGACCCCCATCTCATCCAGAAGATCCGTGTAGCCAAACTTCCGCTCAGTCGCAGCATCCGGGAAGTGTGAGACCCCCATCTCATCCAGAAGATCCGTGTAGCCAAACTTCCGCTCAGTCGCAGCATCCGGGAAGTGCGAGACCCCCATCTCATCCAGAAGATCCGTGTAGCCAAACTTGCTCAGTCGCAGCATCCGGGAAGTGCGAGACCCCCATCTCATCCAGAAGATCCGTGTAGCCAAACTTCCGCTCAGTCGCAGCATCCGGGAAGTGCGAGACCCCCATCTCATCCAGAAGATCCGTGTAGCCAAACTTCCGCTAAGTCGCAGCATCCGGGAAATGCGAGACCCCCATCTCATCCAGAAGATCCGTGTAGCCAAACTTCCGCTCAGTGGCAGCATCGGGGAAGTGAGACCCCCACATCTCATCCAGAAGATCCGTGTAGCCAAACTTTCGCTCAGTAGCAGCATCCGGAAGTGTGAGACCCCTACATCTCATCCAGAAGATCCGTGTAGCCAAACTGCAGCTCAGTGGCATCCGGGAAGTGTGAGACCCCCATCTCATCCAGAAGATCCGTGTAGCCAAACTTCCGCTCAGTCGCAGCATCCGGGAAGTGTGAGACCCCCATCTCATCCAGAAGATCCGTGTAGCCAAACTTCCGCTCAGTCGCAGCATCCGGGAAGTGTGAGACCCCCATCTCATCCAGAAGATCCGTGTAGCCAAACTTCCGCTCAGTCGCAGCATCCGGGAAGTGTGAGACCCCCATCTCATCCAGAAGATCCGTGTAGCCAAACTTCCGCTCAGTCGCAGCATCCGGGAAGTGTGAGACCCCCATCTCATCCAGAAGATCCGTGTAGCCAAACTTCCGCTCAGTCGCAGCATCCGGGAAGTGCGAGACCCCCATCTCATCCAGAAGATCCGTGTAGCCAAACTTGCTCAGTCGCAGCATCCGGGAAGTGCGAGACCCCCATCTCATCCAGAAGATCCGTGTAGCCAAACTTCCGCTCAGTCGCAGCATCCGGGAAGTGCGAGACCCCCATCTCATCCAGAAGATCCGTGTAGCCAAACTTCCGCTAAGTCGCAGCATCCGGGAAATGCGAGACCCCCATCTCATCCAGAAGATCCGTGTAGCCAAACTTCCGCTCAGTCACAGACAGTCCGAGACGGATCGGGTGACACTGACAGCCAAGTTGACGCTAAGAAACAAGTACACAATACCAATGTATTTCATGAACACAAGTATTACTAACAATAAAAGTCCCTTCCCGTATTATAGGTCTGTGACTGTAGTTTATGTTGCGCCTTTTGTTTATTTTATTAGTACTGAATTATATACAGTGTAACTATATGTCATAAAGGGACATACCAAGGCAAGTTGTAGTAATATAAACCATAATTCCATAGAATAATATACAAAGTATAACTGCCATCCCTAAAACAACATAATATGAGCATGTATATAATTATCACTATTATTTTATGTCAACTATACTGATTCTGGCGTGCCTGGATAGCCCCTGGACGGCTGAACATCAACAAGACAACGAATATAAAATTATAGGCAAACGTCAAATAATGTCTTGATACAGGGTTCAAAGACAAACTGTGGAGACAACATGAATATATCTGTATTATTTACACTGTCAGTGTTATCGAGAACATATAAAACACAGAAATTGTCCTTACTCTGGGTGCTATTGACAGTCACTGCCCTGAGGCTGGGCCTGTCATCGTGGTCGGACCCGAAGACGTCGTCGTCACATATTCAACAACAAATTCAACTTGCATAGTCTTTCTTTTACGTGCTAACTGCAGCTGCGCAATATTGCGTCGCTTCGCGGCACGGAAACCACTCACTCACTTTCGACCAAACGGCATAATGTCGTTTTAGAAAGCTAAAGACACGCGGAGAATAAAATGTCAATCCTATCGAATGTAGCTGGTATTACAAGCTGACGTCATAGGTTGGACGTATTACAACCAATCAGAACATTTTACTTGACGGAATCAGAGGATTCCGTCATCACGTGATGCTGCCTGACCAATCGTTGTAGGGTTACCCATTCCTTTGCCCCGAAGCCGTTTATAGGCTGGATTATTCAGGCAGCAGCGGTTCCATCTTAAAATAGTTTATATCATCCTACAGAGCGAAAACAGGGCTTTCCCACGATATGCGCCATGATGGAATGGCAGTATTTTTCGCGACGCAATCAATCGCGGAAAATTGCATAATGTTCGATTATTCACGCTTCGTTTGACAAAAACAAAGATTTAGCAATGATAGGCATCACACAAAATGCATGTTTTGTGACATAAACAGGTTTATTTCGGTGGTATAACGTATATGAATGGGAAGTTGAGTAATTTTTATACATAGAAATGTCGATAACTCAAAACTCATTTTATTTTCAAAAATCCGTAAATTTCGACCCGAGCCTCTCCTTAATGTACCCATAGATGTGAGGAACATTGGTTGTATGGCACAGCTTACCAAGTCCCAACTATAAATTATTTAGAAACATGACAGCCCAATTGTCTGATAATGATTCAATTCCATCAGCAGTCTTATATTTTTACATCATTGTGAAATACACAAATAGTAGTATACAGTCTATAATGTGTTTAGCTTACATTAGACATTTGGTATGGCAACCAGCTATCAGTAATATATATTATATGATAAACCTCTGTGACATTGTGTTGACAGATGGTTGTGATGGTTCGCGGTGCCGCTGGTGCCGCTTTTGTCGTAAACGTGCCAATTGCCATGCCGATGCTGTACGATGTGGCTCTCGCTGGCGCCCTGCCAGCAGCAGCACCTGCCGCAGCTGCAGCAGCAAAAATTCCACCCATACCATCTGCTGCCATCTCAATAACTGATGCCTATGCCGGTGGGTATACCTCAATTGGTCTGTGTTAACATTGCACTTGTTTTGAGACAAATGTTGATTTTTTACTAAATTAATTTAAATCCAAATAGTAGTCTTTTAACACTACCATTACATACAAGATGAGGAAGTCTTCCCTTAGCAAACCATTCTACAGAATTCTATAAAATATCGATAGAAAATGTGCTATAGGAAATATGATTGGATTTTTGTGCAGTTCTGTAGAATATCCTATAGATTGTCCATAGTCACTCCAATTTCTAAAGAATTCCATAGAATATTCTACAGAATTGTACAAAAATCCTATGTCATGTTTCCTATAACATATTTTCTACAGAATTCTGTAAATTTTTTGCCAGGTGTTGCTACCGAGATTTAACCAATACGACGACTTCATTAATCATCTGTTAATAATAATGATAATATAATTTATTTGTATAGCACCCGAATCAATCAGATTGCTCTCAGGTGCTTTACATGCATGTACACGTAACTGTTTAGAATTGTATTATAGATAGAAACAAAAATCATTCTAAAATGTATACCATAAAATAATAATTAAAACATTCATTACATAATTATTAGAACTCCATGTACAAACAATTAAAAATTATATGATAGGTATTAAACAATAGAAAAATAAATAAGTGAATTAAAATGTAATAAATAATTTAAAAATACTAATTACATAAAATATGGGTAGGTACATTTGAAAAAAGTTCACGTGATCATATTACAGAAACGCTATTCTAAAAAGGTGTGTTTTAAGAAGTGTTTTGAACTGTGATGGTATCTTTGCCGTCCTGACACAATCAGGCAGTCTGTTCCATAGACTGGCTGCAACTACTGCAAATTGGCGATCACCGTGAGTGACCATCTGCGAAGCCAGTACTGACAATAGCAGCAAAGACGCAGATTGCCGATTCGGTTGACGTCGGTTCAGTAACCCCGTGAGATAACTTGGTGCCAGGCCATGCATCACACAGTACACAAACACAAGCACTTTATATGTTGGCCGCACACAGATAGGTAACCAATGCAGGTGTTGCAACACTGGAGTGATGTGGTCATACTTCCTCGTACGGCAGACGAGGCAGGTTTCGCAGTTTTGTACATGTTGCAAAGGTTGCAGTGTCGTCTGCAAAAGGCCATAGAGTAATGAATTTGGATAATCAAGGCGTGAAGTCACGAGCGTGTGCACTGGGGTTTTGCACGCATCATCAGTGATGCTTAGCCGAATTTGTCCAATGTAGCGAATCTGATGGTAGCACGACTTTACTATCTGTGCAACCTGTGCTTCCATAGTAAGACTGCTGTCAAGTATGACTCCTAGGTTGCGTACAGATGACTTCGGCACAACCCAATGTCCACCAATTGTCACAGAAATGTCGGAGGGCAGATCATTTCGTTGTTTTGAGGTGAGGAAGATCACTGCCTCCGACTTTGCAGTGTTCAACTTAAGTTGATTTCGTTCAAACCAGTCAGTCATCTCCACTACACATTGTTCAATCTTCGTTATTGCTGCAGTGATGAGTTGACCATGCTCCACCGGCATATAAATTTGTGATCTGTTCCAGGCAAGTGTGCCATAGTTGCCAACAGAGTGATAACGTTCGACGGTGTAGCGATTGCCATCCCTGCAGCGGCTGCAGCGTGTGAGGCCATCGTTGCGAAGGACTGCAGTGCCCAGGCAGCATTCGCAGTCACCGCCACGCCAGCAGATGCCAGCATGGCCATGAAAGCCGTCAAGGTGGTCGTGCCAGGATATGTGATTGAGGTGATTCCGAATGCATCAGGACCTGTTGTCGCTGTTAATGGCATTCCACGTGTCATCCCTGCTGCAGCTCCCATCGTAATAGCTGCTGGGTGAGTTGCATCACATGACTGGTGTCTCGGCCAGTCTTCTTCACCCCTTTCCGCCTATTGCCATTTTCTGTCACTTATTGTTCTTCATCACCTCTGCCAATTTTAGATATTTGTTAACACTATCGCCATCTTACTTTCGGAATGAGCGAGTAGAGAGTGATCCTGACAGCTTAAGAGGTCTAAGATCCTTAGACAGCTGTGTAAGAATGCAATGACTGGGTTGGGTTGTAGAGCTGCTGGTGCGTACATGATTGCTCGCAGCAATGGAATGGTGGTCGTTGCAGCCAAGTTCCTTGGTCTGACCATTGCCACTGACTGCGAACAGGTCATCGTGCAGGTGAGTGGAACTTCCTTTGGTATGATTGTTGTTCTAGTGTATAACCAATGTTCCTTCAGATTGACATAGACAGCTGTCAAGTGTCTTCTATAATGACACACATAACAAATACATAATATTAAAACTGGTGTATACAGTATTATAATTGGAGGTACATAGTTGCTGTGGCCATTCACTGAAGGGTATGCGTCAAGTTCCTCTCTGCCATGTGCATTTTACTCCAGTTTGACCTTTCTTGTTCATCCATCTTATAGATGATGTTATCAAACTGACATGTCCTGGACCTACATCATGGTCATTCTATCCATCTGTACGTCAGGTTCTTAGTTGCTTGTTTCCAAGCTTTAGAACTCCATCTGCTTGCTGAGCCATTTAATATATCATGAAAATTCCTTTTTAATTTTACAAGCAAGTTCAATAACAACTCATGTTTAGCCTACCTGATTCTTACTTTATGCATTTTGTGGCAGAAGTTAAACATTCATATATTGAGTTGTGCAGTATGTTCATTAATATCATGGCATGTTTCTCGTCGTGCTTCAGGCTTCAGCAATGTTCCGTGGTAAGATCTGCGGCCTGTGTGGCAACATGGACGGAGAGGTAGCCGGTGAAATGGCTGGCCCTGCGATGGACATTGCTGCATCAGCAGCTGCATTTGTTGCGCAGTACGTCATCCCGTCTGCTGATTGCCAGCCAGCAGCTATTGCTGGAGCTGCGCCTGCAGGTGGGTAATCAAACTATTGATGCATCGCTACAGTTGATGTAACGACAGTATACTATCGATAGTATCACAGTTGAACCTCGCTTTATGGTCACCTTGGTAATACTGCCACCTCACATTTATGGTCACCTTGGTAATACAGCCACCTCACATTTATGGTCACCTTGGTAATACAGCCACTTCACATTTATGGTCACCTTGGTAATACAGCCACCTCACATTTATGGTCACCTTGGTAATACAGCCACCTCACATTTATGGTCACCTTGGTAATACAGCCACCTCACATTTATGGTCACCTTGGTAATACAGCCACTTCACATTTATGGTCACCTTGGTAATACAGCCACCTCACATTTATGGTCACCTTGGTAATACAGCCACCTCACATTTATGGTCACCTTGGTAATACAGCCACCTCACATTTATGGTCACCTTGGTAATACAGCCACTTCACATTTATGGTCACCTTGGTAATACAGCCACCTCACATTTATGGTCACCTTGGTAATACAGCCACTTCACATTTATGGTCACCTTGGTAATACAGCCACCTCACATATATGGTCACCTTGGTAATACAGCCACCTCACATATATGGTCACCTTGGTAATACAGCCACTTCACATTTATGGTCACCTTGGTAATACAGCCACCTCACATTTATGGTCTCCTTGGTAATACAGCCACCTCACATTTATGGTCACCTTAGTAATACAGCCACTTCACATTTATGGTCACCTTGGTAATACAGCCACCTCACATTTATGGTCACCTTGGTAATACAGCCACCTCACATATATGGTCACCTTGGTAATACAGCCACTTCACATTTATGGTCACCTTGGTAATACAGCCACCTCACATTTATGGTCACCTTGGTAATACAGCCACCTCACATTTATGGTCACCTTGGTAATACAGCCACTTCACATTTATGGTCACCTTGGTAATACAGCCACCTCACATTTATGGTCACCTTGGTAATACAGCCACATCACATTTATGGTCTCCTTGGTAATACAGCCACATCACATTTATGGTCACCTTGGTAATACAGCCACATCACATTTATGGTCACCTGGGTAATACAGCCACCTCACATTTATGGTCACCTTGGTAATACAGCCACTTCACATTTATGGTCACCTTGGTAATACAGCCACCTCACATTTATGGTTACCTTGGTAATACAGCCACCTCACATTTATGGTCACCTTGGTAATACAGCCACCTCACATTTATGGTCACACTAGGACAGCCACTTCACATCCAAGGTTAGTGAGGTTCCACAGTATTTAATATTTGATAGTTACCACTGATGGTACATTGAATGATCGATTGTAAATTTAAGTCAGTGTTATTAAAGAAAATAAAAGCTAAAATCCGTTTTCCATGTGTACACAAAGTTTAGTATTGTACGTAACATAAAAAAAACAGAAAAACACATTTGTAGCATAAATTCGACTTTAAACCCATCTGTGTAGCAATTCCCGTGGAAAATTAAAATTTAATGAGCTAGGCGATCACGTGGTATCGTGACGTCACATGCACCCATACTCGCACCAGGCTGACCCTTTCCATGCATTCAGAGCATGTTTACAAGGATACCTTTTGGATCGAAACGAGCGTCAAAATGAGTTATTGTGCGATATTCCGATATAATACAAACACTAGTCATTATAAAGGAACAAGCAGTTATCTTACGGTTCCACATGAATCCAATTTGATTCAAAACAGTGAATGCGAATGGGCCCACAAGTCGACTACGTTTCGCCGAGCTTCGGCTAATTTTCAGAATAATTATATAGAATGCAACCAACGTTAAATAATCTACACCAATAAACATACATAGCAAACATATATTGTATCTAGCTACAGAAAGTAACATGTATAATCTCATAATATCACTAGAATATCAATATATGGGTCGGCCTGGTGCGAGTAGGGTCATATGTGACGTCACATGTTGGCATCCTGAAAAGCGCGCCAAAAATATGCATATTTAAAAATGTCCGGCTGCACAGCATAAAATGTGGAATTTCGAATTCATTGATTTTTTGGTTTGGAGGACATGGAAATAAATAGCAGGATGTAATATAATATGAATTCAAGCAATAGGTGTTTTTGTTCCCTTTAATGATAGTACGTTGAACTATGAGTGATAACAGTATTGGCAAACAGATCAGCTGGTCCACTTGCATGGCAACAAAAAACAATGTTCGTGAACATGCTTTTAAATTTCATTTTGTAATTTGACTTATTTGCTGAACTACTATCAACAATTGTCAACTGAACCTTACATTATCAATGACAAGAACAGACGAGTAAACAACAAAGGGAACTATAAGCCAATATGTCTATCGAACATATTTTCGATGATAATAGACACTGTTCTTTTTAACAGAATGGAAATGTACTTAGAAACCACTCCTAATCAATTTGGCTTTAAGCCTAAACATGGAACGGAGTTATGCGTGTTTGCATTTAAAGAATTATTAAGGTTCTACACTGAACATGGTTCAGCTATGTACGTCGCGTTTTTAGATGCATCAAAGGCTTTTGATTGTGTCAACCGATATATAAACTTTTAACGAAACTAGAACAACGAAATGTACCAAATATATCTTAAGAATACTCAGCAATGAATTCATTGCTGATATTGTGGGAGCACCTGGATAAGTGGTATAGGTGCTTGGAAGCATCAAATGTTAGCATTGCAATGCAGTGACACTTATTCATGTGTTTTCAGCAGCGGCAGCGGCTGGCAATTGTGCCGTGGTGCCAGCGGCAATGAACCAAGTGAAAGAACGCTTCTACGCCGGAGTGAAGGAGTACTGCTTCACGGTGGAGCCAGTGGCGGCCTGCCCGGCAGCTTGTTTCCCCACCGCTGCAGTGTCACAACTCGCGGGAATGCACTGTCTGCCCGCCAACAAGATGTCCACCATCCGATTGGTACAAGAGTGGAAATTGCGTGTGCTACATGAACTCCAGTGGAAGCACGTTGACGCCTATGAAACTGTTGAAGTGCCTACAGCTTGTGCACCTGCTGCTTAAGTTCGCCACCAGTACACGCATGGGTGCATGCACACATGCCCGCATGTATGAATGCACACGCGCAGTCATGCCGGTGGACATCTTTCTTCATGCGTTGCTTTTCTAATTCGAACAGCCGTCGTTTGTTGTATTTCCGAGTATTTAATTTATGCACAAATAATGCAATAGTAGTAGTCGTTGTGGCAGTAATAGATGGTGTAATAACAGTCATAAAATAACTAACATGTGTCCAAGACATCTAAATGCCTTTTAATACTTCCATGTGTTTGCAGGTTTTTTTACTCTCACAACAAAGGCTATACTCGAAGATATATCAGAGAAAATGTTCACAACAGCAGTCTTACACTACAATATACCGTATGTTGATAAATATACATATTAACTGCTCAACTGAAAGCAGTTGTGGAAACTACTGGTTTAATTTCAGGAAAAATATAACAATATTTTAAGACAACTACTGTTTGTACCAAATGTATCTATGCATGTTTCAAAAGCATCTGAAATTGTAACTTATTACACCTCAACTGTAATATTGAACCACAAATCTGTAGTTTGGGCTAGAACTTAGACCAAATATATCCAGTACAGTATATTATAATTGTGGATATGAAATAAAGAGTAAAACCATCAATGACACAGCATCATCTATGTTTGTTACTTATTAATTCTAGACACTGTTACTCGTTAATCCTATAATTTATATGCATTAAAACATGTATTTTTAAAAGCAGAATATGTTGTATGTTTTAGCATTGCAAGTTTTTAATTTATTCAACAGTTTACATGAACTGCAAACACAGTTTTAATGTTTTCAATGAAAAAGTTAACTGGTTCATCTTGTCTATAAGAATTAACCTTTATAAATATCAACATCACAGCTGTGTGTATGTGTCCAATGTACAAGAAACAGAAAGCAAATTAATCTAGATCCTTTACAAAATATTAATGAAGAAAAATCATTACGGTGACATGAATTAAAGTCTGCAAAATATGTTAAATATCTATTTGTATTAAATTATATCACAACAAAATGGATGTTGTCATACACTGCATATTAGAAATGTCCTATATGTCACCATACTACCAATACACACTCAGTATTATGAAAACTTAACTTTGTAATAAATATATTTCAACTCCCTATACTGTTTTTACTATATTACCAATGGCAAATCTTTCACTTTTCCTTCTGAATGTCTTGGTACAGCAGGCCCAGCATCTGTTTGAACTGGTGTAGTTCACTTTCCAACTGTGCTGTTCGGTTGAGTGCAGTAACGAGTTTATGCAGTTTGGCCTGGATCACCTTGCCTTGTTTTTCGTAAATATCAAACATCACTTGCTCCAATATCTCGCAGGCTTTGTGAACCTACAAACAACCCAGAAACAATAGTAGTGTACAGTAACATCACATGTGAAACCCTTGTTAATAGTGAAATGTAAATTTTACTTCAAATTTTCAGTATCTATATTGATTACTTATGAAACGTATGTGTTGTAAAGTTTATAATCGTATTCTTACGGAGTGGTTTTCTGTTGAAATAAAATTATAAATACTACTTTCATAGTTTACTAGTACTGTATTCTGAAAAGCATGAGATCTAGCTAGGTTAGAAATGATTGCAGATGTGTTACACAAAACTGTGCTTAAAATACAATGACTAAAACTAACCAGCATGCTTATCAAAAATCTTCCTGATGTACAAGCCATTCATCAAATCATATGTGTTTACATGTCATTACTGTATCAAGACTTAAGGTAAATAAAAGGTATAATGTTATCTAGAATTTCATATAATTAGTCAGGAATTGTTGAAAGATAGCAATTCCTCTGAAAACAAACATGTTCCACCATATCTGCATCAAGCTGATCCCTTTGTTGACTGCATCAAGCTGATCCCTTTGTTGACTGCATCAAGCTGATCCCTTTGTAACATATATTTCTTAATTTTGACAGCAAGGATCCTGCCACCAATGCAGTAGGATATGGCCAAATTTTGAATTATCCTATTTCTACCATGGATTATTGTCGGCTTCATAGATCCCTCCATACATTCTGACGATCTTAGTTTTATTATGTGTATGTGTTAGGCAGGACATTCAGAACATCTTCAAGAATCTAATTACTGTAACTTTTTTAAAGCATACATGCCCTGGGCAATAAAACTTCAATTTTGTAATCACTGTTCATGGGATCTTGTTATTTCCCCTCCATCGACGTGAAGGCTCAGCAATGATATAAAATCATAAATTCCATCAGTTCAACCTATACTGATTTGATCGGCAGACTTTACAAGAAGTAAGTTCTTTTACAGCAGCTGCATCCAGTCTTTTGGACTGCTCAAAGCGTTTTACAGTTTACTCCCTGGCAGACCTGTTTAATCGAACACCATCTCGACTTTTCTGGGAAGCATTCAGCTACACTGCAATTAATCCACAAAAAATATTTTTACACAAATACCCCCACTGTCAATACACATATTTATTCATACAAGTGAGTTAACTGGAGCAACGTAGAGCGAACGAACTTGTCGAAAATTCAACACGGCAGCACAGGATTCAAACCAGGGTCCTATGATCTAGCCACTGCACCACTGCGTTCCTTACTTTGATATAGAAAAATATATATATCCTTTTGACCAATTGTTGAATGTTTAGGTACACCCTCAACCCAGTCCCTTCATTGAATCTTCCACTAAGTGATGACTTGATGAATTATATAATATGAAGCCTTTTGATTCTAGACATGTCATTAGCAAGAATATTGTCTTTGTGACAACCTTAGCACTATCTGGTGTGGAAAAGCTAAAGGTACTTTACTTACTGCTTAGTACAATTTATGGTGCTGAGATCTCATTATTTTGGATGTCCTTTTTGACCATCCATAATTTTTACTCTGCCATAGACCCCTTTATGTAGTCAGCAACGACAATATGTGGCACACTGCCGGCATACCGCCGCTCATACCTGACTGGCAACCAGCTGTGGCTTCAAGCGGAAGCAAAAACTGAGACCACCTTTTAAGAAACACACTGATATTTGCTTATTTGAATGGTCTCGAATACAACCAGAATATCTAAGCTTCCTTGTACGATTCAAAGAACAATTACATTACTTCAATGTACTTTCTCATCACACACTTAAAATGTCATGATGGGTGCACACACTTTTAACAAAAAATAACCATGCAGGCATTGTGTGAAAGGGGAGATAAGACTGCAAATACACACGTTTAAATTAGACAAAAGGTATGGTACAGTGGAACCTCACTATTAACAACACCCTTGGGACTGGGCTAAAGGACCTGATAAGTAAGGTGACTGTATTAGTGGGACTAGTTTCCTATACATTACCGTATACGGAAAAAAAATTAGGAGTATCCTATGGTGACCTTAATTGCGAGGTGGCTCTATTACCGAGGTGACCGAAAAGTAAGGTTCGACTGTACATGAGCAATCTATAAAATCAAGGTGTTTGTGGTGCATGGATGACGTCAACTTCTGTTATACATAAAAGAAATATCATTGCCATAAGACTCACATGCATTTCTGATGCTTTCTTGTAATTTTCCATCAAGTGGGTGTCTTCTTTTCTCTTGGCATTGATGTCGTCTATAAGTTGCTGCATACTCTCACTGAGTGAGGTGCGTGTAACACACATTGAGGACGCAGCACGACTGTGGGAGCTACCAGAAGTGACATTCACCGACTCTGTCAGGCTGCTTCCAGCAATAGGGGCACTGTGCAAACAAGCAATATGGTGTAAAATTGTTTAACATATAAAATACATGAAACAAATCAATATATTGCCAAAACATCAGTCAGTTTATTTTTATGCTGCTGATGCCAGCAATTTCCCAATTACAGCTATTTTCTGGATTTGTCTGAAATAAATCTGATTCAAGGAAACAATAATCACAGATATACTGGTAATTATGATAATTATTGATAACTATGGCCATGTTCCAAAAAACACACAATTTTAAGTGATTATAATTTCTGAAACCATTAAATCCAATTTGGCTGAAAGCATGGTGACCAAACTGTCTCCCAATGACTTCATGCTTGTGAGGATTGTTTCTTAGTTTTTTTAAACACAGTCCACACATAAATTATTATCTTCACTTGGAGCACAGGAGCACCGATAGTAATTAGATTAGATTTCAAACAAGCCTACACGGGATCAAGTTGCTTTGCCATTGTTTCTAAGCTTGGACAGTTTCATTCATTCCACTGATCATTTACCAATAACTGTTAGCAGCATTTTCAGTAAAAACAAATGGAGAATATACTTCAAATTTGAGGATCAATTATTTTATACTTCAATAAATATTCAGTTGAATGTCACCGGATTCCCTTACCACAAGAATAGTACATGTATGTATGCATGTCATGTGATCATGCAAGCTGATCATGAGTCATGATTTGTCATTTTACCTGGCTTCTCCTGGCGCTGCTGTGGCTGCATGTTCACTGACAGAATCGGGATCATCCAGTGATGAAGGTTCCTTATATCCACTCTGACTGGACATGTTTCTGTGTTAGCCAAACAGTTAAACATGTGAGAATTCAAGAATTTTAAAAGTAGGATTAATTATTAAACATACATGTATGACTACTTACCTTTTTGAAACCCAAAAGAAACCCATTTTTATTATTATGTAACTTCCAATTAATCAAGTGTTCCTGTTCACCTCTAGTTTCTAAAAAAAATGACTGCAGTATAGTGCATATATATACATGGTACGTACTACTTGTGTAGTATAACATACACAGTGTCACAACACAAGTTACCTTACCTCTACTCTAGACTTGATCATGTCTTGTATATTGGTTGGAACAATTTCTGCCAAGTGTAATTAACATATACCATTTTCGCAAAACTGTCGCACATGGAATCAATATTTTAAATAAGTACCAGTTATTTTATTAATCAAGTGCAAAACACTTACAAGAAAAGTTTGTTTTGAAATACATACAATTTACAAAAAAAACACTTTGTGGCACATGCATGGACGGTACAACCGATTTTTGCTGGGTCATGTTCAAAAAGCACCAACTGCATGGCAAGACACAATGCATTAAACGTACAAACACCACTAAATAATTCGATAATTCCGATATATCTGACTACAGATGTTAATATCATTAGTAGTCTAGAATGATGTATCTCATGTGAAATCCAGCGAGATATCAAAAGGCAGCAGGAACTGGCAGGTAGCAGAAAATGTTCTGGTAACTGTACATTGTGTACTCGGTCTCAATAGGTCCTAGATCAAAGATGTCTAAATGAAACTTCATCTAGACTTTATAGTCTAATCACCTAATCTACACAGCAGTAACACACGACACAAGTTATAGACCTCTACCCAAGCCAACGGCAAACAATTATTATTCTAAGGCACCAGTACCAGGGGGCTTGAGCCCCCCAATATTTGGAGAGTAAGGCTGGAGATAGGATTAGCCCCCCAATATTTAGGGAAGGGTTGTGCTTTTTGTGGTGTAAATTGTCTTGGTTGGGAGGCTGGATATAAGATTATAGTCCCCCCAATATTTATTGGTGTTTTTTTGTTGGTAATTTAGCATCAAGCGGGGTGCTATCTGAGGTTTTCAGACAGCCCTTGCTATTTCTAGTGCACCTTGAGAAACAAGAACGTAGGCTATTTCTAGAGCAGATCTAGTCTCGCTTACTCTCGCCCGGCTGCATGACTTCGTCTGTAGTGAGGGGAGTGCTGCCACCTCGTGGCGGCGAAGCGAATGTGATCGTTATTTCTAGAGCAGATCTTGACGTGCATTCATGGGCACTTAGTGATATTTTTACGGTGTATACATATAGAGTAATCGTTTCAAGTCAATGCAATGCTACTGAATCATATCCTGCATGTTTTTGTCTGTCTAGAAGGAGAAATTGAGAAGACGTATTTCTAGAGCTGCTCTAGAAATAAGGGCATAGGCTATTTCTAGAGCAGACATATCGAATCTTGCATGCATGGGCACTTAGTAATATTTTTACGGTATATATGTGGATAGAGTAATTGTTTCAAGTAGATGCAACGCTACTGAATCATATCCTGCATGTTTGTGTCCGTCTTGAAGTGGAGATTGAGAAGAGACACTCTAGAAATAAGGGCATAGGCTATTTCTGCTCTAGAAATAATTATAATAAGGGTGTAGGCTATTTCAAGAGCATATACCGATGCGTGCATGCATGGGCACTTAGTGACAGGTATATACGTGGATAGAGTAATTGTTTCAAGTAAATGTAATGCTACTGAATCATATATTGCGTGTTCGTGTCCGTCTTAAAGGGGATGTTGAGAAGAGACACTCCAGTAATAAGGGCATAGGCTATTTCTAGAGTAGATCAAGATGTGCATGCATGGGCATTTAGCAGGCATGAGTTAATTTCAATTGTTGTTTAATTTTTTGTTCAATTAACTCAAGTATGTTAGCTAAAGTAATTAGCTTTCTAGAAAATAACAATTTAATTAATTAACTTTACTGGAAGAGGTTAATTAAATTTACAAAATCACAATTAACCTTTCAATTTGATATTAATTACATTATTTTAAGCAGTCCAAAGGTGATTGCCACCGGTTTGTTCTCTGAAGTAAGAATTAGCTTTGATGATTATAGTGCACATTAGACACAAATTGACAACCACTGTGCCAGTGCGGCAAGTTCACCCAGGGTGGGTATCAAAGGAACCTTCATTTCCCCATCAAGAATGACAAAAACACGCAGGATATGACTCAGCAGAGTCGCATTTACTTAAAACAATTATTATGTCCACGTACATACCATGAAAACATTACTAAATGCCTGTGCTAAGCCCTTATTCTAGAGCTGCTCTAGAAATAGCCTATGCTCTTATATCTAGAGCTGCTCTAGTAACAGCCTAAGCCTTTCAGATATCCTGAACAGCTTACAAATTGTGAACGTAGACTTTGTTCGTTACTTATCGAGCTTATCTGGACGTGCGTGCGTGTGGACTTAGACATATTTTCATGGCATCTACGTAGACATACTAACTGTTTGAAGTAAATCCGACGCTGTCTGATCGTTTCGTGCCTGTATCTGTCCGTTCTGATGTGAAATGAAGACTTTTCTTATTCATCGAGCTGCTCGAGAAATAATATAGTTCATACTTTGAGTGCCATTTTCTCAGTTGTCACCATTTCTGATACAAAATGTATCAGACATTACAAAATTAAGTACATCATAGTCAAAATATAAGCACACAAATTAAAAGTATATAAATCAAAACATTATAAAACAGACAACTAGGCTGAAACATGTCAGTTTACAATGAGAAAGTCAACTGAGAAAGCACTTGTAAAGATATTGGTTAAAGTTATTGTTATGTATGTGTGCATAAGTTTAATGACTGATCAAAACACATATTTTTATGTAACGCATTTGTTTTATTTAGAGTACAAGCCATGATTAGCATACAACCCCTCTTTTTCAAGAGTGACTGATTTATGAATAACAGCACCATGAAGATGAATAACAGCATCATATCCATCATTTATTGTTATTAAATTCTTGTCAACCAGGGACAACATGAGAAAGTTCAACCTGCAACTGCATCATTTGTCGTGTTCCTTTGATCACAAAATTACCATCATATGGATGTATAAATTACAGGCGCCTGCAAAATAGATAATGTGTACAGGTGTAGGCTTGATGTGATAAGCAATGAAACGTATATATGAATTGTAATTTACTGCAATTAAAAATGACATCTATTGTTCAAAATTGTCTTGAATTTCTTTTTCAAATAGCCTTGAAAAGTCTTGAATTCCACATCTCCAATAGTATACGGACACTGGAATAAGAAACATCTTCATTTCCCACCAGAAAGGACAAATACACGTACGAAACGATTCAACAGCGTCGGATTTATTTCAGACAATTAGTATGTTCACGTAAATACCATGAAAATAACTCTAAGTGCACATGCATGCACGTCCAGATCTGCTCGATAAATAACGAAGGAAGTCGGCCTTATTTTTCTAGCAGCTTGACGAATAAGAAGTCTTCATTTCCCATCAAAACAGACAAATACAAGCACGAAACGATTAGACAGCATCGATTTATTTCAAACAATTAGTGTGTCCACGTAGATGCCTTGCATCGAAACAACTAAATACACGCACAAAACGATTCAACAGCGTTGGATTTACTTCAGACAATTAGTATGTCCACGTATATGTCTAAGTGCACATGCATGCACATCAAAATCTGCTCGATAAATAACAAACAAAGTCTGCATTATTTCTCGAGCAGCTCGACGAATAAGAAAAGTCTTCATTTCCCATCAAAACAGACAAATACAGACACGAAACGATTAGACAACATCGATTTATTTCAAACAATTAGTATGTCCACGTAGATGCCTTGAAAATATTTCTAAGTGCACATGCATGCACTTCCAGATCTGCTCGATAAATAAGGAACAAAGTCGTCGTTATTTCTTGAGCAGCTCGACGGATAAGCAATCTGACTGGTCACTACAACTTCCGGTCTGCTCAATAAATAACGCAGTCTGACCGTTATTTCTCGAGCTGCTCGAGAAATAGCTAGGGCGAAGTTAAGGCGCCGCGGCGTCGAAAAAAATTCAACAACACCCGCCCCCCTACCCTTTGACTTTGACTTTGTCTTCCGATGTCATGAGTCGAGCCGACAGCGGAGAGCGGAAAGCGGAGTCGTGCTCAGTATGTGATATTTACTTATATTTAAAGGGTAAACTTAAAGCCTAAACTAAAGGAGTCGAGTAGGCACTTCAACGAATCAAGATTCAAGCGAATGTTCAGACTTCAGCCCCTCCAATAGGCAATATTGATTTTGTTCCCGCGCCTGTTATTTAATTACAATAAATTACCAAAATAAACCACCGAAACTCCTGGCTTAGTCCAAGGATGGGCTATTTGCAGTAAACAGTTTCTTGTGTCTTGATTTGAGACTTCAGAGATAGTGTCAATGACGTGAGTTATTAGCTTTTCGTGAACTTTCACCGTGATTCTGATTGTGAATTCGTCTGCTCCATACTTGGAGTTGGACATCGTCATCGAGCGCTATGACAAACATATATTTTTTACAGGATTCATTATAATAGGCTAACGTATTTAATGTTGCAAACCAAATCACCTACTTACCGTATTTACTAAAAGTGTCTTTTATGATGTTACTCTGCAGCTTGAACAATAAATTAAACTAATTGAATATAAAGATTAAACGCACTGACGACAGAACGCCCAACGCAACATAATTGGCTTACTTTGCGCTTGGTGTCGCCACTAGTTAACCAGTACCAAAGCATTTAAAATAAATTTAAATGCTTTGCCAGTACCAAATCAGTTTAGTTTTATTAACACACAAAACTGTTACCATATCTGCATCAGTGTATAATTGGTATATACATGGAGCTATAAAAGGTATACTGATTTATATTACTGATATTACACACTAAAACAATCTGTTACTTCGTCAAAACACATAACTCGTAGTATTTAGAATGTCCGATAGAGGCACACGGGTCGCACCTGTCCTAGCAATTGTTGCTGCTAGCTGGAAGTTATAAAACTTTCTATAACTTTCTAATTTTATTTTGCTGCATCCATGTCTTTCCAATTAAGCGTTGAGTGTAAATGTGTAATTGAAGCCGATCTAATGGCGGAAGGCGTCGTTCTAGAAACGTTGAGCAATCGGAAGCTGGCGTACTTGACAGTGGTTTTGCTGCTGCTCCAAATTACTTTCTACCTGATCGGAGGATTGATAGGTAAATTCATCATCATCCTTTTGGCGGCCACAATCAACTTGCTGATTATTCTGCCGCTCTTTGGGGGTTGCGAGGAGGTAGAATTTGATTTTGCCAAGAGAAGAATATCTAGAGTGACAACTATGGAGAACATTCGATCACTATAACAGTTTTAAATTAATAATAAAATAAACCCAAATTAAAAAATTATAAACCAAACAAACGCAAATGAAATCAACTGTAAAACAGTTAAATAAATAATGAAATGAAAATTTAAATCCATACCCCTATATCTAATCTAACTATGTAATATCTAGTTTTGTGGCACCCTTGCTTTGCCTTTGAAAGTGTCAAGGGTGCTGGCAGCTACAGCTGTTTCAGGCAGATCGTTCCAGTCTTTGATGGTATTGGGGAGGAAAGAATGTTGTCTGTACTTGGTTCTGCACTGGATCTGGCAGAGCTGCTGTGAGTGCCCTCTTCTTTGTTTGATCGGAGCAGGATGGAGTTTGGAGCGATCGACTACAGCTTGGTTTTTAAGGATTTCATGTAACATGGTCAATCTTGCCACCTTTCTGCGGTACTGGAGGGAAGGCCATTTGAGTCTGTTGATCATTGTGGTGACACTAGATGTTTTCTGGTACTGGTTGACCACAAACCGAGCGGCTCTTCTCTGGACTGCCTAGATCTTGTCAATGTTGCGCTGTGTGTATAAGGGTCCCAGACTGAGCAGGCATACTCCAGTATGGGACGAACGAAGGTCTTGTATGCTGTCTCCTTCAGCTGGGTGGTGCTGATCTTGATGTTGTGATGTAAGAAACCTAGGGTCTTGTTGGCTTTAGCACAGATGTTGTCAATGTGCTGGTCCCAGCAGATGTCTCGGGTGATGGTAACGCCGAGGTACTTGGCAGAGGTTGACCAAGGTACGGCCATGGAGTATGTATTGGCACTCCGCTATGGTCCTCTTGCGGGTGATAGGGAGAGTCATACATTTCCCTGGCTGGAAAGCCATGTCCCATCGTTGTTCCCAGCTTTCCAGTCGGTGGAGGTTGTTAACTGAGTCGGCATCGTTGTCAGCAAAGAGAGAGTTAGTCCATTACAGTGGTGCCATCTGGATATTTTACCACCACTGGATTATTTCGTAGGAGAAAGGCCCACTAGTACTGTACAGCATATCAAAAATTACTATTGAATATCATGTTTTATTAAATATATCGCTGATTTTATAAATTGAAGCAAAGGTTATATATTTTTGACAAAGTCCCATATTATAGAATCCAAGATGAATTTTCTACTACAGTAACGTATACATAATACAGCTATGTTTATTAGTTAAGATATATTAAATACAACTATGTGCACAGGCTAATTTCTGATGAGTTGCATCATTGACGATTATGTGCCAGGCCACATCTAGGGCAATTCATATTTTGTAATGTGTATTTTGTAGCCCTGCCCCCACATCTAGGGCAATTCATATTGTGTAATGTGTATTTTGTAGCCCTGCCCCCACATCTAGGGCAATTCATATTGTGTAATGTGTATTTTGTATCCCTGTCCCCACATCTAGGGCAATTCATGTTTTGTAATGTCTGTGTATTTTGTAGCCCTGCCCCCACATCTAGGGCAATTCATGTTTTGTAATGTATGTGTATTTTGTAGCCCTGCCCCCAAATCTAGGGCAATTTGTTTTGTAATGTGTGTTTCTTGTAGCCCTGCCCCCACATCTAGGGCAATTCATGTTTTGTAATGTCTGTGTATTTTGTAGCCCTGCCCCCACATCTAGGGCAATTCATGTTTTGTAATGTATGTGTATTTTGTAGCCCTGCCCCCACATCTAGGGCAATTTGTTTTGTAATGTGTGTTTCTTGTAGCCCTGCCCCCACATCTAGGGCAATTCATGTTTTGTAATGTCTGTGTATTTTGTAGCCCCAGACCCTACAAATGTACAGACCATACTGGGGACAAAATGTGTGAACATTCGTGGAGGTCGTGCTTGGACCAAGTGGCACTACTCACGTGGGGAAGGAAGATGTGAATCTGTGGACGAGTTGGAAGATCCACAAATCATGACGGATCATATCTCGACCAATGAGATAGTGTTCGTGTTCCAGTTTCCGACCCCAAGAGAGGGAAAGGAACTGGATATGTCGCGGTGGTTCCAGAACATTGTCAGTGTGCTCCAGCTCGATGTCGAGTATAACCCAGATGTTCAGTTTGGTAAGTCAGCCAAACACTTGGGCTTAGAAAAACACATTGTCAATTTGTCATTGATTTGTATACTTGCTTTTTCAAATATATATATATACTCGAACCTCGCTTTAGGGTCACTGGCAAATTCAGCCACCTTGCAGTTAAGGTCACCCAAGGACAGGCCCAAGTTATTTCTGTAATAATAACGTATAGGAAGTTAGTCTCACTAATGCAGTCACTCTACCATTCAGGTCACTTTTGACCAGTCTCCAATGTAACCTTAATTATGACGTTCCATTGTCACAGTCTGCTTATGTAAAAAATAATATTTTTAACAGATGCTTGGCACTGTCAAGTCCATGATATCAGCATTATGAACATAATGTATTTATTGTATTTTTTATTTTAAGTCATTCAAAGAAATCTACCAAGATATACTGAAACAGCATCTGTTTTACCAAATCAACAGTGTCCTAATGTGGCTAGATATATGTGTTATAATATTGTGCTGTTGTTTCAGCTTGCTTACAGGTATGTTACCCTCAGTAATGTTCTACTTTGACTGGTCAACAAACCAGCCCATCAGAAACAGTTGATTGGGGGAGTGAAACTTTGTTGTCTTGTAAGCAACAAGGTTATGAATCACACGTTGTTTTAGGTGTCTTTGAAACTGTAAAATGAAGGGTATCTGTTATTGAGTAAACTTGGTTGTACACATGGACTTTGAGGTGCCATGTTTTATGGGACAAGAAGCTGTATGTAGATAGGTTCAGTAAACTAAATTTATTGATTTTTATTTTGCTTTTATTTTAAAGATATCTTACTTGTGCCACAACTGTATTGTATATCAATATTTACATAATATAATAGTTCCTCATTTATACATATACGTGGCAACTTAGATACAAGTATCACTTAACAAAAGATTTTTATCTTACAGATGACCATCCTGTGATTACAATGGACGCACGACTGGGCTACAAGAACAAACATGATAACCATTCCAACTGGATTGAAATCGCCAGATCAACAGAAATACGTGATTTGAAGTGCACTGTAGCAAAGGTTAGCTAACTTGAATCAAGCTGATCGATGATTTTTTAATTGTTTTTATTTCTACATTCTACTTTTAAACTGGAACTAAAACATCTTTATTTGACAGATAACATAACAAGTACAAAACATGTAAAAGCATTTTCACAGAAAAAGACATTTCTGTCGGGAGACTCTCACTAAGGCTTACAAATGTACTGCTGACGTGAGAGCCACTAGTAATTGAACATTCCTCCTGCTCCCAATGTGATATGCAAATCATATATTAAGTTAAATATATACAAGCTGCTTAAATAGATCGAAAGACAGTATGTGATGTACATGTATGTTGGTAGATTAACTGCATATGTAGCAGTTTGTGTACGTGCAAGTATCTTTGTAAAGTGCTAGTAAGTATTTTTGTGTGTATTTAGAGAAACCATAGAAGCTATGTGTGCATATTTTGTCCAAAATGCAGGGTGGCATTTTTCTAAGTAAAGTTGGTAGATGATATCTAATACATTTTCTGGCTCTTGAAATATGACTGTATGGGATAATTTGATGACTTTGTCTTGTAGGATAATCATGATAAGCAGCGTTTTGTAAAAATAGCATTTGACAAAATATAGGAACGCATATATGTAAAAAATTATGAAAGAAAGTCAAACATTGACGAGTGAAGATGTCTTCCAGTAGATTTAGAGATTTCATTATAGGTTCGGTGTGTGAATTATATTTACTGTGGGTAATTATTCGGAATGCCCCTTTTCTGCAATTTAGAAAGTCTATTTGTATCAAAACCCCACAATAAAATGTTGTCGTTGAGATGTGGCAAAATTAATGAATTATACATAGTCTTTAATGTATATCCAGGTAGAAAATGTTTTCGTTGATTAATTATTCTCAGGGTTCGTGATATTTTATTATATATTTTGTCAATGTGTGGACTCTAGTCTAACATTTCTTGAATGGTAGTGCTTAGAAAGTTGAATGTGTGTACACTCTATTGGTTGACCATCTATTTTTAACGATAATTTTATACCAGAGGTGTTATGCTGTGGAAAATGAAACAGCATATATTTAGTTTTACTTGTATTTAGAGTAAGTTTGTTTACATGTAAACCATTCACTAATATGTTTTAGTTCATCGTTAATGTTATCACTGACAACATTATAGTTTTGTATATTGGAATTGCAATTGAAAGAATAGTGTGGTCCGATGAGGGTGGTTTCATCAGCGTATAGTGTGGCCTTGAATTTATTGGTAGCAAGACGAATATAATTTATATATATATATAGAATACATAGCAGGGGTCCTAATATTGACCCCTGCAGATGCCAGTTGAAACAGATGATGTGTCAGATTTGCTGTGTAAGAATGTAATGTGTAAAAAACATGAGAATGAATTATCTATAGTATACAATGATATATTAAATATGAGCATAGAATCATCGGAATGTAAACCTACCACGTGGCCTAAAAATAACCTTAATTCAACTGGTGATGGAAGGAAACTTCCTGGGTGGTCAAAAGAAGTTGAACACCTGAAACAGGAGGCTATTTTCTGGCATCGACAGTGGTGAGCAGTGGGAAAGCCTCATCAGGGCGACATTACAGAAATAAGGCGTATAACAAGAGCTCGGTATCATAGGGATGTTAGACATATTATGAGAGAGGATGACATAATTCGTACTACTAAGATGGCCAAAGCCATTAGTGAAAATAGAAACCGGGACTTGTGGTCTGAGGTATGCTGGATAAAGGGCAGAAATAAATTCTTGCCTTCATGTATTGACGGTGTGGTGATGAAGAAATAGCACAAATTGTTTCCGATAAATATAATCACCTCTACAACAGTGTGTCATATGATGTTGATGACATGAGTGCTATAAATATGGAGATAAACAAGCAGATTAAAGAAAATATTGCATATAATATATCAGTTGATGAGGTTATCGAAGGTGTCCAGCAACTGAAGCTGGGTAAGTTGGACGGTGAAGAGGGTCCCAATTCTTATCATATTATACGTGTCCAAAAATACTCTTTGTGCTGTTAGCATTAATTTTTAACAGTATGTTGATACATGGTTTTAGCCCCGACTTAATGTTAGTGGGAACTATGGTTCCTATACCAAAACACAAGAGACAATTAATATGTACATCCAACAATTTTAGAGCTATTACTCTTGGCAGCATTGTTGCCAAACTGTTTGATGTTGTTGTACTATCTAAGGAACAAAGTGCGCTTGCAACATCGCATTTGCAATTTGGATTTAAACCTAATATGTCCACTACTTACTGCACATATGTTATGATGGAAACAATCAGTTATTATAATGCAAATGGCAGTAATGTGTATGCACTCGTGTTAGATGCCAGCAAAGCATTCGACAGAGTCAATTATTGTAAGCTTTTTAGAGTACTTATAAAATGTAAGGTATCACCTCTGATATTAAGACTGCTGTTGTATATGTATACTAAACAAAAACTTCAAGTAAGATGGGGCTCTAGTATGTCATCCCAGTTTACCGCATGTAACAGAGTCAAACAGGGAGCAATCCTCTCTCCTATTCTTTTCTCCATATACATGGATGGATTGTTTGAACAGTTAGAAAAGAGTGGAGTGGGATGTCACATGGGCAACCACTATACGGGTTGCGTCGGATACGCAGATGATCTCACTTTGCTAACACCTACAGGATCTGGACTCAAGGTTTTAATCAATATATGCGAAAACTATGCAGACGAATACTGTGTAAATTTTAAACGTACTAAGAGTAGATATTTGATTTTTAGAGGTTGTAGCTGTAAACCCGACAACAGAACTGTGTTTTTTAATGATACCGAGTTGGACAGTACTCAAGATGCTGTACATTTGGGCCATCATATATCCATTGTTAATAAGGATAGTCTAGTCGTCGATGCCACTGCCACATTCTTGAGAGGGTATAATATGTTCATGGCAGATTTCGGTCATATTAAGACGAATGTAAAGTGCAATTTATTTAAACAATATCTCTGCTCTTGTTAGGGAGCCCCACTGTGGGATCTTCAGACTAAGAGTGTTGGCACTATTTGCACTGCATGGCGAAAAGCGCTTAGAAGGTTGTGGGGGCTAGCACCACTTACACACGGTGATGTTATAGCATTGCTATCGGATAGTTTGCCATTATTGGTAATCTTAAAACAAAGGTTCTCCAAATTCATTCATAAAGCTATGAACCACTATTCACCGATTATAAGCAGTGTTGCTAAGTTGTCCATTGCAAATCCATGGTCAAATTGTAGCACAAACTACCGTTATATATCTTAAGTGAATGTGATGCAATATACAAAGTGTCTACGTATGATATTGGCCGTGTGTGACAGGCTGGTTTGTCAAGTGTGACAAAATCGAATGTGAACGTATTATCGGAAATGTTAGACATCAGGAATGGTCTTAAGACATGCAATATTTTAGACGACAATGATGTCAACTGTATCATTACGGAAATTTCTGTATTTAGAAACACTGTACAATTGCCATTTTAATGTGCGACAATAATGATTTTATTATATCATCGAATTGGATAAACTGGCATCTTTTGGAAAAGTAGCTCATTATCCAGGTGAGGGGAGTGCCATAATACTGTAGTGTTCAAGCTTTTGTAAATAAAATATTGTGGTCTATAGTATCATAGGCTTTTGACAGATCAAAAAAAAATGCAACGGGAGTTTTTCTGTTATCTAAGTTTTGAAGAATAGTGTCAGTTAGTTCGAGCATAGCCATTTTCGTTGAATGCAATTTCCTAAACACGTATTGACTTTTGTATAATAATACGTTTATAGTTAGATAGTCAAATATTTGATTGTATAAAATGTTTTCAAAGACTGGAAATTGAGGGGAGTAATGAAATTGATCTGTAATTGTTGAGCAAGGTGTTATCATCTTTTTTATACAAAGGAATAACTTTGGCGATTCTTAGTTTTTGTGGAAATAGCTAAGACATTGGTTTGTAATAAGGGACAAAGGTTTAGCAATTACTAAATTAATTCTTTTTAGTAAAATTGTTGAAATCCAATCATGACCTGCACTTCTCTTGGGGTCAAATTCCTTGATGATTTTTATTACAGTATCTTCAGTTACATGTTTGAAATTAAACTTTGAGGGAAAGCTGTTTTGTAAATAATTAAGAAATTGTTTTTGTGGGTTTGTGTGGGGAATTGTTTGCGCCAGTTTAATACCAATATTTACAAAGAACTCATTGAACTCGTTTGCAATCTGCTTGGTGTCGGTAACCCGTAATCCATTTATATGAAAGCAATTTCAAAATTTTAATTGTATGTAGTTTTTATTTATAAGTTGCTTGATGGTGTCCCATGTTTTCACAAGCTGCCTGAGGTTGATGCAAATCTAATGCTGAAAGTAAGTTATTTTGATGATTTTATAAAAAAGTTCACATTGTATTACACTATTTTATTCAAACAACTCTGCATTGTTACTTAAACTGATACTCTTTACAAATTTGAAAATAAAAAATATAACTTGGGGTTCTCTAAATCATTTATGGTGTTTTAACCATAATGATCATGGAAAAGGTGACGCAGTGGTCAGTAATTGTTTCCTAAATTGGCTTATTCTGCTTTTATGCAGACAGTGCTTGATATATAGTGTATTCTATTGGGGTGCATTTGCAAAAAAACTGTTTCTTTTAAACGTCCGTTAAAACGTCTGATGTTGTCTGTTATCCACTGCCAGTTTACAGCAAGCACTGCCACCTAGTGGGTGATTGTTGCAGAGTGAGAAAGGCCAGCCAATTGATTGTGATCACCTTCCGTTTTTTGAACTGGGTAGCTGTCACCACGACTACTATCTCGTCAACATCCGACTGCCTGTGGATGAGAGGGAGAAGATAAACGTAGGGATTGGCGAACTGAAGAATATATATCTCATTGTGAGTAACTGCGAGGAGCTTCTACATTAGTCGTGTCAGCTTTTATTCTCTCCACATTGCATCAGGTCACATATCTAGCCTAGTACCGATAGTAGTTGTCTAAATGAGAAGCTGGTTAAAGACAGTTGAGGATATATATATATGTTTAAGAATAGTCTTTGTGCAGTAATTGCAGTGTGGCTGAATGTTTCCCAGAGAAGTTTATTTACATAATGATTTCAGTATAAGATAACATGTCTCATGGTCACAATTAGTTTTTCTACACTGATGAACTGTTTTTATGTTTATTATGATGATATTTTAACTACGGAACAGGTAGTATAACACTATACAATGTTCTTCCAAATATTGTTCTCTCTACCTTAATTATCATATACGATTTTGCAGTCCCTATTGTTAAGAGTTGTACCATTAATTGGACTGAAGTCAAGATGTTGTTCAGGTGTACGTATCAGACAGGGAGTGAAGTGAAAAGTGCCTTAAGCTGTCCTCAGGACTCAATACCGTGATATATAAGAACTTGCCTGATACCTGTTTAGTCAAACTACTTGTTCACTCATGCAAAAGTGGTCTACCATTGCTATCAAACAAGTAGTTAGTCCATGGCCTGGTGTAATGCCCGGATGCTCTGCATTGCCTGTTTCTATCCAGGTAGCAGACATTTGTTCTGTTTTGTAGGCAATACACCCAAATGGCAGCTTCAGCAAGGTGTGGTTCTCACTGAAGACTTGTCTGTTCCCCACCATGCTGGCTGTACTCATCTGGTTCTGGAATAGAGTTAGACAGCTACCACGGTCGTCAAACCTGCTTGAGAGGTATCTGTTGAAGTTGTGTTTGAAAGCCGCAATTCTTTTGCTTGTTGTCAGTACTGATGGTTAACAAAAGGGTGTTTCAGTTGGTTATGTGCTTTCAAATATGTTGTAATTATATACCTATACAGAGTCAAATAAAATGATAATGAAAGAAAAGTCATGTTTTTGGCAGGATATTCAGTTACTGGAAGTAAAGTCGTGGTTAAGGGTAGGAAATAAAATCGCAGTTTGAGGAGTAGGAAAGAAAGTTAAAAATTGCACAGGTTACTGTAAAAACAAAAAACTTGGCATACACAAAAATATATAGCATACCTCTTATAAGTATTTATTAAATATTTTACATTATTGTTTTGGGAGTTTATTTCCATGAGTTTGTTATATTTTGGTGTGTGATTAATTCCATTAGTTAACACAGTTACTCCCAATGCTTCAGTGTCAGACTGGCCCCATTGCTTTACTACTAGAAGACCATCATTTTACAACTTGTGGTCAGTTACATGCTGTTTGATGATTATTTATCTCTGTGCAAATAGGACAATATTGTATTGATTACATATTGGAATTTTGACATATATATTGTAATGTTCTTTCGGGGCCTGAAGTGTTTGTCATGTGTTCTGTTGCAGAATGCTTCTAGCCCTTGGAGTCACTATGGCATTTCTAAACTGTAGGTATTTTTTATTTGATATGTTCTAACATAGTTACACAATTTTTATTATTTTTAAACATTTAGATGGCCTTGTTGTGTTTTTATAATGTTTTGTCATTTAAATATTTCACTTGAGGTGTTTTATGTTGTTGCTGGTTGACACTATTTTATTCTATATTCATAATGTTGTCAAGAAACATCTGTTCGACACATCGCACCTATATGAATTCAGTTGTTATATAAATTATGGACAATAGCCATTTTACATTCAAAGTTTTTAAAATAGGCGAATTTACCCTGTCAGTTGTACACTTTACTCATTCAGTTTAATGTGTATTGCTTGCATGATGTTTTATTAATTCTATTCGTGATTCTTTGAGGGGATGCACCAGGGAACCAAATATCCACCCAAAAAACAAAATGGTTTAAATGTGGTGACAGTCTGTGAACATTTCGTATGTACCAAAATGTCACAAGCAAAATATAGATTGCAGTTTTATGCTGTCGGTGCATTTGTGATTAGTCTGTCTATAATTCCACAATATTTACAATACGAACGTGAATGTCAAGAAAATAAACATTCTGATTGCAGGTTTTCTTTCAAATTGGCTGAAATTATCCACAAAACACAGATAATTCTTTCCCTTTCTTTGTAACTAGTTATGCATTTTGAGTACCAATGAAGTCCATGAATACATTTTTGCACAATTCAACCAAAACCTGTATATTGTGTACCTGGTACTTTGTCAGTGCCAGTCGAGTGGTTCACACTGGATCTACATGCCCTACTGCCCAACTCTTGACTTCCTTCTAGTCTTGTGTCTTATGTACTTTGTCAGTGCCGCTCAAGTGGTTTACGCTGTAGATCTACATGCCCATCTAGTCTTGTGTATTTTGAAAGTGCAAGTCGAGTGGTTTACTCTGTGGATTTACATGCCCTACATACCCAACTTTTGACTTCCATCTAGTCTTATGTACTTTGTTAGTGCCAGCTAAGTGGTGTACGCTGTGGATCTACATGCCGTACTCTTGACTTCCATTTAGTCTTGTGTACTTTGTTAGTGCCATTCAACTGGTTTACGCTGTGGATCTACATGCCGTACTCTTGACTTAGTCTTGTGTCTTGTGTACTTTATCAGTGCCGGTCGAGTGGTTCACGCTGTGGATCTACATGCCCTACATGCTGCTGTTCAGTGACATCCGCCAAGGTCTCTTCCACACAGTCCTCCTGTCATTCTGGATCATATTCACCGGTGAACACATGATGGTACGTCTGCCATCTTTGTTATATGCACACACACGTACACACACACACACACACACACCACACCCACACACCCAACACACACACACACACACACACACACACACCCACACACCCAACACACACCACACCCACACACCCAACACACACCACACACACACACACACACACACACACACCACACACACACACACACCACACACACACACACACACACACACACACAGATGGCTGATAATTTGAAATGTTTTTATTTTCCCAGGATCAGATAGAGAGGAACCGACTGGTGCTGTATTGGAAGCACCTGGGAGCGGTGGCCTTTGGCTGCATCTGTCTGTTTGTCTTTGAACTGTGTGAACGGTAAGCTCTTTGTGTTACAGCACAGAACTACAGCTTAAAGGTCAATGGAACCGTTTTGGTTTAACAACTAAGCATATTTATGACAGTGAAAATAACTTAGGAAATAATTTCTTTTAATTATCTGCCATTGTTTTAAAAAAAAATTACTTTGCAGTGTACAAAACTCAAAACAGCCAGTTTGTGAGTTTCTAGATGTTTCTCTACTATCCGCCCAAGTCCAGGCAGTTTTTGCTAGATTTTGCAGTTATGGTATATTCTCATTGGTCAGCATTAGCAATGTGATGTTAGTCCACAATGCTGTGCGTGTCTTCTATGATTGTACGTTACTGAGTTATGTGTGTCATCTGTGAAGCCCTCTTTCAGGCGTGCTGTAAATATTGAATATTTACAGCATGCTAAAATCACAAAATTGATAAAGCGAATATTATTCGCTTTATCAATTTTGTGAATTTAGTGTCTAGTACCTAGTTAAGGTGCATTTTATGTACTAAAGACAATTTCTGAATAGAAACTTTATCATAATGTTTGATAGTGCATTTCACGTACTTTGAATATTTGAATAGCAGTACTGACTTAATATTGGAATCACAGAAAGAAGAAGAATTTAAGAAGAATTTGTTTTATTTGACCCAGACATTTCAAATTATACATACAATACATCTATGTCAACAACAAAAAAGAAAGTATATAACCTTATCGTAAACATGGTATAATGCATGGTAAATAAAAAACCCAGAAAGGATGATCATTATATGATATATATATAAGATACAAATCCTTGATGTTTTGTCATAAAATTAAATGTTGTACAAGCGGCAAATTGTATTTTTAAATGTGTTTAATTGAAACAAATTTGGGCAGCAATGATGATGGAGTCGATATTATTTAGACGGAGTTGATATTGTTTAGACGGAGTCATGATAAAATGATTACATTTTGTATCATTGCATGTTTTTAACAACTTATTTATGCAGCCTAGGAAATGGGCTGTCACAGAGTAACATGTGTTTGTAGCCTAGAAAATGGGCTGTCACAGAGTAACATGTGTTTGTAGCCTAGGAAATGAGCTGTCACAGAGTAACATGTGCTTGTAGCCTAGGAAATGGGCTGTCATAGAGTAACATGTGTTTGTAGCCTAGGAAATGGGCTGTCGTAGAGTAACATGTGTTTGTAGCCTAGGAAATAGGCTGTCGTAGAGTAACATGTGTTTGTAGCCTAGGAAATGGGCTGTCACAGAGTAACATGTGTTTGTAGCATAGGAAATGGGCTGTCGTAGAGTAACATGTGTTTGTAGCCTAGGAAATGGGCTGTCACAGAGTAACATGTGTTTGTAGCCTAGGAAATGGGCTGTCGTAGAGTAACATGTGTTTGTAGCCTAGGAAATGGGCTGTCGTAGAGTAACATGTGTTTGTAGCCTAGGAAATGGGCTGTTGTAGAGTAACATGTGTTTGTAGCCTAAGAAATGGGCTGTCATAGAGTAACATGTGTTTGTAGCCTAGGAAATGGGCTGTCGTAGAGTAACATGTGTTTGTAGCCTAGGAAATGGGCTGTCGTAAAGTAACATGTGTTTGTAGCCTAGGAAATGGGCTGTCGTAGAGTAACATGTGTTTGTAGCCTAGGAAATGGGCTGTCGTAGAGTAACATGTGTTTGTAGCCTAGGAAATGGGCTGTCGTAGAGTAACATGTGTTTGTAGCCTAGGAAATGGGCTGTCATAGAGTAACATGTGTTTGTAGCCTAGGAAATGGGCTGTCGTAGAGTAACATGTGTTTGTAGCCTAGGAAATGGGCTGTCATAGAGTAACATGTGTTTGTAGCTTAGGAAATGGGCTGTCATAGAGTAACATGTGTTTGTTGCCTAGGAAATGGGCTGTCGTAGAGTAACATGTGTTTGTAGCCTAGGAAATGGGCTGTCATAGAGTAACATGTGTTTGTAGGTGTTTCTGTAATGACATTCCACTCATTATCGGTTTCCCCAATTATTCTCAAGACTCTGACAGCTAGCTACAGTGGATGTGTACAAGTGGGTGTTGTGTTTAGGGTTAAATACCAATCTTTGCTGTACGAATGCTTGTTTTGCTTCCAGTGGTGTACAACTGACAAACCCTTTCTACAGTATCTGGGCGACCACTTCAGGCTCCAAGCTGGGTGTATCCTTTCTGCCCTGACACACATGCGGCCAAACTTCCCCTGGCAGATATCCTAAGCAATGTAAGGTAGTTAGCTGAATGAGTTGTTGTTTTCCTAGTAATTGACTCCCCTGGGCACAACTATATTACCTGTGAGAACAGTGTAGACCCCCATGCCTTATATCAAAAACAAAGATGACTCGGGGGAATCCAAATATAATTACCCATTCGGTCAAGGTGATATGCCGGGCGGGTGGGGGGGGGTATGTAGAGTGGTGTTTTCAGCAGCACCCCTGGCATGTGTGGATGTGATTATTTCAAGAGTTGGACTGACAGATCCTGCAGCCTCAGCTTCGTGGTGCAGATCCATTGTTTTCAATCTTCAGCACTGATTTCTTTAAAATATGTGAGACGATGCTACCAAAATTTTACTTGTGCATTGGGAGAATTATTTTAGTTTTGTTCATAAAAAAATATGTGAAGGGAGACAGGAAGTTAAATTTACCTGGAAGAACAGTAATGCCCTGGATTAATATTGGTGGGATGCTACCGACTTCATTAATAGGGATTTGAGAAGGGTAGAGGAGGGTGAAAATTGGAGGGGGAAGCTGTTGATAAAGTTCACTGGAAAATAATAATAGCTGATGCAGTCCAGTTCTATATCAACATAGATCAGCCTCATCCCTTAATCTGTTTGACCCTGGCATGACATTTCAATGGGATACAATCCAATTTCCTACAGCATTTGTACACATTCAGCAAAATATGTTTTTAAATGGCAATAACTCAGAAATGTCCAATATAAAGCCAAACTACACCTAGTACAGCGTATATAGCAAATCAAGCATGGGGCAATTAACTTGAAAAGTTAAGTACTTAAATTACAATTAACTTGTAAATTTCCCCAATTAAATTAAGTTAACTTCACATAGTTATCAGGTCAAAATTAAATTAACCTCTCTTTTTGTTCTCAATTAAATTAACAATTAACTGTAATTCAATTAACAATTAACTTCAATGAAATTAATAATTAACCTTAATTAAAAATAACAATTAACTTTCCGTGGTAACAAAACTATGTTCTTCCTGCGATATGGCCTCCACGCTTGAAATTCTAAATGAGGCCTAACTATTGTTTTGTACAGCGGTATTATTAGCTCTTTTTCCTTATACGTTATATTTTGCCTAATTAATCCAAGGATTTTATTTCCCTTTGAAGCGGCAATACCGTACTGCTCTGAAACCTTCATATCAGTACTAATGGTTAACCCTAAGTCCTTTTCTTTTACAGTAGTACTTAGTACAGAACCCCCCATTGTATATTGTACATCTTCATTCCCATGTCTTGTGTCGAGGCATTTACATTTCCCAAAATTGAACAAAAATTGCCATTTTTCAAACCATTTTATCAACCTGTCAAGATTATCATGTAAATGCTGTATATCTCCATCACGTTTAATCCTTCTAAACAAATTTCAACATCTTGCATGTTATATCATCATCCAAATCGTTGATATATTATATTAAGAATAATATAGGTCCCAGTACCGATCCCTGTGGTACTCCACTCAAAACTGATTTCCAGTTTGAAGCCTCTCCATCAACTATTACCCGTCTTCTGTCAATTAGCCATTTTCTATCCAGTTAATTAAACCATTTCCTATGCCATGGGCCTTTAGTTTAAGCAGTAATCTTTGATGTGGCATTTTGTCGATAGCTTTCTGAAGATCTAAGTAGATGATACCTACTGGTGATCCTTCGTCTACCCACTTAGTGATATCTTCCAAAAAACATAACATATTTGTTAAGCATGACCTCGCTTTTAGAAACCCATGTTGAGATGGGTTTAACAAGTTATGTTTAACAAGAAAATCAACCATGTGATCTTTAATTAGTCTTTCTATTAATTTGCAAATGACGTTAAACTCACTGGTCTGTAGTTCTCTGACTTGTTTCTCGAGCCTTTTTTAAATAACGGTATAATGTTTGCTTCTTTCCATTCTAAAGGAACCACTCCCTCTTCTAATGCAGCATTTGGGGGACTTCCGGTGGTGAATTGATTTGAATTTGGTGCAGCAAACTTGCGAAAATATAAGGATATTTGATCAAGATAAGTGATATTATTGAGCGTATAGGATACATAACATAATTATAGATATATATTAAGCAATATTTTTTGTTAAGTTTTAGCTAGAGGGAGTAATCTAGGGTAGATTAAAAGTAGGCGATTTGCGAGCGATAATTGGGGACGTTAATGTAATCGGAACGTTGTTTACAAAGTAGGTCACTGGCGAAGTTAGCGTACCGTGAACGACAATAGAATAGCGTTATTTGAGATAATCGGTGTAGTTAGATGAGTAATTAAAACCTGAAATAGCAATCTTTTAAAGTGTATAATAGTACACAGGAAACAGTCTTTGTAAAGACTACCTTGTATCTAAGCCTAACTTGAATACATTGTCATCGACATCGTAACTAGGTAAGGCACGGTGTGTCACTGTGTGTTAACAAATATAACTAACTATAACCTAAACAATCTGGTGTAAATTGTACACAGAAAAGTCTTTTCAAAGACTACATAAAACTACTTTGAACATAAATAAATTCTGATATGGCACCTTGCAAGCGGCAACTCAGGGCAAAACGACACCTAGTTTGCAACGACTGCCAGAGCTGGGTGGATTTTGCGTTGTCTGGCTGTCCAAAATCATGGGCAAAGATGACGGATTCACCTTTCGGTGTATGGGGTGTTTGAGGGTGGAATGTCTGATGAAGGAGGTGTGTAAGTTGACGGATATAGTGAAGGAGATGGAGGCGAGACTCAACATAGAAATAGATGGAGAAGAGAGGGATGGCGCGGAGAGAGTTGAGAATTCTACAACACGGAAGGAGCAGAGTTGTGACACGGAGACTGAAGAAAGGAGACTGAGAGGAAGGAAGGTGACCGGTGTGAAAGAACAAGACATTGAGAAAACAGAGGGACGGAGGAAAAGTGTTCGGCAGAGGAAAAGAAAACGGGCCAGTGGGGATAGATCAGCAGGTAGTCAGACTGTAGAGAACGAGGAGAGACACGACAGCGATACAGGTGGTGAAGAGGTAGATACCACAGAGGCAGTTGGTAAGACTGTGAGACAGAAGACTGATGGAAGAAGACAGAGTGTTCAGCAAAAAACAGAAAACATGACAGGCGTGAAGGTGACAGGGGAGAAAGTGACCGTAGTGAAGGAGGTAGCCGGGGAAAAGGGACGGGAGAGGAGAGAAGAAAATGTGATGGGAGGAAAGAAGAAGGGACGAAAGGAAGTGAGAGTAAATGTGCTAGAAGAGAAGATGACATGAGGAAAGGGGACAAGAGAAAACGCGACAGGAAAGAAGGGAATGGAAGAGAATGTGACAGGAGAGAAGATGACAAGAGGAAAAGACAACAACCAGACATATGCAAACCGGAGGAGCTACTCCGAGGCAGTGATTGAGGGGCAAAGAGAAAAGAGAGAGTGTTTATGGGCGATTCAATTCTGAGAAAAACAGACAAGACTATATGCGAGGGGAAGGACGTTGTTGTATGTCTACCGGGGGCTAGGATAGAGCATGTGACCGAAAGGGTAGAGAAGATATTGGGGCATGGCAAGGGAGGGTCTATACTAGTACACGTTGGGACAAACAATGCAGACAAGGAGGGAACAACTGGTATAGTTCAGAAGCACAGACATCTAGTGAGGAAGCTGAAGAAGACAAGAGTGGAACAGGTTATTCTCTCAGGAATTTTGCCAGTAATGGGAGGAAGGGGGGCAAGATACAGAAACTGTAAGACGATGGCGATCAACGCACTAGTTGAGCAGATGTGTGAGGAAGAGGGCGTGGGATTCATAGATTTATGGGGGTACTTTGTTGGGAGAGAAGATATGTATTACGAGAGATGGCTCCCCATCTAAGTGAAAGGGGGCATTATTCTAGAGAGAATCTGCTGTATGATCTGTTGACAGTGGGACAGGGTTGTTCCATTTCTAAACTAAATCTTGCAGGGGGACTCAAAGAGAAGCCTGAAACTGGAGTATTGGGGATAAAGGCAGCAAAAATATCTAGCAAAGAACAGTCTGGAAAACTGTTCTGGTTGGCATAAATGTGTTTGTTTAAATGCAAGGAGTATAGTAAATAAAAAGAAATGAACTAAAAACATTATGGTAGAAGATATTGACCTCCTCACATAATAGGTATAACTGAATCCGCTGGGCAACCACCTATATCGTATTGAAATTTGGACTCGACAGGGATATGTAATGTTTAGGGAAAGATAGAATAGGAAGAAGGGGAGGTGGAGTTATTTTATATATTAAAGAATCTATCCAGGCTTATGAAATAAAATTAGACAGAGAAGCAGATTGCGAAGAAGCTGTTTGGCGTAACATAGTTACAGGAAACTCAACGTTAACGGTTGGATTAGTTTATCGAAGTCCAAACATAAGCATAGAAGAGAATGAAAAAATACAAAACGCTATAATGGAAGTGAGCAAACGGACTGTGTTATTATGGGGGATTTTAACCATGGGCATATAAAATGGAAATCTCTACAGAGTATGGGTAGTGAGGACCACAAGTTTTTAGTTTTAGTACAAGATAGTTTCCTTTCTCAACATGTGCTAGAACCAACCAGGGGAGAGAATGTGTTAGACTTAGTTTTGTCCTCACAGAATGAATTAGCTGACAATGTTAAATTATGTGAGCCTCTGGGAAGTAGTGATCACAACCAGATACATTTTACCATCAAAGTAAAGTCAGAAAGAAATAATAAAAAGCAGTTGAGGAGAAATTTCCACAAAGGAAGATATAAGGAAATGAGGAAATATTTAGCAAAGATAGACTGGAATAATACACTGAAGAATAAGACAGCAACAGAATGCTGGAATATCTTAAAGAATGAAATAGAGTGTATCGTAGATAAATTTGTTCCCTTCAAAAAACAAGGGAAACGGACCAGAAAGAATTACTTATCGAAAGAAGCCATTAGAAAAATTAAGTATAAACAAATGATGTGGAAGTCATATAGACGTACTGACAATGACGAAGACTACAACATTTATAAAGAAGCACTAAACCAAGCTACAGCTGAAATTAGAAATTCAAAGAGAAGCTATGAACATAAATGAGCTTGTAATATAAAACGTGACAGCAAGAGTTTTTATGCGTATGTTCGAAGCAAACAGAAAGTTCAGGATAAGGTCAGTCCTCTAGAAGATAGTGCTGGAAATATAATATCAGAAGGATTCTTAATGGCTGAAGACCTAAAATGAGTATTTTAGTTCAGTGTTTACCAGAGAAGACACTAGTTCACTGTCAGTACCAGAGGCTAAGTTCAAGGGGGCAGAATCAGACTATTTAAGACAGTTAATTGTAACCCCAGAAATGGTAGCTAAGAAAATTAGGGCTATGAAGGAAAATAAATCACCTGGAGTGGATGGTATTCCACCCAAACTACTAGTGGAAATTGTAGAACAAATTAGCATACCGCTTGCAACAGTTTTCAACTTGTCATTAGAAGAGGGAGTGGTTCCTTTAGAATGGAAAGAAGCAAACATTATACCGTTATTTAAAAAAGGTTCGAGAAACAAGTCGGAGAACTATAGACCAGTGAGTTTAACATCAGTGATTTGTAAATTATTAGAAAGACTAATTAAAGATCACATGGTGGATTTTCTTGTTAAACATAACTTGATAAACCCATCTCAACATGGGTTTCTAAAAGCAAGGTCATGCTTAACAAATATGTAATGTTTTTTGGAAGATATCACTAAGTGGGTAGATGATGGATCACCAGTAGATATCATCTACTTAGATTTTCAAAAAGCTTTTGACAAAGTGCCACATCAGAGGTTACTGCTTAAACTAAAAGCCCATGGCATAGGAAATGGTATAATTAACTGGATAGAAAAATGGCTGATTGACAGAAGACAACGGGTAGTTGTTGATGGGGAGGCTTCAAACTGGAAAACAGTTTTGAGTGGGGTTCCACAGGGATCAGTACTGGGACCTATATTATTCTTAATATATAAAAACAATTTGGACGATGATATAGCTAGCAAGGTGTTGAAATTTGCAGATGATACAAAAGTGTTTAGAAGGATTGAAAGTGATGGTGATAGACAGCATTTACAAGATGATCTTGACAGGTTGATCAAATGGTCTGAAAAGTGGTAAATGTTGTTCAATTTTGGGAAATGTAAATGCCTCCACACAGGACATGGGAACGAATATGTAGAATATACAATGGGGGGAACTGTACTAAGTACTACTGTAAAAGAAAAAGACTTAGGGCTGACAATTAGTGCTGACATGAAGGTTTCAGAGCAGTGTGGAATTGCAGCTTCAAAGGGAAATCAAATCCTTGGATTGATTAGGCGAAATATAGCATATAAAGAAAAAGAACTAATAATACCACTGTACAAAACAATAGTTAGGCCTCATTTAGAATATTGTATACAAGCGTGGAGGCCATACCGCAAGAAGGACATAGATATGCTAGAAAGAGTACAGAGGAGAGCGACTAAAATGATACCAAAACTTAGGGATCTTAGTTATGAAAAACGCCTAAAAGAATGTGGTTTAACAACACTAGAGACCAGGAGATTGAGAGGAGATCAGATAGAAGTGTTTAAAATAATGAATGGTTATGAAAATATTGATAGAAATATTTTTTCTCTGTTAAGAAAGATAGAAAGACAAGAGGACATGAAGTTACATTAGCAAAGGAGCAATGTAGATTAGATATAAGAAAGTTCTCATTTTCACAAAGGACTGTGAATGAATGGAACAGATTATCTGCTGATTGTGTGGGTGCTAGTAGCGTGAATATGTTTAAAAATAAAATCGACACATACCTCAGACTGGTGGGATGCACATTGATAAAAGGGTTGGACTCTTGATAAGCCAAAGGGCTTCCTTGTCCACCTGCCACCTGTAGTTAATTCTCTGGGTGGCTGTCTCATTAATTCTTGTTAAAGTACCTGTGCTTGTAACTGTCTTTGATGTCAATTGAGTGAATTTGGTCACTGTGCAGAATGGTCTTTAAAGTCACACCACTGACGGCCGGCCAGTGGCTATCAACAAAGGATCGCATACAATAATGCCAAATAAAACAAAGTTAATTGAAAGGTTAATTGATATTTTGTAAATTAAATTAAATTAACCTCTTCCAGAAAAAATAAATAAGTTAAATTAATTTGTGTATTTTGATAAATTTATTAAATTAAGTTAATTGAGTTAACTGAATTAACAAATTAACAATTGAAATTAACCCGTGCCAGTAGCAAATAAACAAAACTTTAAAAAGTCATGTACCACACATTTATTCAAAAGATAACACCACTTGTATGAGTCATTAAACGACAGCTTAACTGCAGGTGGTTGGGAATCATAACAGGTTGGCCTATTGCTCTCAGTTGGATTGTTAGGGGGAACTTTGATGAAGAACAATAGCGTTTTGATGTTGCTGTGACTGTTTCCTTGACTTGTCTGCCAGTAAGCATTTGTGATCCTGGCGAGTGTGGCTGCGTGCGTGTACTTTGTCTTCCTCTGCTACATGGTCGGTCGAGCCCTCATCAACATCTACACCAAGCATTCCGCGGTCACAACAATGACCAAGGCCAGGAGAAAGTACTACAAGGTATGTACCCTTACCCAGAGACCCATTGTCCCATTAGTGGAATTTTTTTAAATCACAACAGGTTTTTCTTTTTCAAATAACAGTTCTTTTGGTCTTTGGATAATGGGACTTTTATTTTTAGTCCTGTAGAAATTTGCACAATTTTGACTAAATCCTGACATTATAGTTAAAAAGCCAATTTTTTTTCTTAAGATGTCCAGTAGGGTTTCCTGGATTATCAGGAAAAAAATCAACCCTGGGGAACATCGATTTTTTCAAGGAAAACATTTATACTGTCTATTGAATATGTTCGTTTTATGTAAGATTTTCTTTGTATTGGCTGTCCATATATAGATGCCAGTCCATTGAATATGTGTGGTATGGAAAGTCAAACACGACATTTGTTTACAATTTTGTTGCCATTGCCTGACGATATATCTTGGTTGATATATTTGTGAGACATAGGCGTTGGAACAGAGAGTGCTTGTGGGGCTGAGCCGCCGCACTATTTTTTGGTGGGAGGTTGGAGATAGGACTATAGCCTGCAAATATTTAGGGAGGGCTGTGAATTTTGTGGTGTAATTTTTTTAGTAGAGGGCTGGAGATAGGATTAGCCTCCCAATATTTAATGAAGGAAGTACATTTGTGGGTGCAGTTTGAGATTTTTGAGAGCCTGAAGGTGGGTTTTTGGTGGGCTCAAGAGGGGTGGAAATTGAGGTTTTTCTGTTGGAGAACCTGAAGGGGGGGTTGCAAATGGAGGTTTTTGGAGGACCTCAATAGAAGTAGAAAAAATTAGAACATCAATGAAAAATATTCAACAGCGAACACTCCTACCTCTGTCTTCCGATGTCATGATCCGAGACATCGCAATAACGTGATAGCGTGATAGCGGAGTGGGGCTGAAGCTCTGGCGCAGCGCTCCCAGTATTAATTTCGTTCCGACACCAGTGTGAGAAGTTCATAGTTAGCAAGGAAGAATTTTAAATTAGAAATCACGAATTTATCATTGATTTTAATGGCTGAATGTTACACAATGCAAGATGTCAAAACAAACTTGTCCTTGTTCCTTTCCCCTTGGCGTTCTGTTAAAAAAATTTTGCCGCCACGCCGTCGTAACTTCAGCTTCGTGTAACCTACACGGTTGCACATTCCAAAGATCTGGGGGCATGTCACAGAGACACATTTAAAAAGGTTTAGGGGGCATGCCAAATACCAAATGTCTAGGGGTGTACATGTCCCCTGGCCCCCTGGATCCGCCTATGATAACTACTCTTTATAATAATTAATTATTTGATTACGTAATTAATTAATTGAACTCCGTAATTAATCTGTCTAATAGTATGCCATTATACATAATTATTATTACAAACATACTGATTTCAGTATTCAGTTCCTAAGAAATAGGACGTTATGTTTTGTGAGAAATAAATTTTATTTTTATGACTGATTCATGAGAAATTAAAAGCTGTCTTTCACAGTCCGTAAATGATAAAATACCATTTATCACATGTAGTGAAGCTATATAATGTACAATGTGGGTCTTAATGTACGGCCCCAATGATAGAAAATAGTCAAATAGTCAGCCGTTATATCTTATTCAACACATCAAGGCTTGCGAATGAACAAAGAAGATTGTAACTTACTGTTTTCATAGACAGCTGAACATTCTTTAGAATAGATTTTGTTAACTTATCAAAAATATTTAAATACCTATAATTACATTAGCCTCAGAATGCTTGTTTTGTGCAGATTACTTCATCAGTTCCACATTGTCAGTTGTACTGCTCGGTAGTTGGTGAAGTCAACAAACTGTCGCATATTGATTGATTGTTTATTTCCAAGTGGAAAATATGGCAGCACGCTAACATCCATGATTTCATGGGTTTGTATTGTCCAAAGTAACTGCTGCTCTTCGGTGGAGCCTCACGATGAAGTCCTCCCCTGGGACTGGACAAAACTGACCAGAATAGTGAGGTGACCATGTTAGTGGGCTACTTTACTATAATATACTGTATATGGAGTTAATTTGGAACTGTCCCAGGGTGACCTTAATTGTGAGGTGGCTGTATTACCAAAGTGACCATAAAGCAAGGTTTGACTGTACGTTGTTATTGTTCAGTGATATCTCCAGTGTCGTGTGATATGTTTCAGTGTCTCATGTATCGGTTCAACTTCCTGATGTTGACGACCGTCATATGCGTAGCCATCACGGTCATCTTCTTCATCATCGGTCAAGTGAGCGAAGGCCAGTGGAAGTGGAACGAGAATAGACTTGAGTACAACAGCGCCTTCCTGACTGGTAAGTAACCCTTCAGTCACTCTCTTCTAATGAATCCAGTGCCGGAACGAAATTAATATTGGGTGGGGCCAGCCAGAACAGTACCCACTCACTCCCATGTCTCGGATCATGACATTAAAAGCCAGGAGGGGGGGTGCTGTTGAATATTTTTGCGGCGATGTTCAAAATTAAAAATGGCTTTCCAAAAACCTCAATTTGCACACACCCCTGAGGCTCACCAAAAAACCCACCACCTATTTATAGATGCATACTATGTAAATGTGTAAACATGTAAATGTATAAACACCAGTGATGCCTTTGGAATACTGTGTGTAGACAACTTCTGTCTGTCTTGCAGGTGTCTACGGCATGTGGAATGTCTATGTGTGTTGTCTGCTCATGCTGTATGCCCCATCCCACAAGACCAAGGCTGTGATAACTGGTAGGTTCCCATGGCAACACAAATGCATCATGCATGGAATTATTTTCATTAATATTATTAAACCGTGAAGAGATTTGTCAGACTGGTGGTTTCAATATATTAATCTTTTTTCAATTTTTTCCACAGACAGCTTCACCCATTTCTTTATGAAATTTATTTCCAGCTGACTTCATCAGACTGACTGTCACCGCGTGGCTTGCAGCGACTACTGTGCCACTCTAGTGGTAGTTAGTCTGACGTTCAAAGACAATTGCTAACTGCTGAATCATAACCAAAAAAAATGTACTTTTAAATATTACAATAGAATATATTAAAGTTTGTTTTATTTACAATATCTTAGCAGTGTATTATTGATGCATGCTATGTACAATGTGGTTTGCCTATGTCACATTCAAAATTATGGGCATGACCTCCATCAAGCTTTGCCTTTACTACCAGTGTTGATAACTGTTACGTGAGTTACTGTTGCTGCATGACATCTCATAGATGAAGCTTTCCCAGGTGCACATACAGTTGTCACTTTAAAAGATATATATAAATAAATACTTGGCAAGAATTTCAACAAAATATATGATGGAATGTCCAAATGCTTCATATGTATGGCATCCATTTTGTTATGGCTTGAAGGACCTTTTGCTAGGCAACTGGCCACATGATGGAGAGGTTTAAGGAGAAGGTAAGGTGTTTTATTTCGGAAGTGTATAATACAAAAGATAAATGAAAGACAAAGCGTATACAATCTACAATTCTTGGTTGGCAGCAGAGCCAAGGCTGTTACAAGTAGATATGGGTATACAATATTTGAACAGAAGAATACAACTTGAATCACTGGTCGCTGCCAACCACAGATAATGGTAAACTGACTTGATAGATACAATGTGCAATTAATAACTACAAGCAGACAGTTAATACACTACCATAAATAATAAGTAGCTGTAGTGATGTGGTTGGTAGACCCAAAAATGAACAAAAAAATTTCTTTTCACATATATACAACAATAATGCTAGATTGCAGAAGAACAATCTAATAATAACAATGTAATATGTAGTAGTATTTTCATAAACCATTTAAGACTAATCAAATAATAAAAAACATAAAAGTGATAAAACATTTAATAGGGTGTAGTATCTTCGTAGACATAGTGTTTTAAGACTCATGTCTTTAGAGAAGATACAAAGCTTGTAATATTAGCCGGGGACCTGCTGTCGTCGCTGTCGTCCCTGACTGGAACCTCTACCATGCTAGCGGTGAATGGTCGCTACCCGCTGTTGTCATTCCCCCGAACCCCTGCCGTGCTGCCGGTGAGCCATCGGTACACCGGGATCTGCTACAGTCAGTACCGTGTCCCCCGGAACCCCCGTCTTCCTGCCGTCAAGCAGTGCAAAACAACTAGGACTTAGTGAAATTTGTGAAAAAAATTTGGAAACATGTTGCATAGATGAGAGGCACTTAGCTGAATTGCATACTTTTCATGTGATAACGAGTCGAGACTTAGTTGAATTTTCAAAAAAATTCGGGAAGATGTTGCATAGTCGAATAGCACTTAGCCAAATTTTCATGCAAAAACGAGTAGGACTTAGACGAATTTAAAAAAAAATAGGAACTCTGGCTTACTACTGGCGAGCCGTCGCTATCCGGGGACCTGCTGTCGTCGCTGACCGGAACCTGTACCTGTGCTAATGGTGAGTGGTTACTACTACCCCCGGACCTGCTGTCGTCACTGCCTTCCCTCCACCCGAACCACTGCCATGCTGCCAGCGAGCCATCGTTACACCGGGACCTGCTACCGTCGCTACCATGCCTCCCCTGGAACCCCCGTTTTCATGCCGGCGAGCCGTGCAAAACAACTAGGACTTAGTTGAATTTTTCAAACAAATTCGGAAATATTTTGCATAGACGAGTAGCATTTAGCCGAATTCCATACTTTTCCTTTGATAACGAGTTCACAAAAAGGCAAGTAGCAGCTAGAAAACTAAGAGTGTCCACGCGGTGGTCGAACTTCACCTGTCGAGTCTGCATTGTAAGTACACCTCCATGGACTGGTTCAGGAAGGAAGCGTTAATAGAACGACCCCAATCCAGCGTCAGCCAGGAGGTTACCTTATGGAGAAGGAGGTAGCTAGGTTGGTAGATATTGTGAAGGGGATGGAGATGAGGATCAGCAAGGAGACAGGTGGAATGGAGAGAGACAAAAGGGAGATAGTTGGGAATACTGTGAGACTGAAAGAGCAGAGTAGTGGCAAGAAGACCGAGGAAAGGAGACTGAGTGGAGGGGAAGAAATTGGAGGATCGACGGCAGGAAATGTGACGGGTGTGAAGGTGACTGGGAAGAAAGTGACTGTAGAGAAAGAGGTAGGAGGGGAAAAGAAACGGGAGAGGAGAGAAGGAAATGCAATGGGAGGAAAGATGACGGGAAGAAAGGAAGTGAGAGTAAATGTGACAGAAGAGAAGTTGGTAGGGACGATGACAGGAGGAAAGGTGACAAGAGAAACAGCGTCAGGAAAGAATGGAACGGACGAGACTGTGACAGGTGAGCAGAAGACAGGGGAACAAGACTACAACCAGACAGATGCAAACCGGAGAAGGAGCTACTCTGAGGCAGTGATTGAGGGGGCATTGAGAAAAGAGAGGGTGTTCATAGGAGACTCTATTCTGAGAAAGACAGATAAGACACTAAGCGAAGGGGAGGACGTCGTTGTGTGTTTGCCGGGGGCTAGGATAGAACATGTGACTGAAAGCGTAGAGAAGGTATTGGGGCATGGCAAGGGAGGGTCTATACTACTCTATATGTAGGGACAAATAATGCAGACAGGGAGGGAACAACTGGGACAGTATAGAAGTACAGACAGTTAGTGAGGAAATTAAAGAAGACAAGAGTCGAACAGATTATTCTCTCAGGAATTTTGCCAGTAATGGGAGGAAGGGGCCAACATATAGAAACTGCAAGAGGATGGCGATCAACGCTCTAGTTGAGCAGATGTGTAAAGAAGAGAGGGTGGGATTCATAGATTTATGAGGATACTTTGTTGGGAGGGAAGATATGTAAATGAAAGATGGCCTCCATCTAAGTGGAAAGGGGGCAGCAGTTTTCTCAAAGAACTTGCTGCAATCTGTTGACCGTGGGATAGGCTGCATCTATTTAAACTAGATTGCAGGGGGGATTCACAGAGAAGCAAAGAACAGCCTAGAAAACTGTTCTGAATCAGGATATAAATGTGTTTGTTTAAATGCAAAGAGCATAGTAAACAAAAGAAGTGAACTAAACATTATGGTAGAAGATATTGACACTCACATAATAGGTATAACCGAATCATGAGCCGCCACTGATATATCAGGTGCCGAATTGGGACTATCAGGCTATGTAATGTCCAGGAAAGATAGAATAGGAAGAAGGAGAGGTGGAGTTATTTTATATGTTAAAGAATCTATCCAGGCTTATGAAATAAAATTAGAAAGAGAAGCAGATTGCGAAGAAGCTGTTTGGTGTAACATAGTTACAGGAAACTCAACGTTAACGGTGAGGTTAGTTTATCGAAGTCGAAACATAAGCGTAGAAGAGAATGAGAAAGTACAAAACGCTATAAGGGAAGTTAGTAAACGGGACTGTATTATTATGGGGGATTTTAACCTTGGTCATATACAATGGAAATCTCTACAGAGTATGGGGAGTGAGGACCACAAGTTTTTAGTTTTAGTACAAGACAGTTTCCTTTCTCAACATGTGCTAGAGCCAACCAGAGGTGAAAATGTGTTAGACATAGTTTCGTCCTCACAGAATGAATTAGTTGACAATGTCAAATTATGTGAGCCATTGGGAAGTAGTGATCACAACCAGATACATTTTACCATGAAAGTAAAATCAGAAAGAAATAATACGTCATGCTTAACAAATATGTTATGTTTTTTGGAAGATATCACTAAGTGGGTAGACAAGGGATCACCAGTAGATATCAACTACTTAGATTTTCAGAAAGCTTTCGACAAAGTGCCACATCAAAGGTTACTGCTTAAACTAAAGGCCCATGGCATAAGAAATGGTTTAATTAACTAGATAGAAAAATGGTTAATTGACAGAAGACAACGGGTAGTAGTTGATGGGGATGTTTCAAACTGGAAATCTGTTTTGAGTGGGGTACCACAGGGATCAGTATTGGGACCTATATTATTCTTAATATATATCAACGATTTGGACGATGATATAACAAGCAAGGTGTTGAAATTTGCAGATGATACAAAATTGTTTAGAAGGATTAAACGTGATGGAGATAGACAGCATTTACAAGATGATCTTGACATGTTGATAAAATGGTCTGAAAAATGGCAAATGTTGTTCAATTTTGGGAAATGTAAATGCCTCCACATAGGACATGGGAACGAAGATGTACAATATACAGTGGGGGGTACTGTACTAAGTACTACTGTAAAAGAAAAGGACTTAGGGTTAACCATTAGTGCTGATATGAAGGTTTCAGAGCAGTGCGATATTGCCGCTTCAAAGGGAAATCAAATCCTTGGATTAATTAGGCGAAACAACTTATAAGAGAAAAGAGCTAATAATACCGCTGAACAAAACAATAGTTAGGCCTCATTTAGAATATTGTATTCAAGCGTGGAAGCCATATCGCAGGAAGGACATAGATATGCTAGAAAGAGTACAGAGGAGAGCGACTAAAATGATACCAAAACTGAGGGATCTTAGTTACGTAATATGCCTAAAAATGTGGATTAACAACACTAGAGACCAGGAGATTAAGAGGAGATCAGATAGAAGTGACCAGGAGATAAAATAATGAATGGTTATAAAAATATTGATAGAAATATTTTTTTTCAGTTAAGAAAGATAGAAGGACTAGAGGACATGAAGTTACATTAGCAAAAGAGCAGTGTAGATTAGATATAGGAAAGTTCTCATTTTCACAAAGGACTGTAAATGATTGGAACAGATTATCTCTTGATTGTGTTGGTGCTAGTAGCGTGAATCTGTTTAAAAATAAAATCGACACATACCTTAAAAGGGCGGGATACACGTAGATAAAAAGTATTGGACTCTCGATAAGCCAAAAGGCTTCCTTGTCTACCTGCCATCTAGAGTTAATTTTCTGGATGGCAAGAGCTGCAGTTTTCAGCGCTGTTTATACGCACAGCGGGTTTTGTGGTAAACACAAATCTCCGCATTTTAAATGACACAACAAACTTATCTCCGTCAGTTTGGCATGTATGAAGGTGAAATTGTGTGTGTAATCTATCAGGCCCATTGGGAGTGGTTTGTAGATTTAAATTAAACAAAAATTCGTCAGGGGTGGGATCTTGGGAGGGGGTAACAATTTATAAATGACACATAACTCTGTTAATTTGAAATGTATGAAGCTGAAATTTTGTGTGTGATCTAGCGTGTCCATTGGAGTAGTTTGTACATGTAGGTTTTTTTTCGAAATTCATCCTGGGGGTGGGGGTCTCGGGGGAGGTCACAATTTTAAAATGGCACTTATCTCAGTCATTTTGTCATGTATGGAGTTGAACTTTTGTGTTTGATCTAGCAGGCTAATTGGGATAGTTTGTAAATCTAGATATTTTCAAAAAAAATTCAAAATGTGGGTCACAATTTTAAAATAGCACTTATCTGCACCAGTCATGCCTGTATGGGGCAGACAATTTTATGTGATCTAGCGGACCCATTGAGATGGTTTGTTGTTTTATATTTTTTTCTAAATTTGTCCGGGGTGGCGGTCTGGGGTCACAATTTTAAAATGGCACTTATCTCCATCAGTTTTGGAAATATGGGGCTGACATTTTATGTGCAGTCTAGAAGTCCCATTGAGGCGCTTCAAAATACGTAGAGGGTAGGGATCTTGGGGTAACCATTTCCAAACAGTTTTTCCCAAAGCAACTCCGGGTAACTCAACAATTCTTTAATAATACATTGATGGAAATGGGTTATGCATTCACGACTTACATAAGTAAACATTTATTATCATGTCAAGTTTAATAATTATATGTGACATAACAGTTCAAATAGTACTATTAAATAAAATATAAAATATAAAAATTATTTATTTACATTTACACAGATCAAAACTAGCCCTTTGTAAAATACTGTGATGTTTCATCAGACAAGTGATCATTCCAATTTAAAAAAAATAAAACTATTGTTACAAATAATTATTAACTCGTAGATAATAATTAGCGTTTCTGGTCATACATATTTACGTCACATTATGGGCAATCTTATGTAATGTAAATTAAACTATTTAAATCAACATTGGGCATTGTATTTAAATATATATATGTATTTATATGAAATCATTGTAGGTTACTGTTTCATAAACATTTGGCACTATTATACTGTACAGCCATTCTCGCAAAAAGTGTACTATTAACACTCAAAAATGTAAAGTTAGACACAAAAAAATCCTGTACAACTTTCCGTTTTTTGGACATTAATAGATACTGTTCTTACTTTACAGATGCTGTTCACTATTCGCTATGCAGGTATATAAATATGATACGCTTGATTGTGTAATTAATTGACAAAAATACCATGTAATTTTTCTTAACTAAACATTCTGTGCAATATACATATACTGTGACACAACAACATATTTTCATAATACTAACATTTGTAATAACAGACTGTATCCAGCAAATATATGTAATATATATATATATATATATAATATTATATATATTATATATATATATATATATATATTTATTATATATATATATACATGTTATATGTTAATCACTTATGTAAGCTTTTACATCACCCTTCAGCCCTTTCCAGTAGAAACACTGGGTAATCTTGTCCACAGGGGCGTTGATGCCACTGTGGCCAGCATGGGGTGCAGAGTGGATCTGTCACAAGATCTTCTCCTTCTCTTTTCTTTTTCATCAGTGACAATCTTTTGGCGGATGTGCGTGTTTGGTGGAATGTACACTAGTCCTCCAGTTTCTGCAATTATTTAACATAATCATAAATAAAAAAGATGACACAAATATATTATATATAATGTTTGCAAAAAAATTCATTATTGTAAAAAGTTATAGTAAAAATATGGAAAATGTACATTATGTAGAGTAGGCAATTGACACTTTTATAATATAATACACATTATTACAATGCTATACGGTGTCCAAATGTTAACATTGCCTCGCAATTCCTATTATATAATATACATTAACTGTTTTTTGAGTCATTTCCAATAATAACAAATCACATTCCAAAGGTTTACAACTCATGAACTAATGAAACCATTTAAACAACACTTGGTGGAACTGTTCTCTGCAGTGTAGATCACACAGTTGCAATTGAAACATGCATGCTGATTATGGTGAATGTATCATAACATGATCAAATCACAATTTAGTAAAACAGTCACAAGATGGTAACCATGCATCAGTTATGAGCAAAATACACATATATAATGTAAATTATATTTATTCTAGCTATGCTACTCATTGTTCATAAAAATCATAATATAATGTATGTGGAGCACAGTAGAACAACAGTAAGAGCTCCGGACTCTCGCAGGTTCGAATCCTGTGCGGCGGTGTCGAACTTTGGGCAAGTTCGTTTACTCTACATTGCTTCAGTTCACTCAGCTGTATGACTGAGTAACTGGCTATAGACAGTAGTGGATATTTGTGTACGAATAGTCTTCACGGATTAATCGCAGCATGGCTGAATACTTCCAAGAGAAGTCGAGATGGTGTTCGATTGAACAGGTCTGCCAGGGAGTAAAGTGTAAAGCGCATTGAGCAGTCCTAAGGACTGGATACTGCGCTATATAAGAACTTACTTTTTTTAACATATAATTATCTTATTTGTTAAACTATATGGATGCTAAGACGCCACATTATGATATTTATAAAATATAACACAACACAATAAATAAATACTGAGTATAAAATATTATTCTATGATCTATCACTTTTATTACAACAAAGTAACTCTCAATATACTATGAAAATTCCTTCTCATAAAACAATTTGGTATGCTTGCATACCTAAACTTATTTAGTGCAGGAAACATCAAAGAATATTAAGAGCAGGCATGGGAAACTAACTTTGAACATTAATTAAAATACTTGAACTCAAATATTTTCCAGTTAAATTAATTAATAATATATATTTATCAGGTCAATTAAATTAAATTAACCGCCCAATTTTTTCAATTAAATTAAATTAACAAATAACTTTCATTTAATTAACATTCAATTTAAACTAACTTCAATTAAATTAGAAATCAACTTGAACTCACTTGACAATTAATTTTAATAGAAGACAAAAAGAAGACATTATCCACTAAAGAGGCTAACTGGAACTAATGTCGGTAACAGGCCAAGCAAACTAATAAAGCACAATTACATTGTACAAATTTATCTAAAACTTGAAAGTACAATTTGAGAATTTAAGTTAAATACTGTACAGCTGGATTGTGTTCATGTTCACATTTTTAACCCAGCCCTGAAGTGCCTGGCCACCCACTGGACATTCACAGTTCACCCTGTCCCAGCCCAGTCACTGACTGTCCCTGCCTGGTGATTTGAGATTGTGCAAACAATTGCCTGAACCTAACTAATTGCTTTCATGTCAGTTGGGTCACTGGCTGCTACTAGTGAGCATGTAGAATTTACATCTAATGACAGCAGACCTGTGAAAATCACCTGAGGCATAAAATTTACTTAGAATCAAGCTTGCATATTATGCATGAGGGTAGTTTTCATCTTAGACAGCTTGAACCTGGAGCACCAAACTTTTAGGAATTGATATATGTCCCCCACAATAGGACGTCATATTTTCAAGATACTCCATATATTTATATATGGGAGAGATCACCAGTACATATCATCTACGTAGATTTTCAGAAAGCTTTCGACAAAGTGCCACATCAAAGATTACTACTTAAACTGTAGGTCCATGGCACAGGAAATGGTATAATTAACTGGATAGAAAATTGGCTGATTGACAGAAGACAATGGATAGTAGTTGATGGGGAGGATTCAAACTGGAAATCAGTTTTGAGTGGGGTACCACAGGGATCAGTACTGGGACCTATATTATTAAGAAAGTTCTAATTTTCACAAAGGACTGTAAATGAATAGAACAGATTATCTGCTGATTGTGTGGGTGTTAGCTGCATGAATATGTGTAAAAATAAAATTGACACACCTCAGAAGGGCGGGATGCAAAAGGGTTGGATAAAAAGGGTTGGGCTCTCAATAAGCCAAAAGGCTTCCTTGTCCACCTGCCATCTAGAGTTAATTCTCTGGGTGGCAATCTTGTTAAATATATGTATATTTAACAAGATTGCCACCCAGAGAATTAACTCTAGATGGCAGGTGGACAAGGAAGGTATGGGGTAAATCAGTTGTTTGGATATTTTTTCAATGGACTATATCTGATGCTTCAACTGTTGCATCATTGAAAGTCATTTTAATTAAATATCAACATAATCATACTCGCAGATGCAATGTATCGGTCAATAAGCCCATGCCAGGGGTAATTATGCACAAAGGTTTGTGCATTTACCTTGCGGATTTGAACCACCAGCACATGCCGAGACATTAGCATCTACTCTTAATTTAAAATAAACAGTGTTAAAAAGGAAACCAATGTTTCAAGTTTCAATTAAAAAAATACAAACAGACAACTTAATAAGGGCCATTTACAAAATTTGCAGTTGTTGCAAAATAGTATTGTTCACTTGTTACAATTATCAGTAAAGCTTACTACATAAATGATGGATGAAATGACCAACACAAGTTACCTGATGCTGCCACTGCCATATCCTAGGGCAGTAGGGGTCTAAATTATAGTGATAAGGGCCTGAGCAAACTATACAGAGAATGTCACAATTCACTTGAAACAATTTAGCACTACAAAGTCTACCAAGTCAGTATAATAAAATTAATTAGTAAATTCCTTACTGTAATGTATTCCCAGACACTGTGAATAGGCTTGTGTGTCACTGTGTCTACTTCCAAGAAAGGAAATATCACTTTATTCATACAAAAATACAGTACAGTGTAACAATAACGATGTAAGTACCTGTGCTAAATGCAATATTGATAGCGAGTGATTGTCGATGATTTATTAATCTATTTCATTCATTAATTGCACTATATATGGTCAAATACATTGGTATTTAGGTTGGTATATATTTTTAGTGGTAGGCCCCTAGGCCTATACATTTTTAGGTAAAACGATTGTTTAACAGCGTTAGTAATTTCAGCTGAAAGAATATTCACAAAATAGAATTCACAATTAACCGATTTCAAGTAGCACTTATCGTGGGGCCAGTGTATTAAGGTTTGGCTCCCATGGGCATGGAATGTAAATTTTATGTGACACAAACTAGCAGTACATTTGGTCATCTAAGAACAAGACTGAAGCCATTTGATATCTCAGGTTGAGTGCAATTTTTATTTGCCTAAAATAGCCACCAACCTGTAATGCCTGTCATGGGTGTCTGTTTTGTCAAAGGAATATTTATTTCTGGTTCAGGAAATCAAGAGGTACAACCCACAGAAAGATAAGAATAATATTCTATGTAATAAACGATGGGCCTGCAGAGCAGCTGTGTTAATAGCCACGTCCTTGCGTCCAACCATCGTTTCATTATTATACTTCTTTCAAAAACATAGGCCCATATTCTGACACCTATATCATTTAAGAGACCCATATTAATAGACTGGCTTATGGCATAGTATACTATATGCTAGGCTACAGACTATTAGCCTGGCCCTGGCTACAGCAAACGAAACATGATTAATTATGTAACTCAGTCGCCGACTGCTGCGAGCAAGGGTCAAAGTTGATCAGTCACCTGAGGTCACGTTGCTCACCGGATGTTACTCAGTCGCCACATACTTCTGGCACGGGGTCAAAGTTGATCGGTCACCTGAGGTCATGTTGCTCACCTTTGGTCGAATTTGATGTACTTCGCTTGTGCAATACGCAAAACGGAACGGGAACTTACTCTCAGACCGGACCCTCCTTCCAGACCGGTACACCGGGCTTCAGGCATTATTATTTGTTACTAATATTTTTGAAGCTCCAAATTTTTAACGCATAAATTATGGATACTTCATTACATTTATGAAAAGTACACACATTTGTACTTCGTTACAAGTAAAAGTACTCCTAAAAAATGTACTTGGTTACTCACGAAAAGTAAACGTTTCTACTCAAGTACAGTAATGAAGTACTTGTACTTCGTTACGTCTCAGCTCTGATTTGAGGTTAGGACGAACTAGTGTAAAGTAAGCCAAATGTTTAGTTTTCTCTGAGCATTTATACAGATTTCTCTTGATAAAACCTAATACACGATTAGATTTGGCAGATAGGTGGGATATGTGAATGTTCCATCTGAGGTCATCAGAGAACTCCATCTGAAAGGTTGCAGACCAGACCATCAGCCTCTACAGATCGGACTGGAGGGCTTCTACGACATTACTGTTATTGATACACCTGTATAAACTGTGTAGTATGTACTACCCTTTTCAAGTAAGCCTATGGCTTTAGTGACTGCCTAGTGCCTACACAGTGCACAGAGTTGAGCCTAAACTACAGTAGGTGTGAAAGACATCCTGGTGTAGTTGTATTTGAGCCAATAATTAACTGCCCACCAAGCACCAAGCAGTAAAGCATATGAGCAATCTGGTTTAATTATACTGTAATATAATCTACCAAGTTATGTGGCATTGACTAATGACTACCAGTTGCTTTTGTCTTTCATCCCAGTGTGGTTACGATACTTAAATATAAAATGATTTTATTTTTTTATTTTTATTTCTCTAATGATGGTTATGAAAGTACTTGACATTTTCAAATATTATTTTAAACACTTTGGGTATGGACATAAATAAATG
>CM034532.1:13296722-13341185 GCA_020002185.1 Paraescarpia echinospica | reverse complement strand
GCAAGTAGCAGCTAGAAAACTAAGAGTGTCCACGCAGTGGTCGAACTTCACCTGTCGAGTCTGCATTGTAAGTACACCTCCATGGACTGGTTCAGGAAGGAAGCGTTAATAGAACGACCCCAATCCAGCGTCAGCCAGGAGGTTACCTTCTGGAGAAGGAGGTAGCTAGGTTGGTAGATATTGTGAAGGGGATGGAGATGAGGATCAGCAAGGAGACAGGTGGAATGGAGAGAGACGAAAGGGAGATAGTTGGGAATACTGTGAGACTGAAAAAGCAGAGTAGTGGCAAGAAGACCGAGGAAAGGAGACTGAGAGGAGGGGAAGAAATTGGAGGGTCGACGGCAGGAAATGTGACGGGCGTGAAGGTGACTGGGAAGAAAGTGACTGTAGAGAAAGAGGTAGGAGGGGAAAAGAAACGGGAGAGGAGAGAAGGAAATGCAATGGAAGGAAAGATGATGGGAAGAAAGGAAGTGAGAGTAAATGTGACAGAAGAGAAGTTGGTAGGGACGATGACAGGAGGAAAGGTGACAAGAGAAACAGCGTCAGGAAAGAATGGAACGGACGAGACTGTGACAGGAGAGCAGAAGACAGGGGAACAAGACTACAACCAGACAGATGCAAACCGGAGAAGGAGCTACTCTGAGGCAGTGATTGAGGGGGCATTGAGAAAAGAGAGGGTGTTCATAGGAGACTCTATTCTGAGAAAGACAGATAAGACACTAAGCGAAGGGGAGGACGTCGTTGTGTGTTTGCCGGGGGCTAGGATAGAACATGTGACTGAAAGCGTAGAGAAGGTATTGGGGCATGGCAAGGGAGGGTCTATACTACTCTATATGTAGGGACAAATAATGCAGACAGGGAGGGAACAACTGGGACAGTATAGAAGTACAGACAGTTAGTGAGGAAATTAAAGAAGACAAGAGTCGAACAGATTATTCTCTCAGGAATTTTGCCAGTAATGGGAGGAAGGGGCCAACATATAGAAACTGCAAGAGGATGGCGATCAACGCTCTAGTTGAGCAGATGTGTAAAGAAGAGAGGGTGGGATTCGTAGATTTATGGGGATACTTTGTTGGGAGGGAAGATATGTAAATGAAAGATGGCCTCCATCTAAGTGGAAAGGGGGCAGCAGTTTTCTCAAAGAACTTGCTGCAATCTGTTGACAGTGGGATAGGCTGCATCTATTTAAACTAGATTGCAGGGGGGATTCAGAGAGAAGCAAAGAACAGCCTATAAAACTGTTCTGAATCAGGATATAAATGTGTTTGTTTAAATGCAAGGAGCATAGTAAACAAAAGAAGTGAACTAAACATTATGGTAGAAGATATTGACACTCACATAATAGGTATAACCGAATCATGAGCCGCGTCTGATATATCAGATGCCGAAATGGGACTATCAGGCTATGTAATGTCCAGGAAAGATAGATTAGGAAGAAGGGGAGGTGTAGTTATTTTATATGTTAAAGAATCTATCCAGGCTTATGAAATAAAATTAGAAAGAGAAGCAGATTGCGAAGAAGCTGTTTGGTGTAACATAGTTACAGGAAACTCAACGTTAACGGTGAGGTTAGTTTATCGAAGTCGAAACATAAGCGTAGAAGAGAATGAGAAAGTACAAAACGCTATAAAGGAAGTTAGTAAACGGGACTGTATTATTATGGGGGATTTTAGCCTTGGTCATATACAATGGAAATCTCTACAGAGCATGGGGAGTGAGGACCACAAGTTTTTAGTTTTAGTACAAGACAGTTTCCTTTCTCAACATGTGCTAGAGCCAACCAGAGGTGAAATTGTGTTAGACATAGTTTTGTCCTCACAGAATGAATTAGCTGACAATGTCAAATTATGTGAGCCATTGGGAAGTAGTGATCACAACCAGATACATTTTAACATGAAAGTAAAATCAGAAAGAAATAATACGTCATGCTTAACAAATATGTTATGTTTTTTGGAAGATATCACTAAGTGGGTAGACAAGGGATCACCAATAGATATCAACTACTTAGATTTTCAGAAAGCTTTCGACAAAGTGCCACATCAAAGGTTACTGCTTAAACTAAAGGCCCATGGCATAAGAAATGGTTTAATTAACTAGATAGAAAAATGATTAATTGACAGAAGACAACGGGTAGTAGTTGATGGGGATGTTTCAAACTGGAAATCTGTTTTGAGTGGGGTACCACAGGGATCAGTATTGGGACCTATATTATTCTTAATATATATCAACGATTTGGATGACGATATAATAAGCAAGGTGTTGAAATTTGCAGATGATACAAAATTGTTTAGAAGGATTAAACGTGATGGAGATAGACAGCATTTACAAGATGATCTTGACATGTTGATAAAATGGTCTGAAAAATGGCAAATGTTGTTCAATTTTGGGAAATGCAAATGCCTCCACATAGGACATGGGAACGAAGATGTACAATATACAATGGGAGGTTCTGTACTAAGTACTACTGTAAAAGAAAAGGACTTAGGGTTAACCATTAGAGCTGATATGAAGGTTTCAGAGCAGTGCGATATTGCCGCTTCAAAGGGAAATCAAATCCTTGGATTAATTAGGCGAAACAACTTATAAGAGAAAAGAGCTAATAATACCTCTGAACAAAACAATAGTTAGGCCTCATTTAGAATATTGTATTCAAGCGTGGAAGCCATATCGCAGGAAGGACATAGATATGCTAGAAAGAGTACAGAGGAGAGCGACTAAAATGATACCAAAACTAAGAGATCTTAGTTACGTAATACGCCTAAAAATGTGGATTAACAACACTAAAGAGCAGGAGATAAAATAATGAATGGTTATGAAAATATTGATAGAAATATTTTTTTCTCAGTTAAGAAAGATAGAAGGACTAGAGGACATGTAGTTACATTAGCAAAAGAGCAGTGTAGATTAGATATAAGAAAGTTCTCATTTTCACAAAGGACTGTAAATGATTGGAACAGATTATCTCCTGATTGTGTTGGTGCTAGTAGCGTGAATCTGTTTAAAAATAAAATCGACACATACCTTAAAAGGGCGGGATACATGTAGATAAAAAGTATTGGACTCTCGATAAGCCAAAAGGCTTCCTTGTCCACCTGCCATCTAGAGTTAATTTTCTGGATGGCAAGAGCTGCAGTTTTCAGCACTGTTTATACGCACAGCGGGTTTTGTGGTAAACACAAATCTCCGCATTTTAAATGACACTACACAAACTTATCTCCGTCAGTTTGGCATGTATGGAGGTGAAATTGTGTGTGTAATCTATCAGGCCCATTGGGAGTGGTTCATAGATTTAGATTTTTTAAAAATTCATCAGGGGTGGGATCTTGGGAGGGGGTAACAATTTATAAATGACACATAACTCTGTTAATTTGAAATGTTTGAAGCTGAAATTTTGTGTGTGATCTAGCGTGTCCATTGGAGTAGTTTGTACATGTAGGTTTTTTTTCTCAAAATTCATCCTGGGGGTGGGGGTCTCGGGGGAGGTCACAATTTTAAAATGGCACTTATCTCAGTAATTTTGTCATGTATGGAGTTGAACTTTTGTGTTTGATCTAGCAGGCTAATTGGGATAGTTTGTAAATCTATATATTTTCAAAAAAAATTCAAAATGTGGGGGTCACAATTTTAAAATAGCACTTATCTGCACCAGTCATGCCTGTATGGGGCAGACAATTTTATGTGATCTAGCGGACCCATTGAGATGGTTCGTTGTTTTATATTTTTTTCTAAATTTGTCCGGGGTGGCGGTCTGGGGTCACAATTTTAAAATGGCACTTATCTCCATCAGTTTTGGAAATATGGGGCTGACATTTTATGTGCAGTCTAGAAGTCCCATTGAGGCGCTTCAAAATACGTAGAGGGTAGGGATCTTGGAGTAACCATTTCCAAACAGTTTTTCCCAAAGCAACTCCGGGTAACTCAACAATTCTTTAATAATACATTGATGGAAATGGGTTATGCATTCACGACTTACATAAGTAAACATTTATTATCATGTCAAGATGAATAATTATATGTGACATAACAGTTCAAATAGTACTATTAAATAAAATAAAAAAATAAAAAATTATTTATTTACATTTACACAGATCAAAACTAGCCCTTTGTAAAATACTGTGATGTTTCATCAGACAAGTGATCATTCCAATTTAAAAAAAATAAAACTATTGTTACAAATAATTATTAACTCGTAGATAATAATTAGCGTTTCTGGTCATACATATTTACGTCACATTATGGGCAATCTTATGTAATGTAAATTAAACTATTTAAATCAACATTGGGCATTGTATTTAAATATATATATGTATTTATATGAAATCATTGTAGGTTACTGTTTCATAAACATTTGGCACTATTATACTGTACAGCCATTCTCGCAAAAAGTGTACTATTAACACTCAAAAATGTAAAGTTAGACCAAAAAAAATCCTGTACAACTTTCCTTTTTTTGGACATTAATAGATACTGTTCTTACTTTACAGATGCTGTTCATTATTCGCTATGCTGGTATATAAATATGATACGCTTGATTGTGTAATTAATTGACAAAAATACCATGTAATTTTTCTTAACTAAACGTTCTGTGCAATATACATATACTGTGACACAACAACATATTTTCATAATACTGACATTTGTAATAACAGACAGTATCCAGCAAATATATGTAATATATATATATATATAATATTATATATATTATATTATATATATATATATATATTTATTATATATATATATACATATTATATGTTAATCACTTATGTAAGCTTTTACATCACCCTTCAGCCCTTTCCAGTAGAAACACTGGGTAATCTTGTCCACAGGGGCGTTGATGCCACTGTGGCCAGCATGGGGTGCAGAGTGGATCTGTCACAAGATCTTCTCCTTCTCTTTTCTTTTTCATCAGTGACAATCTTTTGGCGGATGTGCGTGTTTGGTGGAATGTACACTAGTCCTCCAGTTTCTGCAATTATTTAACATAATCATAAATAAAAAAGATGACACAAATATATTATATATAATGTTTGCAAAAAAATTCATTATTGTAAAAAGTTATAGTAAAAATATGGAAAATGTACATTATGTAGAGTAGGCAATTGACACTTTTATAATATAATACACATTATTACAATGCTATACGGTGTCCAAATGTTAACATTGCCTCGCAATTCCTATTATATAATATACATTAACTGTTTTTTGAGTCATTTCCAATAATAACAAATCACATTCCAAAGGTTTACAACTCATGAACTAATGAAACCATTTAAACAACACTTGGTGGAACTGTTCTCTGCAGTGTAGATCACACAGTTGCAATTGAAACATGCATGCTGATTATGGTGAATGTATCATAACATGATCAAATCACAATTTAGTAAAACAGTCACAAGATGGTAACCATGCATCAGTTATGAGCAAAATACACATATATAATGTAAATTATATTTATTCTAGCTATGCTACTCATTGTTCATAAAAATCATAATATAATGTATGTGGAGCACAGTAGAACAACAGTAAGAGCTCCGGACTCTCGCAGGTTCGAATCCTGTGCGGCGGTGTCGAACTTTGGGCAAGTTCGTTTACTCTACATTGCTTCAGTTCACTCAGCTGTATGACTGAGTAACTGGCTATAGACAGTAGTGGATATTTGTGTACGAATAGTCTTCACGGATTAATCGCAGCATGGCTGAATACTTCCAAGAGAAGTCGAGATGGTGTTCGATTGAACAGGTCTGCCAGGGAGTAAAGTGTAAAGCGCATTGAGCAGTCCTAAGGACTGGATACTGCGCTATATAAGAACTTACTTTTTTTAACATATAATTATCTTATTTGTTAAACTATATGGATGCTAAGACGCCACATTATGATATTTATAAAATATAACACAACACAATAAATAAATACTGAGTATAAAATATTATTCTATGATCTATCACTTTTATTACAACAAAGTAACTCTCAATATACTATGAAAATTCCTTCTCATAAAACAATTTGGTATGCTTGCATACCTAAACTTATTTAGTGCAGGAAACATCAAAGAATATTAAGAGCAGGCATGGGAAACTAACTTTGAACATTAATTAAAATACTTGAACTCAAATATTTTCCAGTTAAATTAATTAATAATATATATTTATCAGGTCAATTAAATTAAATTAACCGCCCAATTTTTTCAATTAAATTAAATTAACAAATAACTTTCATTTAATTAACATTCAATTTAAACTAACTTCAATTAAATTAGAAATCAACTTGAACTCACTTGACAATTAATTTTAATAGAAGACAAAAAGAAGACATTATCCACTAAAGAGGCTAACTGGAACTAATGTCGGTAACAGGCCAAGCAAACTAATAAAGCACAATTACATTGTACAAATTTATCTAAAACTTGAAAGTACAATTTGAGAATTTAAGTTAAATACTGTATAGCTGGATTGTGTTCATGTTCACATTTTTAACCCAGCCCTGAAGTGCCTGGCCACCCACTGGACATTCACAGTTCACCCTGTCCCAGCCCAGTCACTGACTGTCCCTGCCTGGTGATTTGAGATTGTGCAAACAATTGCCTGAACCTAACTAATTGCTTTCATGTCAGTTGGGTCACTGGCTGCTACTAGTGAGCATGTAGAATTTACATCTAATGACAGCAGACCTGTGAAAATCACCTGAGACATAAAATTTACTTAGAATCAAGCTTGCATATTATGCATGAGGGTAGTTTTCATCTTAGACAGCTTGAACCTGGAGCACCAAACTTTTAGGAATTGATATATGTCCCCCACAATAGGACGTCATATTTTCAAGATACTCCATATATTTATATATGGGAGAGATCACCAGTACATATCATCTACGTAGATTTTCAGAAAGCTTTCGACAAAGTGCCACATCAAAGATTACTACTTAAACTGTAGGTCCATGGCACAGGAAATGGTATAATTAACTGGATAGAAAATTGGCTGATTGACAGAAGACAATGGATAGTAGTTGATGGGGAGGATTCAAACTGGAAATCAGTTTTGAGTGGGGTACCACAGGGATCAGTACTGGGACCTATATTATTAAGAAAGTTCTAATTTTCACAAAGGACTGTAAATGAATAGAACAGATTATCTGCTGATTGTGTGGGTGTTAGCTGCATGAATATGTGTAAAAATAAAATTGACACACCTCAGAAGGGCGGGATGCAAAAGGGTTGGATAAAAAGGGTTGGGCTCTCAATAAGCCAAAAGGCTTCCTTGTCCACCTGCCATCTAGAGTTAATTCTCTGGGTGGCAATCTTGTTAAATATATGTATATTTAACAAGATTGCCACCCAGAGAATTAACTCTAGATGGCAGGTGGACAAGGAAGGTATGGGGTAAATCAGTTGTTTGGATATTTTTTCAATGGACTATATCTGATGCTTCAACTGTTGCATCATTGAAAGTCATTTTAATTAAATATCAACATAATCATACTCGCAGATGCAATGTATCGGTCAATAAGCCCATGCCAGGGGTAATTATGCACAAAGGTTTGTGCATTTACCTTGCGGATTTGAACCACCAGCACATGCCGAGACATTAGCATCTACTCTTAATTTAAAATAAACAGTGTTAAAAAGGAAACCAATGTTTCAAGTTTCAATTAAAAAAATACAAACAGACAACTTAATAAGGGCCATTTACAAAATTTGCAGTTGTTGCAAAATAGTATTGTTCACTTGTTACAATTATCAGTAAAGCTTACTACATAAATGATGGATGAAATGACCAACACAAGTTACCTGATGCTGCCACTGCCATATCCTAGGGCAGTAGGGGTCTAAATTATATTGATAAGGGCCTGAGCAAACTATACAGAGAATGTCACAATTCACCTGAAACAATTTAGCACTACAAAGTCTACCAAGTCAGTATAATAAAATTAATTAGTAAATTCCTTACTGTAATGTATTCCCAGACACTGTGAATAGGCTTGTGTGTCACTGTGTCTACTTCCAAGAAAGGAAATATCACTTTATTCATACAAAAATACAGTACAGTGTGACAATAACAATGTAAGTACCTGTGCTAAATGCAATATTGATAGCGAGTGATTGTCGATGATTTATTAATCTATTTCATTCATTAATTGCACTATATATGGTCAAATACATTGGTATTTAGGTTGGTATATATTTTTAGTGGTAGGCCCCTAGGCCTATACATTTTTAGGTAAAACGATTGTTTAACAGCGTTAGTAATTTCAGCTGAAAGAATATTCACAAAATAGAATTCACAATTAACCGATTTCAAGTAGCACTTATCGTGGGGCCAGTGTATTAAGGTTTGGCTCCCATGGGCATGGAATGTAAATTTTATGTGACACAAACTAGCAGTACATTTGGTCATCTAAGAACAAGACTGAAGCCATTTGATATCTCAGGTTGAGTGCAATTTTTATTTATATTTGCCTAAAATAGCCACCAACCTGTAATGCCTGTCATGGGTGTCTGTTTTGTCAAAGGAATATTTATTTCTGGTTCAGGAAATCAAGAGGTACAACCCACAGAAAGATAAGAATAATAACCATTCTATGTAATAAATAGTGGGCTTGCAGAGCAGCTTTAATAGCCACGTCCTTGCGTCCAACCATCGTTTCATAATTATACTTCTGTCAAAAACATAGGCCCCTATTCTGACACCTATATCATTTAAGAGACCCATATTAATAGACTGGCTTATGGCATAGTATACTACACGCCAGGCTACAGACTATTAGCCTGGCCCTGGGGCTGGACAGTCTACTCACCGTCTATTTGATACTTGCCATGCTGCGTAGCTTTCAAGACAGCATTGCGCATTCGCTTCTCACACACCAAGTGTTTTTTGGTGACTAGGTAATGCCTTATGCATGCCATGTACCGTCGGTACTCCACTCCAAGTTTCTCCCGCTGCATCACAGCTATTTCCTCAACAAAAGATATGTCAACTGATACTATAACTAAGTGCCTGTAGACAGTGCAGTCACATGCAGATGTACGATTATGTTCAGCACCGTAGGGGGCAAATAGGTCGGTGGAGTACCGGTGTTGCTACAGCAAACGAAACATGATTAATTATGTAATTCAGTCATTGAGTGCATCGAGCAAGGGTCAAAGTTGATCGGTCACCTGAGGTCACGCTGCTCACTGCGATGTTACTCAGTCGCCGCATACTTCTGGCACGGGGTCAAAGTTGATCGGTCACCTGAGGTCATGTTGCTCACCATTGGTCGAATTTGATGTACTGCATACACAAAACGGAACTTACTCTCAGACCGGAACCTCCTTCCAGACTGGTACACCGGCGTCGACCGATGCTTTTACTTATTATTAATAGCGGGGAATTTTCCACTCCACTATAACACAGGCCTATTCCTAGCCCAGCTCCCACACACACCACGTCGAATAGATACCAATTCGGCGAATTCCTAAAACTTCTCATTCATAACGCCTTACTATACAACACATTCTAGCCTACGCTCCAACCCTAATACTGCACGTTCTCAACTAACGTACACCCTCACTGTCCTCCATTTTCTCACACCGAAACTTCTAGAATAAATCCTAACCAACAACAAAACCGATAGGCGGCACCAATTATCTCAACCGACCCAAAAGTGGCGCTCCTACATTCTTTCACCAAACAAACTTCTAGAATAAAATAATACAACAAAAACCCACACGAGGCGCCAACAACAACTAAGGGGCCCCCCTCACAACCCATCAGTGAATTCTCACACGGTCATTATCTCATATTACAGCTGTACCAACAACAATATCATCCATACCAACATTCACAAACAAATTAAATACAAATGACACCGCTAAGTGGCAGGCCTGTTTTGTCGAAAAAGCAAAAATGGGCTGCCATCAATGTTAAAAGATAGGAGCTATGACATCAATTTGTCCTTTTTGGCTAATATTATGGATCACAACTTCTTAGCTTACTACTTACTGGCAACTAATTAGTGAACAAGGTAGACAGATTCATAACAGAAGTATTCAAGTGCACACATGAAATTAACATTTGGTATTTGTTCTATTTGGACCAGTGACACAAACACAATTTGTTGGTGTTAACTTTATTCATTAGAAACACACTTGGTATTGCAACTTTATGTTTTTTTAAATAATTTTGTTATCTATAAATACATATAGTATTACAAGTTTAATGTTTTCATTGTTTAGTTCTGTTATAATGTCAAATAAAATAACAGTACATGACTTTCCTACAACTTGATGTAAATTTGTTATTATACACTGATTATATCATAATTAATGCTCACTCACATGCACACCATTATACCATTTACCCACGCACGCACACACACACTCACGCACGCACGCACGCACACACACACCACTGAGTGAACGAAACTACTGACTACTTTTCAGTTCTTTAAAGCTGATTCTCTCTCGCGCGCGCACTCGCACACTCGCACACTACACTTTTACCAAAGAATGAAAGCCACACGAGGTACATGTACTGGGGTCCATTCTTTTTAGAGAAAAAAATTGGTGGTCTAATTACCGGGTATGATAACTAGCATAATCCAGATTTTTACCTTTGCGTGCTTCAATTAGCAAGCTTCTTGGGTTACCTGTACCGGAAACACTAGACAGGCTGGAGAAACTAATCACTCGCGATTACATCAGAATAGCACATTTTGGCCAGAAATTTTTTTTATTTAATGTACAACTTAGAAGAAAAAACTGTACAACTAAAAAAAAGTATCTTGGCCAAATTGCAGTGAAATGTCATGATATTTATACCTTATATGTACACATAAAATATAAGTACCCGACTGTAGATATAAATATGGCATGCCTTAAAAGTACTTGTAAGTAAAAGTACGTATAAAATAATATATACACATCCTGCATTAACAGTACAAGTATAAACCTGTATAGATATACACATGTAATGCATAGAGTATGTACAGACTTTACTTGGTAAAAATACATTTTATACACACTCCCATCGTGTTTGAAAGTGTACAACTAAAATCATTGGACTTCTAGAATAGAAAACAATATGAAAATAATTCACATATCCATTTTTCCAGGCGGCAGGGAGGGGATTAGTTTGAATTCCCATTGGACTGAAACATTGAATTAATGTAAATGATACAAGTGGATGCATTAAAATAAAATATATATCATAAATAAATTATGCAAACTAGGCACATATTACAGTTGTAAGGAAGGTTTGGTTAGTACTGATTTAACATGCACAGACAATAATTTTCTTACGGGCATGTCATCCAAATGTCCGTGTTCTTATGCCAACTGATCACATGCCAAGTGTCATAACATTGTGTAACGTCTGAAATTGTCCTGGTTGAGAACAGGCGTGTTAACAACATATGCAAATGTTTCAGTTAATGCAAATACCATTTTCCAGGAACACATTCTAAAGTTCTAGAGGCATTTTTTGGGAAAGTGGACAGACCATCTTTTAAACATAATTTGAAGGTGCTGAATCTGATTTTGGTGTCTGTCACCTAGTCTCATCAGTGTGTGACCTTCAAAATGGCAAATGAAAAATGGCCGCAACCGAGGTCATTTCTGCACACATTTTGTATATATTATCGAGTTTAAATAGAACACCAAGGGGCATGATCATAGTAAAAATGCTTCAACACACACCTAAAAACATCCCCAAACAACTTCCTGCCTAAAAAAATCTGATGTTTTGAATACGTCCATGTTACATATGCGTACAACTAATTTTTTTTCAAAAACAAATCACTGTTATATAGGCAGCTCAGTTGTAGCCGCGTCAATTCTGGTATTGTGTCCAGTATGCTATAATAGGGATAGTACTTCATACATATAATAATTAAGGCACTCGAATGTAACTCGAACAGCGGGCAATTTCCTTTTTACTACTATGTAATTCGAATAGAGTTTAAGTCGAATGATCAGATCAGAGAGGAGACATTCACCCCTGAATCCCTCTCAGATGTCATCAGACATAGACGACTCCGGTGGTTTGGCCGTGTTTGCCGGAGGGCAAACGAAAAACCTCACAAAATAGGCAGCAATAATTAACACTTACATTGGAGCGTTTAGTGTAAACTTGCAACGTTTCGATCCACCACCTGTCGATCTTGATCACACATTGATGTCGTGTGACGTGGCTCAGATTTTGGCGGAATGATCTGGTTGTAGATGGCGGGCATGTGGTATGCCTGGTCTCGGTTCATGGTGGGGGCTCTCTGTTTGATGTATATGGCCTCCTTCATTTTCCTCTTGTGCCAGTTCTGTTCTCGGGCCGAGACCTTGGTGTTGTCCATGGATACTGAGTGTTCTGTGGCCAGACAATTATCTCCTACTCATATACAGTAGGTTTGTCCAGGTTTGTGTGTTCTTTGAACCTCTGACTGAGTGGTCTTTTTGTTTCATCCATATAAGTGTGGCTACTGTTGTTGTCACAGGTGATGTGGTAGATGGTTCCACATTGGTGTTCTTTCGGGATTTTGTCTTTCGGATGCAATGCCACTGAACGGAGGGTGTTGGCGGGTTTATGGTACAAGTACACATTGTGTGACTTGTAGATTCGTCCGAGTTGTTCGGATAACCCTACATGGGTCGGTTTGAGTTCATTGTTTGTGCATTGTTGTCGTTCGTGGGTGGTCTGTTCTACAAGAGCCCACTCCGGATAGTCATTGTCTTCAGCTGTGGTGACGTACAGCTGGGCCCTGCTGGTGAGAGTGCGTACAACTGATCTTTTATGAGTTAGAGGGTGGTGTGACTTGAAGTTGAGGTACTGGTCCGTGTGTAGGCTTCCTGTGTATGATTAGCTTGGTGGATCCATCATCTAGAATGTGGGTGCATAGATCCGGGAAAGGAAGTTTGCTGTCTTGTTAGACGTTCTACTAAACGCGCCAAAGTAAGTGTTCATTCTTGCTGCCCATTCAAATCTTGGAGCCATGAACAATATTTTCCATATCTCAAAAAATAGCTTTCAAGGAAGACTTTAAAAGACACAAAAAAGAGGAAGGCCACGGAAGAGGGGGAGTGACCAAGTTAGACAGGACACTGGACTTCCGCTTTTTACAACAAAGCGGAGTACTCTTATCTAGGTAGGACCGTAGGACGAAGTTGACGGGTGTGACATCCAGGAGAATAACGAGGGGTAAAGTTGGCCTAGGCATTTAAGTCAAGTAATTAAGTCGAACATAATTGAGATGTCTGGTTGTACTTAGGAACCGAGGGCACACGATTGTGGTCGTTGTTCAGCACGTCACTCTCCGCCGTGTCCTGGCAGATCCTAGGTGGAAATCATGCACATGAATATTAACTATCTTTGCAGGGTTTTACTCGATACTTTGACGGGAAGTTGCCGTGCCCGTGAGAATGTTGTCTACTAACAAACTTGTGTGTCGGTGTGTGTGCGTGCGTGCGTGTTTTAACCTCTAAATACGTAGTCTGCACAAAACTACAGCCCCGTCTACACGACGTTTTTAACCCGGGATACGCGTCTACACATACGGTGCCAAAATGCCGTGCTAAATTGCCGCGCTAAAAGTTACCCCTGCAATTGTAGGTGGACTAGGCGCGGGTCAGGCGCGGGCCAGGCTCAGCTGCATTCGTGTAAGTTAACCCGGGTTATCTCGCAGTGTCCTGGCTCCGCTATAGATGTCGCTGTAGTCGTTAATCCACTTCCGCTTCTACTTTTCCGCGCCAAACACTATGACTTATCTATCGAAAAATGAGTGGGAGAGGATTGAACTGGACCACTGATGAGTGCAAGTGCCTTTTGGACATTTGGGGGAGAGCGGATATCCAGGCGTGTTTCGATGGAAGCGTCAGATAAGAAAAAAAATGAAAAAAGAGTACAAACCCCTGCACCGGGATACTTTGTGTAGATGCTACAGATTTATCCCGGGTTAAATTACGCTTTGTGTAGACGCTACACATGTTTAACTCGGGCTAAAATAGCCCGGGTTATCTTTAACCCGGGTTAAATCGCCGTCCGCATAGAAGCAGCTTAATGCATATGGACAATAGAGTTGGCAAGACTGACTAGCTTTGGCGAAGGTTCTTGGAAAACAAAAAGTCAATAGTGTTGCAATGCATCGCAACCATTATCACTACTAACAAATGGTAGATCTCTTTCTTCCGGGCAGTCTCTAATTTGCAGCTTCCTTAATTATTTGGAGGTGTGTTAAACTTGCATTTTACGTTAAACTACCATGTTAATCTGTTTTTAAGACAACGTATGTACAGCATGAACAACATTTACTTATTTGATCGTACTTGCTACCTTATACGTCATTGTGGCATTTGATGCGATATTCGATCAATTATGCTTATGCAAAATTTCCAATTGCCAGATCTGGTCAGCGGAATAACAAAGGTGTGATACGCGGATATAATGTTTCATCTTTTGTGCCGTTTTTTCTTAAAATTGCATATTATGTGAACAAAAGTATATATACGTATTTTAGTTTATGGGGCTTGTTGATTCACTAGAAATTTATATTTAAAAGATGAACGATCTCAGAATGCAACATTAAGTTTGAATACTAAATGATACGTCTAAACTCGGCTCAACGTTGTTTATAAAATATATAATTGTGCCATATTTTATCAAAGCGACTTTACTGGATTTCACCATAAACTGTGTTGAATGTGGCCGAGTTGTTGACCATCTTCGCATGCAGGGTATGGTAAGGATGTAAAAACGTAACAATGTATATGAACTAATTAGGTTTTTTTGTCGTTTTTAGGTGCACCATGTATGGCTAATGAATGTAAAGATAAAAACGTAAAGGTAAGTTCTTATATAGCGCAGTATCCAGTCCTCAGGACTGCTCAAAGCGCTTTACACTTAACTCCCTGTCAGACCTGTTCTTATATAGCGCAGTATCCAGTCCTAGGGACTGCTCAAAGCGCTTTACACTTAACTCCCTGTCAGACCTGTTCTTATATAGCGCAGTATCCAGTCCTAAGGACTGCTCAAAGTGCTTTACACTTAACTCCCTGTCAGACCTGTTCTTATATAGCGCAGTATTCAGTCCTAAGGACTGCTCAAAGTGCTTTACACTTAACTCCCTGTCAGACCTGTTCTTATATAGCACAGTATCCTGTCTTAAGGATTGCTCAAAGCGCTTTACACTTAACTCCCTGTCAGACCTGTTCTTATATAGCGCAGTATCCTGTCCTAAGGATTGCTCAAAGTGCTTTCCACATAACTCCCTGGCAGACCTGTTCTTATATAGCGCAGTATCCAGTCCTAGGGACTGCTCAAAGCGCTTTACACTTAACTCCCTGTCAGACCTGTTCTTATATAGTGCAGTATCCTGTCCTAAGGACTGCTCAAAGAGCTTTACACTTAACTCCCTGTCAGACCTGTTCTTATATAGCGCAGTACCCAGTCCTAAGGACTGCTCAAAGTGCTTTACACTTAACTCCCTGGCAGACCTGTTCTTATATAGCGCAGTATCCAGTCCTTAAGGACTGCTCAAAGTGCTTTACACTTAACTCCCTGTCAGACCTGTTCTTATATAGCGCAGTATCCTGTCCTAAGGACTGCTCAAAGTGCTTTACACTTAACTCCCTGTCAGACCTGTTCTTATATAGCGCAGTATCCTGTCCTAAGGACTGCTCAAAGTGCTTTACACTTAACTCCCTGGCAGACCTGTTCTTATATAGCACAGTATCCTGTCCTAAGGACTGCTCAAAGTGCTTTACACTTAACTCCCTGGCAGACCTGTTCTTATATAGCGCAGTATCCTGTCCTAAGGATTGCTCAAAGCGCTTTACACTTAACTCCCTGGCAGACCTGTTCTTATATAGCGCAGTATCCTGTCCTAAGGACTGCTCAAAGTGCTTTACACTTAACTCCCTGGCAGACCTGTTCTTATATAGTGCAGTATCCAGTCCTTAAGGACTGCTCAAAGTGCTTTACACTTAACTCCCTGGCAGGCCTGTTCTTATATAGCGCAGTATCCTGTCCTAAGGACTGCTCAAAGTGCTTTACACTTAACTCCCTGGCAGACCTGTTCTTATATAGCGCAGTATCCTGTCCTAAGGACTGCTCAAAGTGCTTTACACTTAACTCCCTGGCAGACCTGTTCTTATATAGCGCAGTATCCTGTCCTAAGGATTGCTCAAAGCGCTTTACACTTAACTCCCTGACAGACATGTTCTTATATAGCACAGTATCCAGTCCTAGGACTGCTCAAAGAGCTTTACACTTAACTCCCTGTCAGACCTGTTCTTATATAGCGCAGTATCCTGTCCTAAGGATTGCTCAAAGCGCTTTACACTTAACTCCCTGGCAGACCTGTTCTTATATAGCGCAGTATCCAGTCCTAGGACTGCTCAAAGAGCTTTACACTTAACTCCCTGTCAGACCTGTTCTTATATAGCGCAGTATTCAGTCCTAGGGACTGCTCAAAGCGCTTTACACTTAACTCCCTGGCAGACCTGTTCTTATATAGCGCAGTATTCAGTCCTAAGGACTGCTCAAAGTGCTTTACACTTAACTCCCTGGCAGACCTGTTCTTATATAGCGCAGTATCCAGTCCTAGGGACTGCTCAAAGCGCTTTACACTTAACTCCCTGGCAGACCTGTTCTTATATAGCGCAGTATCCAGTCCTAGGACTGCTCAAAGACTTATATAGCGCAGTATCCAGTCCTAAGGACTGCTCAAAGTGCTTTACACTTAACTCCCTGGCAGACCTGTTCTTATATAGCGCAGTATCCAGTCCTAAGGACTGCTCAAAGTGCTTTACACTTAACTCCCTGGCAGACCTGTTCTTATATAGCGCAGTATCCAGTCCTTAAGGACTGCTCAAAGTGCTTTACACTTAACTCCCTGGCAGACCTGTTCTTATATAGCGCAGTATCCAGTCCTAAGGACTGCTCAAAGTGCTTTACACTTAACTCCCTGGCAGACCTGTTCTTATATAGCGCAGTATCCAGTCCTAAGGACTGCTCAAAGTGCTTTACACTTAACTCCCTGGCAGACCTGTTCTTATATAGCGCAGTATCCAGTCCTCAGGACTGCTCTGCTCAAAGCGCTTTACACTTAACTCCCTGGCAGACCTGTTCTTATATAGCGCAGTATCCAGTCCTCAGGACTGCTCAAAGCGCTTTACACTTAACTCCCTGGCAGACCTGTTCTTATATAGCGCAGTATCCTGTCCTAAGGACTGCTCAAAGCGCTTTACACTTAACTCCCTGGCAGACCTGTTCTTATATAGCGCAGTATCCTGTCCTAGGGACTGCTCAAAGCACTTTACACTTAACTCCCTGGCAGACCTGTTCTTATATAGCGCAGTATCCAGTCCTAGGGACTGCTCAAAGCACTTTACACTTAACTCCCTGGCAGACCTGTTCTTATATAGCGCAGTATCCAGTCCTCAGGACTGCTCAAAGCGCTTTACACTTAACTCCCTGGCAGACCTGTTCTTATATAGCGCAGTATCCAGTCCTCAGGACTGCTCAAAGCGCTTTACACTTAACTCCCTGGCAGACCTGTTCTATCGAACACCATCTCGACTTCTCTGGGAAGCATCCACCCACACTGCAATTAATGCGCGAAGAATATTCGTACACAAATATCCACCAGTGTCTATTGCCAGGTACTCATTCATACAGCTGAGTGAACTGAAGCAATGTAGAGTAAACGAACTTGCCCAAGGTTCGGCACTGCCGCACAGGATTCGAACCCACGTTCTCTTAGTTGAGAGTCCGGAGCTCTTACCGCTAGTGCGCTCTACAATGATGAATGGCATTGTCCAAACATAATAACTACTTTTATGTTATATTCAACAGTCTCGAAGACGCCGTGCTTGGGATGTGACCCTAATATTACTCCCGTAGCCATCATTAACCACAACTGTGAGAAAGACATCCCGTCCGCCGAAAACGTACTTTTACACGGCTAATTGGAACGTTATTAAACTGCAACGAGCCCACGCAATGAACACCTATTTTATATCAGTAATGATTCTTGTCTGTGTCTCATTTAAGTTACTAGAAACTATTCATGCATAAATTAAAAGGAATTATGCCGGTTTTATTGAGAAAGAAGTCCGTCCGTCCGTTCATTCGTTTGTTGATTGCTGACATTCACTATCGCCGATGAATTTACTAGTGTGTGCTTGTTGTGAATCCTATAAGTTATTAGTGCCAAACCAAATCTCGGTCGGCAGTGGCAAAATACGCGGGTTAGTTTTAGACACATGTAGCCGACGCCCCTACTGGAGCATTGAGCCAGGCAAAAAACTAGGGGTGTAACAATGCATCTTAATATTCTTCTTCTTCCTCCCCTCGCTCCCCGGCGGGGTGGGGTCCACGTCACCCAGTAGCTTCTTCTGCTTTTCTCGTTATTCCCCCCCCCATCTCTGTCTGTTGTCCACAATGACCGTCCATTCTTGGTTGTTCACACCTGCCCTCCCAAGGTCCCGTTTCATGCTCTTGTTCCATCTCAGCTTTGGTCTTCCTCTTCGTCGTTTGCCACCCTCTTCTGCTTTCAATGCTCTTTTTGACCCTCTGTCTTCGCCCATTCTTTGTACGTGTCCTGTCCATCTCATTCTGTTTCCGACTACTTTCATCTTTAGGTATTTTTTATGCCAATCTCTTCTCTCAGTTCCGTCATCTTTCTTTTATTTTCCGCGTTACTCTACATATTCTTCGGACAAAGTGGTTATCTGCTACTTGTAGCTTCTCCTCCTGTCTCCCCGTCAGTGCCAGCATTGCATCTTACTACTGATGCACCGCAATAGTCGACGTGACAGCGCAATACGATCACCGAACTCTCGATTGTAATGATAATTGGCAAAACAAATCAACAGGACTACATGTGTCATGTGTTCTTGTCTTGTGATCTGCTGGCCACACTCCTGGTGTGTCAAGCGGTCAAGGTTGGGTGCGCATGCTATTTAGTTATGTATCCGTGTGTTGGAGCTCTTATTGCTGTGTCACTGTAATACTGTTCGTAAACATGTTTTTATCTTCAACTTTATTTTGTAATTGATGTATCCAGAACGTCGCGGTTTGCGTACGTCCCAATCAAAAGTGTGCGTGAGACCTCCTTCAAGCTTTTCCTTTGTCACCAGTAGTCCCGCATACAGTTATCACTTTAGAAACTTTGTCTTATGTTTTTGTCATAAAGAAACACTTTTGCAGCCAGAATTTTAACAAAATATACGACGGAATGAACGAACGCACCACGTATTTGGCATCCATTTTTGATGGATTGGCGGAGCGTTTGCTATAGACAACAGGTCACGTGATGGATAGGACAGTTGTACTTACTTATCGAATGGCAACCTTCACCTATAACATCACCATTCGTCAGTAGTATTATAGGTGGTCCAGCATAGGCAAATCCGATTTTCCGGTAGTGCAAGTGACGTCATATCTAGGTTAAGGTACCCAAATTCCCGATACACCTGGACCATACCCGATTCACGGACGATCCAAATGGTCTGCTAACATATGACAGGTCTTGCTGGACTGACACAAGTATTAGACTGGCACTAGTTTTCACCAGAGACTCCCGTAACAAGTACCACACCAAACTGGCTTATGCAATCCCTACATCGGGACACAAAACATGTTATCTTGTCCTACTAATCCTCTGTGGGGACATCCAAACAAACCCCGGCCCAGTCAGACACCCCTGTGGATTTTGTAAAAAAAGCATGTTGCTTCAAATCACCGAGCAGTCTGCTGCGACCGGTGCAACCAATGGGTACACATTAAATGTTGTGACAAGTCCAGATCATTATAATCTCCTCTGTAACAATTCCTGTTCCTGGCACTGCATGAAATGCGACCATCCTAACTATAGTCATTCCTTCTTCCAAGACCACTTATTGGAATGTTCTCACAACCGATATAACAGCCTTAGTGACACAGACCAAAATAACCAAAACATTGACCCCCACACACAGATCTCTCAAACAAACACGAGTCGTACATCCCAAACCTGGGATCCAACCTTTGGACCAAACCCTCAAAATGCATCAACCCCTGAACGTCGTAAGAAAACCAAACGTAACACACTTAGCGGAATTCTAATCAATACCAACAGTGTCAAAAGCATCGCAAAGACAACCCAATTAAAAACAACTATTCAGTCAAATAATCCTGACATCATATTCCTAGTCGAAACCAAAATTGACGAAAACTACCCTACCTATTCGTTCCTACCACCTAACTATAGCGCCATCTGAAAGGACAGAAACACCCATGGTGGTGGAGTTCTCATAGCCTTCCGCGATGACATTGTAGCAGAACCACTTACAAAACTAAACTCAAGCTGTGAAATAGTATGGACAAAAATCCATTTCACAGGAAACAAATCCATATACTTTGCACCCTACTACCAACCCCCCAGTGACCACCTTCAATCCCTTGAAGCTCTCCACGAATCCCTAACAAAACTGTACAGATCACAACAAAAAACTTCTCCTAATGTAGTTATAGCAGGTGACTTCAACCTTCCTGATATTAACTGGGGCAAGCAGCAAACCACTGACAACAGAACTGCCAGCAAGCATAACAAACTGCTAGAAATAATTAGAGAATTTGGATTACAAAACATGGTCAACGATCCCACACGAGTTGATTCCGGCAATATCCTTGACCTCATACTCACTTCTAATCCATCGATAATTGCTAACACTCACACCACTCCCGGCATGAGTGATCATGAAGCTGTGACCTTTCTTTTAATGTAAACCTAAATCCAATCCGTAACAGTAAACCACCACACAAAGTGTTCCAATATAAATCTGCAAACTGGGATAAGCTTAAAGATGACATAAAACAACTAACAACAACATACTTCGACATGAACCCAAATTCAACACATGTCAACACAAATTGGAACTTTTTCTGGAATAATCTTCATTAGTCAACAATAATATTCCCAGCCGCAACACCAAAGCAAAACCCCACCTCCCCTGGATAACACGTGAAATAATAAGAATGCAAAGAAAACGCAACAAAAGCCACTAAAAAGCAAAACAAACTGGACGTAATAGTGACTGGGAAAGGTTTAGGCAACTCCGAAAACAAGCCACTAAAGCTGCAACCAAATCCTACTCAGACTATCTAAACAATCACACTGGAGACAGCCTAAAAACAAACCCAAAACAATTCTGTTCATTCATTAAAGCAAACAAACGAGAATACATTGGCATCCCTACACTGCAAGCAAACGACCAACCAATCACAAATGATCACGACAAAGCAAATACACTTAACAACCAATTTAGTTCCGTTTTTACTCAAGAAATCTACCCCATCCCCCAACTAGCTCCATCCATCTATCCCGATATGCCCTCCCTCGAAATCGGGATAGACGGAGTAATTAAGCAACTGAAAAACCTAAACCAAAATAAAGCTACAGGCCCCGACGAACTCCCAGCCAAAGTCCTTAAAGAGACTGCAGTGGAAATTGCCCCCATCATCACACACATTTTCCAGCAGTCATACAACACTTGCAAACTCCCAGATGACTGGCTCCAAGCACTAGTAACACCAATACACAAAAAAGCCACAAATCAGACCCTGCTAATTATAGACCAATTTCGTTAACATGCATCCTCTGCAAAGTTATGGAGCACATCATTCTAAGCAACATGTGGAAACACTTACACAAACACAACATCATCCTCCACTTCCAACATGGATTCCAATCAGGCCTGTCTTGTGAATCCCAACTCATCGAGACAGTCCACGACTGGATGACTGCTATGGACAATAAGACACAAATAGATGCCATCCTACTCGATTTCGCCAAAGCCTTCGACAAAGTCCCCCATAAACGCCTCCTATCCAAATTAGCTTTCTATGGAATAACTGGAAACACACAAAACTGGATCAAATCGTTTCTATCCAATCGCAAACAGAGAGTCTCAGTCAATGGAGCCCTGTCGGACAGAACAAATGTTACATCTGGTGTACCACAGGGCTCATTCCAAGGACCTGTCCTATTTTTACTCTACATAAACGACATAACCGAAAATGTCCAATCTTCTGTACGTCTCTTTGCAGACGACAGCACTATTTATCGCAAAATCACATCCGAAACCGACCACGAAACTCTCCAATCTGACCTGATCAAACTCCAAACATGGTCTAATAAATGGCAGATGGAATTTAACATATCTAAATGTATGCATCTCCCAATAACAAACAAAACAAAACCCAGACTACATTCATACCACTCTCTACCGCCTCTAGCCACACATATCTTGGAATAAAATTAGATTCTAAACTAACCTGGGCTAACCATACCACTGATATAGCTTCCAAATCTTCAAAAGTCCTAGGCATGATCAAACGAACCCTCGGACCATGCAAACCTGAAGTAAAAGAAACAGACTATAACATGCTAATCCGACCAAAACTCGAGTATGCCTCTCCCATATGGAACCCACACACTGTCACCCAAATTAAACACCTTGAAAGAGTACAACATTATGCTGCCAGATTTGTCAGAAACGACCACAGACGCCAAACAAACGCAGCAGACCTAATAGCCACCCTTCGATGGTCAACTCTTGAACGACGACGCATTATCAAACAAGCCATGACATTTTACAAAATGTTAAATAACATAAAATAACATAATCAACATCACACCCCCACCAGGTCTACTAACACAGTAAAAAAACCGTGGCCACTACGTAGCCCCTAGGTGCCTCATCAATGCAGCAGTGTTCTCTTTCTACCCTCGAGCAGTTCAAATCTGGAATATGATTCCACCACCGATTACTGAACTAGAAAGTCCCATAGCGTTTCAAACAGCGATCATGAACCTCCCTTTAACCACACCCAATCATCTAAAGTGCCTATAAAATAAACAAAACTACCCACGACGCATGCGCACAAACAAGCACCATACAACTCCTGCGTTAGCTCAAGTTTGGGCTGTTTGGAGTAAATCTAAGACCTAAGGTCAAGTACCCGGAAGTAGGTCAAGGTCAAGCACCCGGGTGCAGGTCAAGGTCAAGAACCGGATGTATGTCAAGGTCAAGTACCCGGATGCAGGTCACGGTCAATGGCAAATGTCAAGTAAAATGTGCCACCTGGCGAATAAGCGGTGAACTAAAACAGCGCCACCTGGCGGATACGTGTTGAACTACATATGAGTGCTGCCTGGTGGATATATCATCAACTGAAACCACCCCTGTTAGATAAGTCGTGAACTAAATATGGGCCCTACCTAAATTGGTGCATCTTATTTATGAAAATTGGCGCCCCTTGGTGGAAAGTTTACGAACTGAAAGAGAAGTACAAATAACTCCCCCTGACGGATGTCAGTGAACCAAATATCGATACTGCTTAAAATCGTGCCTCTTGTTTCTTTTTACTCTTTACCATACAAAATAGGTCAAATACGTCATTAAATAGGTCAGTGACGTCGTTAAGTAGGGCATTGCACATGCGCAATGGTGTCTTTTCTTATGTCTCATAGGTTGTCGACCATTTGTTTAGGTGTAGGCCTCTCCTAACCTATACATTTACAACCATAAAATAGGTCCAATGCTAACGAATCGGCAGAGAATTAGTAAAATAAGTCAAATTATGTCATTTCTGGTTACCCTACAGATATACGACTTTCCCATCACCCTGTTTGTAAATTTGTGTCTATCACTGTCTCTTATTACTTGCATACGTCGACTGCTTCCTGTATTAACAAATAGGTGTTTGTCAATTTGTGTGTACTATTTTGTCTCTGTCACCAGCTTCGGCAACCAAACCAACCATAAATCGTCCACTCTACAGTCTGTACCTATAATTTATACTCTGAGGTCTGTGCTCGTTCGGCACGCCCACGTGACTTTTCGGCACATTCACTAACTATATAAACGCGGAGCTCTACCAGTCGGACCATCATTCGTATCACAACGACACCACGGCTAACATCATCATGTTGAAGACACCCTATTACCGCCTTCGCAATGCAGCAGACTCGAGCGATGAGGACGAGCCAACGAGCAGACCCGTCATGCCGGTAACCAACCGTCCTGCCGGGCCATCGGAACCAGAGGTCGTGGATGTAGTGGACGTGCCAACTCTAGAATCAACGGTAAACGCCCACCCTGTTATCAAGGTCAGAGGTCTCCTTATTGACAAAGTACGCAAGCATACTCCCTTCTACATAGGGTGCAGATACTGCAAGAAGCGTATGATAGTCGACGATAGGGGACATTTGCAATGCGAACGACACGGTTACATTGCCTCTGACATGTATATTATGGTTCGAACGACCGCTGCCGATGAGGAGTCCCTACCGACCCCGAGACAACTGCTACCATCGCGGAGGCCCTTCACCTGCCTGGACTGTGGGACATCGTTCACACGGAAAGATAGCTGGAAGAGGCACGTTACAGGCGGTAGTTGTCCCCGTGTGAAGAAGAGGACGGCCGATGAGGCCAAGTTGGAAGCGCTTGTGGTGAGTCATACTTTATATTGTTTTACTATATGCTTTCACCTAAAATGTCATTCCCCGTGTCTACATTTCCGCTAAAACTTCGCCCCCTGTTATTATTTCCTATGTGGTTGGACTCGTCTATTACTTGTTAACATCCGGGTACACAATATTCTGTTACGTCTTTCCTTCCAAGATTATGGCTTCCCCTACGTTGTTCTTCATATCAACATCTGGCAACGTCTTTACTCCCTATACAGTCGCGTCCACGGATAATTTTTGTCGACAATTAATTTTTATATCCATATAACTTGTCACCTTACTTCCTATCATGTCACTTCTTATCATTGTTTCCTACCTGTCCTTGTATCACGGACTCTAGCTACAGTGTACTATCCCCATGCAATCTTTAATATTCTAAATGGTATTGAAATATTCTTGCAGAACTACATTGAAGGTCCGCTACCACCAAAGCGGCAACGAATGGTCTCTGTGTCGACAGAGACGATTAACGACAACAGAACACCATCGATACCAACTTCCGTTCCTAACGACGTCACAAGTACCCACGCTGTCAATGTCACAACTTCTACCCATGCTGCTAATGTCCCAACTTCCGCTCCTGACTTTGCTAGTCCGAACTTTACCATTGATTTCCCTGGGACCGAAATGAAGAAGACCCTTGCACGTCACATAGCATGTAGCATCTTTGAACTCTCAAGACGACAATGCCTCGGTTGCGAGATAAATCATCGTAGTAAATGTTACCACGATTGTAAGTTATCTGATGATATTCAAATTTCCATGCACTTTGACGAAGCTGTCGAGGTCGCTAATTCAACTGCAGTGGTGAAAGACTGTTTGAGTGTTTTGTTAGACGCAGGTGTGAAGCTATCCGACGTGACAGTCGAACAGTTGTTTAATATCAATACTTGGTTGCAAGACTCCGTTTCGAAACACTGGCGAAACACTATAAAACAAATGGTTCTGACAGTAATGGAGGGTGACCTGTAAATAACTTTCTTTTGTCTTGCATACGATTAAACTTTGCAAGACTCTGTATCAATGTCTAATCTCTGGTTCTTGTAGTTATGGAGTTTGACATATAAATACGTTTGTGTTGTACGAATAAAAGGTGCAAACGTCATCTTCTATCTTTTTTATAGTGTAATGCAAAGCATGCGTTGGACACCTTACTAATAGTATTACACTTCAAAACTAAAGAGACTATCCGTATTGTCAACATCAAGGATACCAAGGGCATCGACCATAGAGATTGGCATAGATATATACATAGATACAGACATAGGTACATATATAGATACATACATAGACACATACATAGAGACAGACGGAGACAGACATAGAGACAGACATAGAGACATGCATACATAGAGACAGATATAGAGGTATAAATAGATACATACATAGATACAAACATAGACATATACATAGAGACAGACATAGAGATATAAATAGAGACATATATACATACATAGACACAGACATAGAGACATACATAGAGATATACATAGACACATACATAGAAACATACATAGACATATACATAGAGACAGACAGAGATATACATAGAGATATACATAAGGACAGACATAGATACATACATACAGACAAACAGATACATACATAGAGATATACATATATAGAGACATACAGATACATACGTAGAGATAGACATAGAGATATACATAGATACATAACTAGAGACAGATATAGATACCTACGTAGAGAAAGACAGATATACATGAATACATACATAGAGACATACATAGATACATACATAGATACATACATAGAGATAGACAGAGATATACATAGAGACAGACATAGCGACATAGTGTAGATACATACTAAGAGACATACATAGATACATACAGAGACAGACATGGAGCAGACAGAGATAGCCATGCCAGTCAAGTGACTTCCGGTACGACATCACTTCCGGCGCAGCGTCCCCTAGTGGATAATTGACGTACTACATCACATGATGGCGCTATCTAGCGGGTAAAAATATATAATTAGGTTAGCTAGAGAAAAAAAAGTTGGGGTTAACCTCGCGAAAATTTAATGTTTTTGTCCCTGTGGGACAAAACATAAAATTTTCGCGAGGTTAACCTCAAATCTTGTTTTATCTAGCTAACCTAATTATATATTTTTACCCGCTAGATGGCGCCATCATGTGAAATAGTACGTCAATTATCCACTAGGGGGCGCTGCACCGGAAGTGATGTCTTACCGGAAGTCACTTGACTGGCATGGCGGCCTCTACTAGGGACGCTACGCCGGAAGTAACGTCGTACTGGAAGTTACTCGACTGTCATGGCGGTCTCTGCGGTTCTATGTATGTATCTATGTCTGTCTCTATGTATGTATCTATGTATATCTCTGTCTGTCTCTATGTATGTATCTATGTATATTTCTATGTATGCTCTATGTATATCTCTATGTATGTATCAATGTATGTCTCTATGTATGTATCTATGTCTGTCTCTATGTAAGTATATATATATATATATATATATACATATATTTATGTATGTGCCTATGTATGTATATATGTATATCTCTGTCTGTCTTTATGTATGTATCTATGTATGTCTCTATGTATACCTCTATGTCTGTCTCTACGTATGCATCTGTCTGTCTATATGTATGTATCTATGTATATCTATGTATATCTCTATGTATATATCTATGTTTGTCTCTATGTATGTATCTTTGTCTGCCTAAGTGTTTGTCCTATGTTTTCCATCTCTATGTATGTATCTATGTATATCTCTATGTCTGTCTCTATGCATGTGTCTATGTATGTATCTATGTCTGTATCTATGTATGTGTCTATATATATCTCTGTGTATGTCTCTATGTATGTATCTATGTATATCTCTATGTCTGTCTCTATAGTTCTTGCCCCTCGATGGTCTAAGTGTTTGTCCTATGTTTTCCATCTCTATGTATGTATCTATGTATATCTCTATGTCTGTCTCTATGCATGTGTCTATGTATGTATCTATGTCTGTATCTATGTATGTGTCTATATATATCTCTGTGTATGTCTCTATGTATGTATCTATGTATATCTCTATGTCTGTCTCTATAGTTCTTGCCCCTCGATGGTCTAAGTGTTTGTCCTATGTTTTCCATCTCTATGTATGTATCTATGTATATCTCTATGTCTGTCTCTATGCATGTGTCTATGTATGTATCTATGTCTGTATCTATGTATGTGTCTATATATATCTCTGTGTATGTCTCTATGTATGTCTCTATGTATGTATATATGTATATCTCTATGTCTGTATCTATGTATGTTTCTATCTATGTACCTATGTATGTCTCTATGTATGTATCTATGTATGACTCTATGTCTGTCTCTACGTATGTGTCTATGTCTGTCTCTGTGTATGTATCTATGTATATCTCTATGTCTATCTCTATGTTTGTATCTATGTCTGTATCTATGTCTGTCTCTTAGTATGTATCTAAGTATGTCTCTATGTATGTATCTATGTATATCTCTATGTCTGTCTCTATGCATGTGTCTATGTATGTATCTATGTCTGTATCTATGTATGTGTCTATGTATATCTCTGTGTATGTCTCTATGTCTGTCCCTATGTCTGCTCTATGTCTGTATATATGTCAGTCTCTATGTTTGTATCTATGTCTGTCTCTTAGTATGTAACTATGTATGTAACTATATATGTAACTATATATGACCATTCGTTGCCTCTTTGGTGGTAGCGGACCTTCAATGTAGTTCTGCAAGAATATTTCAATACCATTTAGAATATTAAAGATTGCATGGGAATAGTACACCGTAGCTAGAGTACGGTGATACAAGGTCAGGTAGGAAACAATGATAAGAAGTGACATGATAGGAAGTAAGGTGACAAGTTATATGGATATAAACATTAATTGTCGACAAAAATATAGGGAGTAAAGACGTTGCCAGATGTTGATATGAAGAACAACGTAGGGGAAGCCATAATCTTGGAAGGAAAGACGTAACAGAATATTGTGTACCCGGATGTTAACAAGTAATAGACGAGTCCAACCACATAGGAAATAATAACAGGGGGCGAAGTTTTAGCGGAAATGTAGACACGGGGAATGACATTTTAGGTGAAAGCATATAGTAAAACAATATAAAGTATGACTCACCACAAGCGCTTCCAACTTGGCCTCATCGGCCGTCCTCTTCTTCACACGGGGACAACTACCGCCTGTAACGTGCCTCTTCCAGCTATCTGTCCGTGTGAACGATGTCCCACAGTCCAGGCAGGTGAAGGGCCTCCGCGATGGTAGCAGTTGTCTCGGGGTCGGTAGGGACTCCTCATCGGCAGCGGTCGTTCGAACCATAATATACATGTCAGAGGCAATGTAACCGTGTCGTTCGCATTGCAAATGTCCCCTATCGTCGACTATCATACGCTTCTTGCAGTATCTGCACCCTATGTAGAAGGGAGTATGCTTGCGTACTTTGTCAATAAGGAGACCTCTGACCTTGATAACAGGGTGGGCGTTTACCGTTGATTCTAGAGTTGGCACGTCCACTACATCCACGACCTCTGGTTCCGATGGCCCGGCAGGACGGTTGGTTACCGGCATGACGGGTCTGCTCGTTGGCTCGTCCTCATCGCTCGAGTCTGCTGCATTGCGAAGGCGGTAATAGGGTGTCTTCAACATGATGATGTTAGCCGTGGTGTCGTTGTGATACGAATGATGGTCCGACTGGTAGAGCTCCGCGTTTATATAGTTAGTGAATGTGCCGAAAGGTCACGTGGGCGTGCCGAACGAGCACAGACCTCAGAGTATAAATTATAGGTACAGACTGTAGAGTGGACGATTTATGGTTGGTTTGGTTGCCGGAGCTGGTGACAGAGACAAAAAAAGTACACCAAAATTGACAAACACCTATTTGTTAATACAGGAAGCAGTCGACGTATGCAAGTAATAAGAGACATTGATAGACACAAATTTACAAACAGGGTGATGGGAAGGTCGTATATCTGTATGGTAACCAGATATGCTATAATTTGACTTATTTTACTAGTTCTCTGCCGATTCGTCAGGATTGGACCTATTTTATGGTTGTAAATGTATAGGTTAGGAGAGGCCCACACCTAAACAAATGGTCGACAACCTATGAGACATTAGAACAGACACCATTGCGCATGCGCAATGCCCTATTTAACGACGTCACTGACCTATTTAATGACGTATTTGACCTATTTTTATAGTAAAAAGAGTAAAAAGAAACAAGAGGCACGATTTTAAGCAGTATCGATATTTGGTTCACTGACATCCGTCAAGGGGAGTTATTTGTACTTCTCTTTCAGTTCGTAACCTTTCCACCAAGGGGCGCCAATTTTCTAACAGGGGTGGTTTCAGTGATATATCCACCAGGAGTAAGCAATTGACAAAACTAAGAAGCACGAATTTAGGCAGTACTCATATGTAGTTCAATACTTATTCACCAGGTGACGCTGTTTTAGTCCACGACTTATCCGTCAGGGGAAATTTAGTTCAAAAAAAATTCCACCAGGTGACACTATTTTAGTTCACCTCTTAACTGCCAGGTGGAACCATTTATAGTTCACGACCTGTCCGGCAGGTGACGCCACTGATATTTGCCAGTGACCTACATCCGGTTACTTGACCTTAACCTACATTCGGGTCCTTGACCTATATATGACGTCACTTGCACCAACGGAAAAACGGATTTGCCTACGCTGGACCACCTATATTACTATTTTCGTCGGTCAGAGCAGCGTCATTCACGCAATCGCCATTTTGATCGACTGCCTCCAAGACCACGGGCCGTCCCCTGCGTTAGTGGTATTTCATTAACCTGTGAAACTAGCACAATACCATCTCAGTAGTTCTAAATCATGGCAGTAGGTTTTCAGCAGTAATAAAGTTATCGCATTATTCAAAAAGCATATATATACAATAGTTGTCCGAAGAAGAACCCGCCGATGTTATTGAATTCTGATGTCACTGATACCTTCGGGTTTTGTTTGACAATGTGCACGTTCGTGCGATGAAGTCGATATTGCACTGTCATCGTCTTAACCTTCACGCATAAATGCCCCTTTGACGGCGCACCGACAGAGGGTCGAGACGTGTTTACGTATACATTATGCACGACAGACAGCAGCTTTGGGATCATGTTCACCTTGACTGAGCCGAAAACAATCTGCGTGAGTTGGCGCTGGTGCAATTAGCTGGGCGGACACGCCGCCCCGTTCACCGCAAATCTGTCTAATCATTCCTGTTTTTATTCGATGGGTCTCTACAATTTTGTTGTTGCTAATTTACGCACCGGCTGCCTTCGTCTAGCAAACTCAACGTGAATTGGCTGACTACACGCGAGTCGTATGAACGATGCATTATTCAGTGGGTTTACCGTCGGCGTGCACCGATTCACACTGGGCGCGCGGCGACGGCACGCAGATAGGCCTTCGTCGACACCCGGTGCACATGCGTGTAAACACCGAGCAAACAGTCTACAATATGTTAGTAAGGCCAAAACTAGAGTACGGAGCTGTAGCCTAGAATCCCTATACTCTCGAAAAATTGAAAGAAGCGCAGCTAGATTTACTTTAAATGACCACCGCCGCACAACAAGCGTAACCAGTCTCATAAGCATACTTGGTTGGCAGACTCTAGAAAGAAGACGATTACAACACCAACTTACCTTCTTCTACAACATATAACACAACCTCATGAACATTACCCTAACACAACATCTTATAGTCCCATGCTCCCGTACACGAAACAGCGATCCAAACAAATACATACACATACATGCACGCATAAATACATATGCATACTCATTCTATCCTAGAGTTATAAGAGCTTGGAATCTACTCCCCCCATAAATAATAAGCCTACCCACACTACATCCAATCCAACAAGCTCTGAGTATTATCCACCTTGTAGCTCCAGCCCACCTTACCAGACTATAGATAAAGACAGAGACTGTGTTTTTAATCTCCACAAATTATTGCACTTGATTTACATAAATATTATTTACATTTTTCTGTTATGCTTATTTTTAAAATTCAGTTTCACGCACCCTTTGCTGTGCGCTCTGCACAACTCCTAGGTTAGCCCCAGAAAGGGCTGTATGGAGAAACAACACCTACGACCTAAGCAAACAGGAAATAAAAAGTGAAACGGTTTGTAGAAGTGTGCCAGTTAATTAAGTTGTACTGCATTCCAAGACCGTTATGGGGAATTGGGCTCCGCTGTACAGTCGGACACATTCAAGCAGAAACGGCGCTAATTAACTGGAATGGGAATATGATTGTATGTAGATTAGACTGGCGCGGTGTCTCAATAGTTCTGCCCTCGCCCCGTGACCAAGAGGTACTGGATTCGAACTGCAGGTCGGCAGCCAATCCAGCCGATTAGCCAAACTTGGTTGCAATTGCCTTACCGACTGGCATTTGGCAAGGAAGTTGGAAGTGTGCCTTTCTCTAAAAGTCTCTGTGTGAAATGACAAGTAAAATATCTCGCATCATCACATCATCACGTGATGTTGTCGTTGCTGGCGACCACAACCCTCCATACCACTCGATCACAGGTGTATCCAGCAGGCTCTTGCGTGGAAGCCATTCACGTGAATCACAACCATTGTTGGCCAGTTTATTTTTAATGACAAACCAAGTGTCATTTGAGCTATTTATTTAATTAATAATAATCGATTATATTTGTTTCACTACCAGTTGTGTCAATGATAATCATTAATGTTGGCCCCCTAGACTTGGAACTATTATTTAATCTAATAGCCAGCCGGCCCTCTCTGAATTCCACCAGTCTTATCATGTGTAATTACCAGTCTTGGCCAGTCAGACTGGTATCTAGCTAAGCCCCTGATATCCAGTCAGTTATGTTGTATGCATTCTTAAATAGACAGAGCAACGAAGACCTTTGTTTTTGGCGAACTGTGCTTCTTTTCCCGTCAAACTTTCCCGTTATCACCATATTTTCTTTTTCCTATCGTGGAGCCTAGACATTCTCCTTAAAATCTATAACGCAGACGATACATAATATTATGTTTATAAGTTCAGTAAATTACGCCAACAAGAGCATAAATGCCTCTGTGTTAAATGTATTAAGTAATAAGTATGCCGCTTGTAATTTGTTCTGAACTACACTTACATTGGCAGGTAATACGTGTTTCGTCTTGTTGAGAAGTTTGTATCGCTGTCACACATGTTTAGTTAAAGAAACTAAACAGTACGCCTTTTTTTGTACGTTGCTATATGCGGACAGGACCTCAATGTAGGGCTAACTCATTCCCTAATGACCGGACACATGGTCAGCGCGAACAGCGAATATTATATGTATAAAGTTCTCCTCCTGTTGTTTAAGGGAATATATATATTTTTTATGATGTTTCCGAATATATTTTGTGTTATTGATGGCGGACAAACGGTCCGGTTTCTGACGGGGAAAATAAATCAGCGATATTCTTCATAATTCTTGGGACGATACATGACCACGATGATTTACTGAGATTTCGTCTGATTCTCGGGAATGTCAACGCTTTATTGTCCAATATAGCGTTTGTATCTCCAGACAACTAGTACCTTTCAGTTGCACCATATTTGACGAGTATAGTGAGTTGGCCTTTGACTGGTGTAGTCGTTGTTGTATGTTCCAGATGATGACGATGACGACGAAGGGGAACACATAGAGTTCACGACTGTACAGCCGTCAGCCGTGTCTTCAGAGTTGACCGCCTTTGCCATGAAAACTGCCGTTGACTAGAACTTACTACATCGTATCTTCGAACACAATGGCAGTCGTGTAGACAGCTGTGCAACACACTATTCTGTAGTGTTGTACTCCGCTACACGGTGGAAGAAAGAATCAGTGTCAGGTGTAGTTCTGGTCAGGTATGCGGGGTGTTCACGTAGTAACGCTTCTTCTTGCTGTTCCGTATATCGTATTTCAATATGTTCCCAACACACGAAACTTATATTACAATCTCGACACTTATATATTTTATCTGACAGTTTTAATGGATACCTGACGGTTTTACATAAAAGTATAGTTTTTATGCATAAACATTGCATTGAATTTTGTGTAATGATGTGATCACGTTTACGTAGAGTTGACGATTGATTTTTACGTTTATACAGTTCTATATTCTGCCTTACTTGCCAGTGTGGGAATTTGAAAACCAACTTAGCTAAGTCTAGTAAAGGTTAATGGGTTTAGCTGATTTACTTCGATTGCAATTACTTTTCTGGTCTAACGGCTGGCAGTTAGCTAGGAACACCAGACATTAGATTTAACAAGATTTAACAAGATTGCCACCCAGAGAATTAACTCTAGGTGGCAGGTGGACAAGGAAGCCCTTTGGCTTATCGAGAGTCCGACCCTTTTATCTATGTGTATCCCGCCCGTCTGAGGTATGTGTCGATTTTATTTTTAAACATATTCACGCTACTAGCACCCACACAATCAGCAGGTAATCTGTTCCATTCATTTACAGTCCTTTGTGAAAATGAAAACTTTCTTATATCCAATCTACTCTGCTCCTTTGCCAATGTAAGTTCATGTCCTCTAGTCCTTCTATCTTTCTTAACTGAGAAAAAAATATTTCTATCAATATTTTCATAACCCTTCAATATTTTAAACACTTCTATCTGATCTCCTCTCAATCTCCTGGTCTCTAGTGTTGTTAAACCGCATTTTTTAGGCGTATTTCGTAACTAAGATCCCTCAGTTTTGTATCATTTTAGTTGCTCTCCTCTGCACTCTTTCTAGCATATCTATGTCCTTCCTGCGATATGGCCTCCACGCTTGAATACAATATTCTAAATGAGGCCTAACTATTGTTTTGTACAGCGGTATTATTAGCTCTTTTTCCTTATACGTTATGTTTCGCCTAATTAATCCAAGGATTTGATTTCCCTTTGAAGCTGCAATTCCGCACTGCTCTGAAACCTTCATATCAGCACTGATGGTTAACCCTAAGTCCTTTTCTTTTACAGTAGTACTTAGTACAGTACCCCCATTGTATATTCTACTTCTTCGTTCCCATGTCCTGTGTGGAGGCATTTACATTTCCCAAAATTGAACAGCATTTGCCACTTTTCAGACCATTTGATCAACCTGTCAAGATCATCTTGTAAATGCTGTCTATCTCCATCACTTTTAATCCTTCTAAACACTTTTGTATCATCCGCAAATTTCAACACCTTGCTTATTATTTCATCATCCAAATCGTTGATATATATTAAGAATAATATAGGACCTAATACTGATCCCTGTGGTACCCCACTCAATACTGATTTCCAGTTTGAAGCCTCCCCATCAACTACTACACGTTGTCTTCTGTCAATCAACCATTGTTCTATCCAGTTTATTATACCATTTCCTATGCCATGGGCCTTTAGTTTAAGCAGTAATCTTTGATGTGGTACTTTGTCGAAAGCTTTTTGAAAATCTAAGTAGACATATCTACTGGTGATCCTCATCTACCCACTTAGTGATGTCTTCCAAAAAACATAACATATTTGTTAAGCATGACCTCGCTTTAAAAAACCATGTTGAGATGGGTTGATCAAGTTTTGTTTAACAAGAAAATCCACCATGTGATCTTTAATTAGTCTTTCTAACAATTTACAAATCACTGATGTTAAACTCACTGGTCTATAGTTCTCTGACTTGTTTCTCGAACCTTTTTGAATAACGGTATAATGTTTGCTTCTTTCCATTCTAAAGGAACCACTCCCTCTTCTAATGACAAATTGAAAACTGTTGCAAGCGGTATGCTAATTTGCTCTACAATTTCCAATAGTAGTTTGGGTGGAATACCATCCACTCCAGGTGATTTATTATCCTTCATAGCCCTTATTTTCTTACCTACCATTTCCGGGGTTACAATTAATTGTCCTAAATAGTCTGAATCTGCCCCCTTGAACTTAGCCTCTGGTACTGGCAGTGAACTAATATCTTCCCTGGTAAACACTGAACTAAAGTACTCATTCAGGTCTTCTGCCATTAAGAATCCCTCTGATATTATATTTCCAGCACTATCTTCTAGAGGACCGACTTTATCTTGAACTTTCTGTTTGCTTCGAACATACGCATAAAAACTCTTGCTGTCATGTTTTATATTACTAGCTAATTGTTGTTCATAGCTTCTCTTTGAATTTCTAATTTCAGCTGTAGCTTGGTTAAGTGCTTCTTTATAACTGCTGTAGTCTTCATCATTTCCAGTACATCTGTATGACTTCCACATCATTTGTTTGTACTTAATTTTTCTAATGGCTTCTTTCGATAAGTGTTTCTTTTGGACCGTTTTCCTTGTTTTTGAAGGGTACAAATTTATCGACTATGCACTTAATTTCACTCTTTAATACATTCCAGCATTCTGTTGCCGTCTTATTTTTCAGTGTGTTATTCCAGTCTATCTTTGCTAAATATTTCCTCATGTCCTTATACCTTCCTTTGTGGAAATTTCTCCTATACTGCTTTTTACTATTCCTTTCTGATTTTACTTTGATGGTAAAATGTATCTGGTTGTGATCGCTACTCCCCAGTGGCTCACATATCTTGACATTGTCAACTAATTCATTCTGTGAGGACAAAACTATGTCTAACACATTCTCACCCCTGGTTGGTTCTAGCACATGTTGAGAAAGAATGTATCTTGTACTAAAACTAAAAACTTGTGGTCCTCACTCCCCATACTCTGTCGAGATTTCCATTGTATATGCCCGTGGTTAAAGTCCCCCATAATAATACAGTTCCGTTTGCTTACTTCCCTTATAGCGTTTTGTATTTTTTCATTCTCTTCTATGCTTATGTTTGGACTTCGATAAACTAACCCAACTGTTAACGTTGAGTTTCCTGTAACTATGTTACACCAAACAGCTTCTTCGCAATCTGCTTCTCTTTCTAATTTTATTTCATAAGCCTGAATAGATTCTTTAATATATAAAATAACTCCACCTCCCTTTTTTCCTATTCTATCTTTTCTAAACATTACATATCCGGTCAGTCCCAATTCAGCATCTGATATATCGGTGGTGGTCCAGGATTCGGTTATACCTATTATATGAGGGTCAATATCTTCTACCATAATGTTTAGTTCATTTCTTTTGTTTACTATACTCCTTGCATTTAAACAAACACATTTATATCCAGCTTCAGAAGAGTTTCCACACTGTTATTTGCTGATTTATTTGTGCTGTCTTTATCTATACCTCCATTTTCAGGCTTTTCTGTGAGTCCCCCCTGCGAATCTAGTTTAAATAGATACAACCTGTCCCACTGTCAACAGATCGCAGCAGGTTCTCTGAGAAAACTGCTGCCCCCTTTCCACTAAGATGGAGGCCATCTCTCATGTACATATCTTCCCTCCCAACAAAGTATCCCCATAAATCTGTGAATCCCACCCCCTCTTCGTCACACATCTGCTCAACTAGTACGTTGATCGCCATCCTCTTACAGTTTCTATACGTTGCCCCCCTTCCTCCCATTACTGGCAAAATTCCTGACAGAATAACCTGTTCAACTCTCGTCTTTTGTAGCTTCCTCACTAACTGTCTATACTTCTGTACTATCGCAGTTGTTCCCTCCCTGTCTGCATTATTTGTTCCTACATGTACCAGTATAGACCCCCCCTTGCCATGTCCCAATACCTTCTCTACCCTGTCAGTTACATGTTCAATCCTAGCCCCCGGTAAACAAACAACGATGTCCTTCCCCTCGCTCAGTGCCTTGTCCGTCTTTCTCATAATGGAGTCGCCCATAAACACCCTCTCTTTCCTCATTGCCCCCTCTATCACTGCCTTAGAATAGCTCCTTCTTCGGTTTGCATCTGTCTGCTTGTTGTCTTTCCCCCCTGTCGTCTTCTCTCCTGTCACATTCTCTTCCGATCCATTCTTTCCTGTCGCTTTTTCTCTTGTCACCTTCCCTTTTATCGACTTCTCTTCTATCACATTTTCTCTCACTTCCTTTCGTCCCTTCTTCGTTCGTCCCATCTCGTTTTCCTCTCTCCTCTCCCTTCCCATCTTCCCTCCCTCCTTCTCTACGGTCACTTTCTTCCCTGTCACCTTCACGCTTGTCACGTTTTCTGTTAATCCAAGAGGTGGCAGAACTTGTACCATCATTGTAAAACTTCGCTTATATTCAGTTAATTCAGCAGTAAGATCGAATGATTACCTGGCTCTACATAGTGGTGGATACTTGTGTATGAACATAGTCTTTGTGCAGTAATTGCAGTGGGGCTGAATGCTTCCCAAAAACATTGAGATGATGTTCGATTGAACAGATCTACAAGGGGTAAAATGTAAAACATTTTGAGCATGCAGTCCTAACTAAAGACTCGATATGCACGTTATGCAAGAACTTACCTTTTTATTGGCACAACTTACACAGCAGAACAAATTAAACACAATCAAGCTCACATTTTATATATTTTAATTAACACTGTCTGTATTCGTTTTTTGTTTGTATATGTGTGTGTGTGTGTGTGTGTGTGTGTGTGTGTGTGTGTGTGTGTGTGTGTGTGTGTGTGTGTGTGTGTGTGTGTGTGTGTGTGTGTGTGTGTGTGTGTGTGTGTGTGTGTGTGTATATAACATAATGAAACATCTGAATAACGCAGGAGGTTCTCTGGAAAGCCCACTGCATTTATTAAGAAGGTTTGTATGCAGAGCACTGCCTGTGAGACCAGTGGACAATGCAGCAAAACTCAAATATTTTGGTCGCAGGCTTCAATCCCATATGACGTTATTTTTTGCATTTTTATTTGTAGGCCGGTAATTTATGTTTTTAATATTGAAGTATATTTATATTATTTATACCGCATGCTCGTGTCTCTTTCCGTCAGCACATCCAATGCCTCTGTATACAGTCTGATACCAAGCAGTTTGACGCTAAGCAGTGTGATTTTCGGCATCTTCCTCCCAGTCTTCAGAGCTGATGTTGCAATCCTTCACGCCGCGCTTACAGACGTCTTTGGATCTGAGGGCTGTGCGTCGATTCCACTGTTTTCGCTCACTGGCGAGTTGTCCATAGAGGGTGACTTTCGGCAAGCGGCCATCCTCCATGCCATGTCCAGCGAGCGCAGATGCAGTGAGTATAGTCCTACATGCTGGGGATCCTAGCACGGTCCAGTATGTTGCTGTAAGGGACACGGTCCTGCCAGGTGATATTGAAGATGCGATTGAGGCACCGCATGTGGATTAAGGTGTTGAGACGGCACTTCTGGCTCATGTAGGTGGTCCACGATTCGCTGTCGTAGAGGAGGGTGTTCATGCAGCACACAGGCCTGGTAGACTGTCATCTTGGTGTTCTCAGTGAGCATCTTAAATTGTTTCCACATACTCTTATGGTCAACTTGCATCGTCATAGTGACTGCGGCTTTTAAGCTTGTTAACATACAAAATTAATTATCAATGCCAAATCCTTTTTAGCAGAAATGGTTCGTCACCAGCTCGAATGCACCCTCCTCTAAAACAAAGAGTCCGCTTGACTCTTGAGGGGATTAAAAAATGAACATTCCCTCGTCTTCCGATGTCATGTCCGGCAGTATGCAATTTCGTTAGAGTTAACAACTATACGATGTTATGAATATGCAAAATATTACAATGTTATAATGCATAAATCATCAATAAACACTTTGATATTTTAGGAGCTATGATTTCAACCTTAACAGCGAGTTTATAGGAAACAAAATATTTTATGCCATCGTTGCATAACGCTTCCTTTTATGCGCGCTTGCAAATGTATTTGATAGTTGTGTCATCAAAATACTAATTAATTCTCATAAAGGTGTAAGAAGAAATAGGTGCACCACGGGTAAAATGTAAAGCGCATACAGAGGTTATTAGGACAGGATACTGCGCTTCACAAAACAAATCTTCCAATACACAAAAAGCTTGTATGAAAGCTACGTTCAGGGGTTTTTCGTTTGGTACACGCAAACATGGCTAACTTACCGGAGTCTTCTATGTCTGATGACATCTGAGATTTTTGGTATATCCGGCAGTAATTTCATTTAATATTTATTGAATGTTGGTTGAAACACATTATAGAGCAAACAAATCAAAACAAATCATTAGTCAAAATCAAGTCATGCATGCAATTCACGAAGGTGGTAATTGTGGGAATGTGCAATGTAATGGCATAATAAAACGAACAAAACATGTTTGGAAAGGAGTAAATGTGAAGTTGTAAACTTACAAATAATAATGTTCGTGGGCATATAATCCGTTCGTGTTTTGGGCTGGTTAACATGTACGACCCCACAAAGAATCTGTAACACAACAAGTATAATATATTATATAACCCTGGCGGGATTGTTTCGTGCAAGCAGTTGCATAGGCTATTGTTACGCCATGCGCCAGACGAGGTTAGTGTAGCTTGAGCCATACCCAGTCGCAGTTTGCTAGGGATCATGGACGTATCCACAAAGATATAGGGCCTACGTACAGTTCTCTCGGCTCCGTATTACGAGTATCAATATACACGTAGGAGTGTTGTGTCGTATAATGTTAAATTGTGTTTTCAGACTACTTACATCTAGCATGCATTTTAACTAATTATTGTGATGTATAGGTACGTCGTGTGCACACGTTTGACTTTAGATAACGTGATAGTTATTAGTTAAAATTAAAATAAGTACTTAGCTAAAACAAGTTTCTCCGATTCCTTGTCTGTACAAATTCAGACAAGTATCTATAGGGTGACTGATTATTACATGCGGTTTAATACGTATAAAATTAGAACAGCAAACGCAACTTAGTAATGTAGCATTCGTTGCTCGACTATGTTGCAGTCGCAACTAGCACGCTGTCTGTTTATGCCCCTATCTCTCTCTATAAAAATTATGTCTGTTTTTCTCCCTGCCTCCACTTCTTCAACTCTCTCTCTCTCTCTCTCTCTCTCTCTCTCTCTCTCTCTCTCTCTCTCTCTCTCTCTCTATCTCTCCTCCATCCTTTATGTTTGTCTGTTGGAATGTCAGTCAATACGTCTGTTAGACAGTACGTCAGTTCGCCTGTGTGTCGATCTGCATGGCTGTCTGTCTGCCTGTATGGCTGCCTGCCGGCCTGCCTCCTTCTCTGCTTGTATGTTTATCTGATTGTTTGCTTCTATGCCTGTCTGTTTGTCTGCCTGCCTGCCTGTATGTCTGTGTGTCTGTCTGCCTGTATGCGTGTCTGTCTGTCAGTCTGCCTGCCTGCCTGTCTGCCTGTCTGCCCTTGCATCCTTCTCTGCTTGTATGTTTATTTGATTGTTTCCCTCTATGCTGTCTGTTTTTCTGCCTGTCTGTGTGTCTGTGTGTCTGTCTGTGTATCTGTGTATCTGCTGTCAGTCTGCCTGCCTGTCTGCTTATCTGCCTGTCTGCCTATCTGCCTATCTGCCTGTCTGTCTGTCTGACTGTCTGTCTTCATGTATGTTTCTCTGTCTCTCTGTCTGTCTGCTTGTACGTTTCTCTGACTGTTTACCTCTATGCCTGTCTGCCTGTCTGCCCGTCCGCCTGCCTGCCCGTCTGCCAGTCTACCCGTCTGTCTACCCGTCTGTCTGCCTGTCTGCCTGCCTGCCTGCCAGCCTGCCCGCCCACCCACCCTGTCTGTATGTATGTTTGTCTGTCTGCTTGTATGTTTCTCTGTCTGTCTGTTTGTCTGTTTGTCTGTCTGTCTTGACTGTCTGCCTGTCTGTCTTGACTGTCTATATGCCTGCCTGTATGTCTATATGTCTGTATATATGTTACCTGCCTGCTTGCCTGCTGGCTGTATATTTATTTGCCCATTTCTGCCTCAGTCTATGCCTCTCTCCCTCTCTCTCTCTCCCTCCCCCTCCCCCTCCCTCTTCCCCTCCCCCTCCCCCTCCCTCTCCCCCTTGACGCTCGATATGGTGCTTCGTGTAGCAGATGATTTAAACTGTGGAACAGGCTATAGGACATGAAAACAAATGCCAGAAAAGACAGCATCAAGGAGTAGCCATTTCTAGACTACTACAACATCGTCACCCGAAGGAAGGTAGGGACTTTGGATGTTTAGAACGGCAAATAGTTGTAGACTGTTGTATATATTGCTTTTGGGACTGGGTAAAATAACCTGACTAGCGAGGTGACCATATTAGTGGGACTAATTTCTTATATTTTATACTATATATGGAACTAATTTGGGACTGTCCTAGGGTGACCTTAATTGTAATGTGGCTATAGTAATGATGTGACCGTTAACCGAGGTTCAACTCTAACTATTTATGACATGTGTGTCGATGTAGGTTCTAATTCGTTTAGGCTATATTTTACCATTGTAACTGCCGACCACCAACATTGTGTACACCGTTTCGACAGATGTGTATGTCGAAATCTGGAGTGTCTGTTTAAATAATAATGTACTTCCAACCTAACTGAAGTACCGAGATGTTGTCCAGTTAGGCAAACAATTATTGCATGAATATCCCCTTCCTAGTTATTACAGAAGTTGGTGTCTAACAGTATGCTTAGAATCACTTATTTGTTGTCTCCAGACCTACTCTGGTCCTATTTCTATATTTGACTACAGAGGCATGTTTATTGTGCTTAGCTCTCCTGCTGACATCAACAAGTGTTTTGGCTTTCTCTCCCAGGAGGGCACTTTTCACTTCTAGGGAGGAGATGGCAATGCAGGTTCTTTCATAAGTCACCCGCACAATGTAACATTGTTCTACTCCCTCAGCAGATAACAGAAAGGGTGGTCTGATAAGATTGCCTTAAGTATGCCTCTCCTGGGGATATAGAAAGTTGACTGATATGCACAGTGGACAGGGCCACGTGCCACACGCATGCACACACACACATACACACACACATACATGGTGTCGTTTCAGAAGCTATGGTTGTGTAGTGTTGGGATTATGAAAGCTATCCACCGGCTAGTTTGAAGAAGACAGAGAGTTGACAGGCATTTATACAGTGCTCGCGGCCAGTCACACAGGGTCACACTGAATGGGGTGATGACGAACAAGGATGAGCGCTGTTTTGTGGACTTAACCGTCTAAAAGTGCATCACTAGTAACAATATATTTGTGACTGAGTGCTGTTAGAGTATTGTGTTGTAAATGCAGACATACTATGTCATTTGATTGTTTAAGAACTGTTGAACTGTGTTGTTTATGACAAGTGTTTCAGTGTTGTGTGTGGTAGGATCGATCCCTGCTGGTGTTCGGTATCCATACACTACTGGTTGTGCACAAACACGTATTCCATTCAATAACTTCAGCCGTTTACAATAACCACATCTAAGCTAAGTTAATTCCACTTAAACAGCTATTTGAAATAGCACAGCAAATTAGCATGCCACATAAAACATGGTAATGGCAGCTAGGTAGGAGGTAACTTAAGCAATGATTCAGTCGTGGAAACAAGGGTGGAAGACAAATAACCTTATCTACAAGTATGTCGCTGGATGTACCCAGGATTTGTTTTTAGTTTTTGAGTTATTGCCATTTGCACATTGCGAATACTTAATCCTGTAATGTATACACGGCAGAAGATATAATGCAAGGTTGAGCATACTTGATTTTCAAACGACAATAACTCAAAAAGTTAATACAATTCCTGTATGCATACAGGAACAATCTTGTAGATAAGAATATTATATTCGTGGTGATATAAAAATTGCACGATTGCAATTTCATGTACAGTCTGAAACAACAGGCCGCACTGCTGCGTGCTAAAGGATTGGGCACGCTCAGTGGCCTTGCCTGTGGTGACGTCAGCAACATCTGACGGGTTGTCAGACCTGGATGAAGACAGAACAAGCCGCAGCCACGCCGTAGCAGAATGTAGCAAGGAAGGTTCTACTGTACAAAAATTGCAAGTAACATTGAAAACACTAGAGAAATTATAATTAAATAAAAAGTTTGAAGAACCGACGTCGTGAATCTCAAGTATGCTGTCTATAGCATACCCATGTGTTTGGAATTTTAGATGATAGTTACTTAAATTAAGTGACAAAGTGTAATTGCTATATGACTGTCTGTTGATGCAGTGATGCTGCCTTCTCTTGACATTAACCACTATTCCTAAGGAATCAGACAGGTCTTGTTTTAAATTTCAAAATTTTGAAAATGTTCTGCAATACATCTACCTTTGTCGTATAGTTATTGTATTATTATTTCTTTTAATTATCTCTACTTTAGGTTATCTTGTGATGGAAACCACCATAGAGCACTCGGTGTATATGGGGCGATATGCATTTTTGTAGCACATTATTATAAACCTAACTAGTGAAGGAATAAGAGACTGAAAATAAGCTTTTGAACCTCAGATGAACACATGTCAGATGTGAATGACTAAACCCACCAACATACAACATGTTCATGACAGCAGCATTGTCCGTTTCAGAAATGTACAAGCGAGGAATAAAATCAAGCAATCAATGGGTTCGTGATGATGATCGCAGGACCAAAGTGAACAAACACACATATGCAGTTTGGCAGTTTATTCAGACGACATCAAACTTTCCATGTACATTCCACCTAGAGTTGAGTCTTCACAGCTGCTGCTCACCGACTTGCAGGAACTGCTAGCTGGTCACATGACCCAACAACCAGGAACACAATCTCCCAAAATATCATACTTTGATATCATCTGACAACTCTAGATAAGAACATTGTTTTTCTGTGCTGGTAATGCAGTTGCTTTACACGGACAACACAGATGCAAATAAACAAACTTACTGATATGCCACGGCTTACAGATTTCCCAAATATAATAAACAGTTTTTGAATGTTGGTAGGAATATGGTTGCATCTGGTTTTAATATGGATTTACTTTATATTTTAATTAGTAATAATGAATGTCTATTCTTGTAGTCATCACAAAAGTATCAACCCAAATAACAAAATTAGATGTTAGCTATAGTGGTCGGAAAGCTAACAACTGTTGATGCTAAATAGATTTCCAACAAGTTTAGTTTGATGTGTTATTTTCTGTAGTTTCATAGATGCCGACATTTGATTGGCAGGAATGCTATT